>OY720676.1:186037664-186427996 GCA_963170755.1 Amphimallon solstitiale | reverse complement strand
GATGGAAAAAAAAATACAATTTATATGCGACGACACATGTGGTAGGTATGTCACGTCGTGATATTGACAACGATTTGTGGAATTAACCGGGAGGAAAAAATATAAATAAATATAACTTTCTGTAAACATTTATTAAGTATAATTAAAAAATTTACATAAATTAGAGGCCCTGAAAGATAACCAGTTTTGTATATTTTTGTCTAATGTATTTTTCTTTTTCCGACACAATTCGCCCTTCGTGGTAAAACCTAATTGTAGTAAATAATTCAATAATAGACTTAATTAATTGTACTTTGTGGTTCACTATTCTTTGTCTTTAAACACAGCTTTTCTTCTAGGTTATTACTAGAAACTAATACAATACTAATTAATACTTAATCAAAACATTATTAGCAAAACTTACTTTGTACGAGTTCACTACCAACTTGTTCAGTTGATTCGCTCTCACTCCCGGTGGATAGTGAAATTACTTCATTCACACTTGCAAGGAAAGGTGGCTGATCAACACTAACTGGAAATGGAACTGATACTGTGGGTACAGAATCTGCTTTCAATTTTATTCTGCCCCCAAACTCACGCCCCCTCAAGTCTACATAATCACTTTCTACAAAATGTTTTGAACAAATTTTCACATTGTCTACACAATCCACTTCATTATTTAAACCACAAGCTGACATCCACATAAGACGAAGTGAGCTCTTGCTCTTTGAAGGAAAACTAGAACATCATAAGTAAAATAATTTAAGTCCACGCTGCAAAAGTGAGGTTAAAAGTCATACCTATGCAAAACTGGCGGATCAATCAACGATGAAGCTGTTGTTTTGTGAAAGGAACACAAAAAGCACTTGGGCATTTTCGATACTACTCCAGAAACGTATTTAACAATAATTACACTCGAAAACGGAAAAAACAACGAAAACTCCAAACCAAAAAACTACAAACACGGCGGAACTGGTCTGGCAGACAGCAACCAATGAGAGCCAAATAATCGGAACATGCGCAGACAACCTGTATCAGTTAGAGAGACAGATATATATATATCTGGTCTTAATGCTTGCCTCTTACCCAGCTTCTTGCTAGCCGTATAGATATATAACGTATTTGCATAGACCTCAAATACGTATGGACTGAGCTTAGAAAGAGAGGCATTGATAGAAACGAACGAGGGAGATAGATAGATCTCCATCAGCTGTAGTACGGCAAAACACCATATAATCCTATGTTGCACGTATGTGTATTTTAATTTAAAAAAAATATATTCCTATGTAAATTTGCGTATAAAGTGGTATAAACTAGTAAATATATGGTTAATGCACATTATTAGTAGGTAGTAAACAGAGTGCAGGTTTTAATTTATAGAAAACAACGAAATATCGTCGGTCAATAACAAATAAGGAATACGGTTTATTAGGCAATAAATGCCCATTAAATCGTTTTCCTTATTATACTATACTTATTTTATATTAGTTCATAGTCTTTTGTGTTCGTTTCTAATGTCTACAAGTGATAAAAGTATAGATATTCTTTTTTAGTTTAGTTCTGGATAATTTTTGTTAGACGTCCTTAAGTGGTGTTTAATAGTGTGATTTTTAATGTTTGAGGATAGTTCAAATTTACCGCCGTAGTTTTTAGTGTATTTCATGTTTTGGAGTTGGTTATCCTGTTGAATATATAAAGGTCACGTTAAAAATGACAGTGTCAACTCGTCAATATATTTCTTTGGTTCTTGTGTTTTTCTGTTATTTCCGTGCTTTTATATTCAATATTTCTTTTGCCTTTACTAAAAAAAACTGTTCTTATCAGAACAATTATTCTATATTATTCGTTATTTAGGTAAGTTTAACACAAACCTTTAATCAATACAATTAAAATGATTGCATTTATTTTTAGTGTTATAGGAACATGCCCTTTTCGGATGAGCAAGATGCTTTTATTTTAAAAGCACATTATTCACTGCAGTCCTGCATGGCCCAATTTCAGCAAAATTACCCTGACCATATTGTTTCGTATAAGATATTTGCTCAACATAGAGATAGAATTATACATCAGTTCGAAACTAAAAATTGTATTTGCAAAGGCAAATCTAGTGGACGACCAACAATCTTAACAGATGATGTGGTCGACGATGTTAGGCAACGGATTGAAGCAAGCCCAAATAAATCAATTCGAAAATTGGCTGCGCAAACTGGTAAATGTACTTAATTAATTAACATTATTTTCATTATTAATTTTATTTCTTCATTTAAGGTTTGTCATATAGTACAACTAGAAAAGCTTTAGTGAAGAATTTGCATATGTATCCTTACAGGGTAACTGTTACACAACAATTATTCAATATAGATTATGAACGAAGAGTACAATACTGTCAGTGGTTCAATGAAAATTTAAACAATGATGATGTTTTAAACGTGACATTTATGTCAGATGAGGCTTGGTTTCATTTGTCTGGATACATCCACAGCCAAAATTATAGAACGTGGGCAACAGAAAACCCACATCATTTTGTAGAAACAAGTTTGCATCCAGTGAAAATTGGTGTTTGGATAGCCATGTCAAGACAAAGAGTTCTCGGTCCAATATTTTTTAATGACACTATCAATGCTGAAAGATATCGCACACAAATACTTCAACCTTTTATAAATCAATTACATGATGATGAATTACAAAGAGGGTATTTTCAACAAGATGGTGCTCCACCCCATGTTGCTCGTGCTACTTTAGAATTTCTTGACGAATATTTTGGAGAAAGATTAATTAGTAAGGATCGCTGGCCATCACGGTCACCTGACCTAACACCTCTGGATTTTTATTTGTTTGGTTATTTGAAAACAAAAATTTTTAGAAATAGACTTCATTCAATAGAGGAACTGCAAGAAGCAATAGTTAACGAAGTTAACAATATAAATGAAGAAGGACTCCACCGTATATTTTCAAATGTCAAGAAGAGAGTAAATCTATGCCTAGATGCCAATGGTGGACATTTTGAACATTTGTTATAGTGTTATTTATGGTTTTTTATGGTGAACCCTAAAATTTATTTATGTGAATACAAATAATAATGTATCTATTAATTCTAGAATTCTTTGGGATGAACTTAATAAAATTTATATTATAAATTGTGTCTTTGGCCCTAATATTTTTACTTACTGTATAAGGAGTTTAGGTGTAGATACTTGATTACTTTTAGTTTAAATTGGGCTGTAAGTATACATCGACATTGTTTTGTTGTTCTAGTTCCCATTTTAACTAATTATTTTTCTATTTTCCCTATAAACAATTTATTAAAGTACATTATAACAGTTCAAAATTGTTATGGGTGTACAGCTAGATATAGGAAGGGTTTGAAGTTTCACAGGTGGATGTAACATTGATTGTGGTATTTACATATAGTCTAAAAATTAATGATTTTCTAGTGTTCCAAAAGATCCAGAAATGAGACAAAAATGGATAGCAGCAATGCATGGCAAAGACTATTGTCCATCTATAAATGCAAAATTGTGTGGACAACACTTTATCACGACAGATTATGAAATCCAATTTGGATACTGTGTTCTAAAGAAGGGTATTGTTCTTTCAATCTTCAATTTTTCATCGCATTTAATGCAGAAAACATCCAAATTACGTATGGCTGGATTAAAACTGGAAAAGGAACGGAGTATTCCACCACACATGTATAGTGTGGAAGAGAGTACGTAAACGATTAACATTATTAAAATTGTTTGTAATTGACAATTTAAACAATCAAAAGAATGTTCTCGCATCATATCACAACACAAAAGTTTAAGTAATTCCTTTAGCAAAGTAGGTGTAAGAAACAATATTTTAATACTTATTCAGTTTTCATTTCAATTTTACCAATATTTTTTTGCTTGGTCGTGTTAATCTACTAATATTATGATTTTTTAAGTACCTAGACACTATCCACAAGAGATGTTAAAGTATTAATAATTCTGGTTAGAAATGAAAATATTTTTATCGACGACTAAACAATAAAGTATGTATTATATTAATCAATATTGGCTAATAATAACACTCATAATATAATGAAATGCGACCAGTGAATAATGGGCCATAACGTTACCATTATTCACTGCATTCCGCCAATAAGAACATATAATGGGCCATAACGTTACCATTATTCACTGCATTCCGCCAATAAGAACATAACGTTCCTAACGTTGTCATAGTAACGATAGACAAGTCCGGCCATTTTACTGACTGCCTAAATTCAGCTCTCGGGAATAATAACTGTCATTATTGACTCGTTGTATAAACTACTATTATTAGGGAAATGCAAACAGTTGAAACATATTCTATGCGTTAATAGTAGTTTATACAACGAGTCAATAATGACAGTTATTATTCCCGAGAGCTGAATTTACTCCCGAGCCGCGTAAGCGGCGAGGGAGTAACTCAGCTCGAGGGAATAATAGTCATTATTGCGAGTTAGTATACACTACTTTATCGACGACTAACTGAAAATTACTAAAAAAAATCAAAATAAGTAAACGAAAATGTCAGATTACTATATCAATATGACGTTTGATGGTTAGGCAGTCAGTAAAATGGCCGGACTTGTCTATCGTTACTATGACAACGTTAGGAACGTTATGTTCTTATTGGCGGAATGCAGTGACTAATGGTAAGGTTATGGCCCATTATATGTTCTTATTGGCGGAATGCAGTGAATAATGGTAACGTTATGGCCCATTATTCACTGGTCGCATTTCATTATTCCCTACGGGTATTATGAGTGTTATTATTAGCCAATATTGATTAATATAATACATACTTTATTGTTTAGTCGTCGATAAAATAGTAAAAACACTACCGATTGTCATATTTTGTGCATTTAATCTAATGGTAAACTCCCTCGTCTTTTGCCATACCTCACGTGACCTAAATCTATCGCTCTGTGTTCCTACAGTCAGTAGTGCTATTCTTATACTCTTTCGTTTATATCAATGCTCGCTACGCTTATTTCATGGAACAGTTAGTCCATATATATAACAGGTCTATGTCAAACACAAACTCATAATTTTGATAGTTTGGTTATGTCATGTAAGTGTGTGTAATAAATAGTAATTTCTTATTTAATTTTTTTTTTATTACAATAGTCAAAATTAAAAGAAAATAATACTAAAGCAGATATTGGAAATGTTGACCATTATTTTGAAGATGAACTCATGCTTTCAAATCCATTTATTAGGATTTCTTTGGTTATGTCAGCAGAAGAATTCACAACAGCATTACGAAGCTTTTCGATTGTGTAATGTCTGGTCTTGAAAATGGTATTCTTCAAATATGGAAAAATAAAATAGTCTAAAATTATCAAATCCAGAGATCTTGGGGGAAAATTAATAATTCTTGTATCGAAAAATTGCTGCAAAAAGCTATTGTTTCTCAAGATTTGTGCACCGGTGCATTACCCTGCTGGAAATGTCCTTACGTAAGTTCAACATCATAGAGTTTAATTAATAAAAGGCTGTAATAATTCATTTCGATATCTGTCAGCTGTTATGGTTTCATTAAAAAATACAGGCCCAATAATTCGTCTTCTTGAAACTGCTAGCCAGATGCCTATTTTTTTCTGGATGTAACGCAGTTTCCACAAATTCATGAGGGTTTTCTGCACTCCACCGCCAGACTTACGAGTTACTGCCCCTATCTTGCCAAATTTAATAACATAAGCATGAATATGTTTTTGTAGTTGTGCATAAGTAACTGGCACATTAGAGATGTGTTGCCGAAAATCCTGTAAGCACTGATTAATGGCATGAACCCCATCTCCATTTCCTAATTTTTGTCCAGTTCTGTAGTAACTTTCAATAATAAATATTTTATATTGGCACTCTAACCTTATAATAAAATAATTTAAAAAATATAAGTATTTATAATTTGAATTAAAGTATGACAACTGTCAGAAGTTGAGGTTTTCAAAAGCCTAGCATGTACACCAACACTGATTTCTTAATTACATAAAAGGACAGCCTACTACTTTAATGAGGTAAGATTTTGAAGGCACCATAAATAGAAAAGCTCACAACCTTCTTCCTTATTTAAATATGGAAAGTTTAATGCTTTATCAGAATAAATTTAATATTTAAGGTTTCCAAACGAAATTTAATAAAAAAAAACAATATTTACCATTTTACCATCTCTAGTTACATATTTTCCATTACTTTCCATGTCACCCTGTTGAAAATAAGCAGCAAATCGATGTAAATATTGATCATAAGGTAAAAGAGCATGGGTTTCACAACCATAAAAATTACTGTACCATATTCCCAACATTGCCAGAATTACAGGCACCTGAACAAAAAACAAATTAATTTTCTTTTTGTATAATTAAAACAGTATTGCTTACATTTTTGTCTAATGGAGCTGTTTGAAAATGTTTGTCTATGAAATGAGCACCTTCGAGAAGTTGTTCAAAATTTTCAAAGCCTATTGACAAACATATACTTAATCCTATAGCAGACCATAATGAATATCTGCCACCAACCCAATCCCAAAATCCAAACATATTCTCAGTATTGATACCAAATTCTTTAACTTTCGGAGTATTTGTGCTCAATGCAACAAAATGCTTCGCTACAGCACTTGGATCTTTTGCATGTTCCAAAAACCACTTTTTAGCAGAGGTAGCGTTGGTTATAGTTTCTTGCGTTGTAAATGTTTTTGAAGCGATAATAAACAATGCAGTTTCTGGATTCAATTTCTTTAAAACTTCAGCTAGATGAGTTCCATCAATATTAGATACAAAATGTAATTTTAATCCTTTACTATATGATTTTAATGCTTCTGTAACCATTAGTGGACCTAGATCAGATCCGCCAATTCCAATATTGATGACATCTGTAATTTTCTTAGATGTGTATCTAAAAATATAGGAGTGCTACAAGAAAATACTTTTAGACTAAAATCTTACCCAAGCCATCGACCACTAAGAACTTCTTCAGTGAACGCTTTCATATGCTTCAAAACAGAATTTACATCAGGCATAACATCCTTTCCATCAACCAATATAGGTTTATTACTTCTATTGCGAAGAGCAATGTGCAACACGGCTCTATTTTCGGTAAAATTAATTTTTGCACCAGAAAACATTGCATCTCTATTTTGCTCTAACATCCTGGCTTTTGCCAATTCCAACAGAAGTGATAAAACCGTACTGTCAATACGGTTTTTCGAATAATCAACCAATATATCTCCATCTCTTGGTGTAGCTAATTTAATACTGAAAAAACACAATTATTTAAATATCTGCACAAAACACAAAATTCGTGTTTGTCATTGAAATTCGGGCAAAGGTCATGAAGATTCAAATTAAGAGATACATATATATTTAAATACTAGAAAAACAAAATACCTAAAAGTTTCAAATCTTTGGGGATCACTTTTAAATAAATCCTTAATAATCAACTTGTTCTTGTGTTTATCGTAATAGTCCTGGAGTCCTTTCCATTGAACTGTACTTGTAAGAGTTTTCGCTTCCATTCTTGTTCCTCTAAAAGTCACCTTGTAAGTGCCGAACACATACGTGAACCTTGCGCGAATATAAGTGCTGGAAGGAGAATATTGTGGAATAACTTTCGTATAATTGCCGCATAATAACGAAGAACAACGAATCCTGTTTGAATTCCATCGAACAGTCTCCCTGTTTACTAATATCGAATTTCCTTTAAATCTAAGTTTAGAAATCACTATCATTATATAACTTTATGTACCAATCATGACATTTCAATTTGACATGAGGCACATGTTTGACATATCTATTTAATTTGACATAAAATTCAGTTTTAACATTTGGTCTAATTTCCGGAAAATTAAAAAAATTAATTAATATAATATAGAGTTTGCGGTGAATTATTTTCCCTTATAAAAATCTTCGTTATAATTCATAAAATCATAACGCAGATTTCATTAAAAAAACATACGGTATAACTATTTTCGGTAGGCTATTTCTGAAAATAAGGGAGCCAATCAGAATTTAGATCCGTATGATATTTGAATTTACTGCCGCAGTTCACCGGTTTGAGGTAATGTCAGATTATGTGTATATGTCAAAAAATATTCTGTCATATCGGCAACAAGTCTATGGATCTGTCAACAATGGAAAAATAGCAGATAGATGCAAGATATTTTTGTTGATTTTAAATTTGGAGAAAACGTTTCAACGTCAACTTATGAAGAATTTAGTAATCTACCCCGCTGAAGAATCAAATTTAGAAAAATAATATCGGATTAAAGAAAATTAATTAATATGTCAAAATATTAAAAACAAGTTTTCTCAAAAATGCTTAGGAGATTTGTTTGCTTGGGTTCACGTTATAAATTGAATAAAAAACTACCCTCTCTGCACTTATTTTTCGTTCAACTATTCTTTACTTTGTTTTAAATGAATATAAAATAAATTAAAATTAGGCAACCCACATTACAATGAATTGTTATTCTAGTAAAAATCTTTTCCGCGTTACAAATGTAAAAATATTTGGTCAAATGAATTTTTATTCGCTTAGATATTGAGTTATTATTTCAAATATTTATTATATATTCCTTATGTGTAATAACTAATAAGTACTCGGACATCCTTAAAATCATTTATACAATTGTAAAAGTTAAGAGTTAAAATCACTGTCAGTAGGTTGGGCTTATACTAAAATCAGAGAAATAGAGTAGGGGAGAACGCGCTTAAAGATGCGCCAACTAAGTTAAATTGAATTCCGCCATTTTGAAGGTTGCTCACAAGCCTTACAAAAATGTTTGGAACAAATAACTTTATTTTTGGACCAGGTCCACGTTTCAACATTTTTTCCTAGCACATCTAACCACATTTTCAATGAATCACCCCGTGGAAATCTACAAATAGTGCAGAATTAATCGCGCTCTTAAAGATGCAATTCTTTCATTCTATTACGGTAATATTTATACCTAGCTCAACAATTCGCATGTAAAGTTCATTGACTTAGAAAAATGTAAACAAACTTACGTGTGAAAAGAAATGCCTTCCGGCTTAAATCTTCGACTGTTACTGCAGCCCAACACAGAGCACGACATGTTAATAACACACACAAGTCCTTTTTAATACAATTAATTAAAAATAACCTCCAAGCTTGACAATTACAACAACACAAGTGCCAATTACCCTGCAAAATGGCGACCACAATAGCGTTTGCTTAAAACTGGATGCGCACTCGTCGAAGCGCGTTCTCCCCTACTCTATTTCTCTGACTAAAATAGATAGATAAAATTGTATTAAATTATTATAACACACATTAATTTTACATCAAATTAGTATAGGACTGTAGACCATTGATGTGCCAAAAATATGACCATATATTTTTTAAATCTCTGTATACAATATTTCAATTAATTGTTATACGTACCTGCCTTTTCTTTAAAAAAAAATCCTTTACAAAAATTACAAAATTATTTATTTTAGCATCAAACTCTTGAATCCAAGAATAATTAAATATAAACTTCATTACCTGTTTAAAAAGAATGATAAAAAGACTGTAAATTATCCATTCTTTTAAGTGTTTATTACCTTAATTAGAATAATTATTACGATCAAACTAGTACAATCTAATAACATATTTATCATAACTTAAAATCATTTTATTTAGCTGGTCCACCAGTATTTATATATTCCATTTCCTCTGGTGACATTGGAACTCTGCGATACCTAGGAGGTAATTGGAAATCAAATATCGCTGCCCCTGGCTGTGACTGCTTTTGGGCACTGCCAGCTAAAGGAGGTGTGGCACTTGCTGAAGACTGTACACCCTTGGAACCGTGTCTAAATTTTATCAATGGTAATTTCAGCTTTGATGTAAGGCTTAAAGATCTTGTGGAGATATGTACTATAACCATAGTTATGTTAAATTATATAACCTAAAATTAAATTATTACGTTAACACTATATATATATGCATATACAAGTATGATCGAATATACTTATTTATAATTTTATGTAATCAATTTTTTTGTATATCATTCACAAAATCTATATTTTTTAATTCCAATAATGGGTGAATACAGGTGAATACAAATTGATACAAATACATAAACTGTACACTAGATGGAGACTGTGGAGTATTTTGTAATTTTAGATTTTGTGGATTTTGGATAGTAATAATTCAATATATAGAGTGAGCTAAAATAGTTATCCCACATATCCTAAACTATTTTTTAAAGAAGCTTGTAAACTGGCAGAACGAAGATGTCATCTACACATGTCACATTAGAAATTAAATTTATTGAATTTCGTTCTGAACTATTTTGAAGGGCACCTATGTCTACCGAAATACGTTTAAACGAAAATGGCGTTTTAAATTAATTAAATTAGAAATGCATTATGAACAATATTTTTTGCACGACCCTTGCATAATAGGCACGTTCACTCCCTTAAATGAGGGAGTGAAGTGACTCTTTTGCTCCCTTGGTATAAAAAACATAGCCAACTCAATTTATGAATTTAATCGTTTATTTAATATTAATATTGACATTAATGTTAGTACCACCATTAATAGTGAACAAAGATGTTAATGGACTAATCACACGTTGCTTAAAGCCGCTAGAATTGGACAGTCGATTTTCTTTTACATTAATATCCACTTGATTTGACCCACTGGAAGTTGACGGTCGATTTTCCTTTTCCGAGTCTTTTCCGATTAGAATTTTTTCGGAAATCAAATTCTTATTAACTAATGAATTTTCAATATATCCCTCTGCGACAGTATCAGATTTCCATCCGCCATGACGTTTTATAACTCCAATTTCAACACCTGAATCGGCCAGAAAAGATGTTGATGAGCGCCGAAAGCAGTGGCCGGTGTAGGAAGATGGATTGGGTAAATTGAGGTATGAAGCTATTTGCTTAGGCAATCCTCCAAAAGTATTCTTACCTACGGGTTGTGTGGAACATTTGTTATTTCTGTAACATACAAAAAACCGTCTATGATCTGTGTTTTCTTTCCGCAGAACCATATATTTTTTACAAATAACAACAAAATCAATTGCACAGTTTTCTTTGGAGACTATCGTAAATGCTCTATTTACATGATTTTTGGTATTGTTTACAGATACCAAAATAGTTGATCCCAAGTCTTGGACATCATCTACTGTCAATTTTACCAGTTCATCCGATCTTAAAGCCCCAGCAATTCCCATAATCATTGCTACCTGAAATCATAGTGTATAATTATCTTAAATTAGAAACATTAACTTTTTTAGTTTACCTTAACCATCAAGTACTTTTCTTCTGGAGCGTCTATTAGAAATTGATGAACTTGCTCCTTAGTAAGAATTTTTGATTTTTTTGCCTGGTATCCAGTATTTTGTCTTTTAAGGAATGCTACTAATCGTGAGTACTTGCTGATGTCGACATTATTTTTCACGCTAAGAGTAGCTTTTATCATTGAATAATGTGACCACAGTGTTGAAGCCTTAAAATGCTTCGCCTTTTCGGCAAAATATACCAGGAGCACACTCTCGCTATGAATTTCATCTACTTCTTTTACCAGACACCAATCACAAAATTCCTTGAAGCACTTTTCGTAGATCTTCCTAGATTTTTCTGGCAATAAATTCACAACTATTTTTGAAGCCGTTTCTTCAATAGTTTCGTCACACATTTTTCCAATGCTTATTTAACGAAGCGAAGAAAATACGGGCAGTTTCTCGATATTCACAAAAAACCAATATGGCTACCCTTATTTATCGGTCGTCAAGGGTTTCCATCAGAACCAGCATGATTTTTGCGTTCGACAACTGGAAACGTCATGTTGACAATTTTTAAAAAAAGTTAGATTTCTTCAATTAAAATCGTTTGGGTCGTGCAAAAAATAGTATATACACCTCGGGAGTGAATGAATTTCTCCTCGGTGCTTTGTAGAGCCCTCGGGCTTCGCCCTCGGGCTACAAACTGCACCTCGGAAAAAAACATCATTTCACTCCCTAGGTGTATAATATACTATTGGTATTAAGAAAAACTAGGAAGATTCATAGTGGAATTAAAAAGAGAGATTAATCGTTTCTATATATAGTTGTGCTTTAGTAACTTTTCTTTTTTATTTTGCTCTAACAGAAATCAAAATTGGCAATGTTAAAAGTATTGCCAATAGTTGCATATGACCGGCGAGGGGATTACCTAACCTCAATAATTGTTAAATTTGATTATTTGACCTTTACGCATTTTTCTATAATACTTAAGTGAAATGTCTGTTTTCAAGTCATTAAGTTGTATTGTGCGTACTTCTCGATACCAAATATTAAAACAGTATGGATCTCAACTCGAAGGTATTTAATACGTTGGCTTCTCATTTGCATAATAGAATTTACCATACTGTTGGTTTTAGTCTGCAGAGGATTATATTCTGCATCTTCGATGGGCATTGACGGTTATATCGAGCAGCGTGAAAAAATAAAAGGTCACTTAGTAAATATAGATGAAAAATTCAGATCAAAAATGAGGGAAAATGTAGAGGAAAGTTCGAAGGCTGTAATTTTTACGGAGGATTTAAAAAATTTTGCACACTTAGCCCAGGGTGATGATATTGATACTATTGTAAAAATGATGATAAAGTAAGCTTTTGTGTAGTGATGAATAATAAGTCTAAAATATTAAATATTACTTCGATCACTGGTATTTAAGTGTAAAATGATCATTTTTACATGTTATATAAAGTTTACATATATGTGTAATACTAAGTGAAAACATGTTCAGAGTTTGATATCTTTTTTATATACTTATAATTTTATATAAAATTCTATATTGCATCATGATGGCAGACCTAATAATTGATAATTATTTGTATGTATAGATTTAATAATCAAAATAAGGAGTTACGATTTGGAAGTTACATTTTTGGTCCAGTTATAATGAGGATGTTTTATGTTTTAGATAAACCAAGTGAAGCATTTGAGGTATTTTGTTTCTTTGTTTTTTCTTAACTAACATAATGAAGTATGGGATATTTTAGTGTTTCAAATTACCAGAGCTTAAAGGATTCTTTGATCAGTTAATAACATACCAATTATTGTGTGATTTACTATATGAACATAAGAGATATCAAGATTTATTTGAATGTATTTCTATTATAAAAGAGAGACAAGTTGAGGGTTCAAAATATCCTAGAAATGTTATTGTATTAGCATATGCAGCTTGTTATAAACTGGTAAGGTTGATTTTTGTCATGATTTGTTTATAAAATATGTCTTGCTTTACAGAATACACCAGAAAGTTTAAAATATGCCATGGATCTGTGGAAGGAATTATCTGATGTTGGTCATATACCAGCAAGACGAGCTAGCACTTTTTTTATTGGTCTGCTAATAAATCATGATAAGTCAGATGTTGGTTTAGAAATACTTTCGGGTTTGAGAAATCTGTCTTACACAACACTGAGAAATTTAAAGGTACATAGATAATATAGAGTTTTAATTAGTGTTGCTAATCTATTTAGTTAAATTACTGGATATCTGTAATGAAGACATCTGCCTTTTTCAAATATTTCAGCCGGTGCACCATATTTTTATATAATTTTTCAGTAAATGTTTACCAATGGAAATATACAATTGCTCATAAAGAAGAAATAATGAGAAACATCACAAAAATAATTTTATTTTTTCTGAAAACTGCACAATCTAATACTACCTTGCTAATATATAACACAATTTAGGCATGTGCCGCTTCTTTAGAATAATTTTCTAAATTTGTCAGTAAATAAGATATCTAAATTTTTATTCTTATTGCAAATTGATCATGGGTTATATCGTTATTATATATAATAATACTTCCAGCTGTAAAATAAATCATTTTTATTTTATTAACCTTTAGAAGATACACAAATCAAATGTCAATAATAAAGTAAATAAGTAATTGCTAGAAAAATCAAACACAAGAGGTATGCTTCATCGATCAGTCCTCGTATGTGTCTTTTGCAAAATGAACTGAACATATAACATCTGTAAATAATAACATCATTAAAAGGTTTACAAATACATGCAAATACAAAACTTACAATTTATTATTCTATCATAGGCTTGCATCCACTGCTGAGATAGGTTTTGATCACTAAGAAATCGAAAATATCTAATATTCCTTCTTTCTGGCCTGCTTTTGCAGTTCAAGACACAGCAGTTTACCATTTAGATGTGGAAAATCTGTTGCATTATAATACAATATTTAATAAACTCATTATCTTCTATGTTATAACCTCTTCTTAAGTTCTTTTACACATACATTTAAAAGTCTTTGGCTTAACAAAAATATTTACAAAACTTAATAACTGCACGAAGTACATGAAATAATAACTATAACCATAGTTGAGTCGCTTTCGCAACCGATATGCACGACGAAATTAAAATGGCGTAAAATTTGTGATGTTGCAACATTTTACCTGTCAAGTAATATAACCTATAAAAGACATTTCGGGATTGCCATAAATAGTAATATTTATCCACCTTTTGACATTTGTCAGAATTATCTTGTGACGTTTGTTATAATTGTCGTTTAAACATTTGAAATTTGTCAACAATGCTTGCCTCCTAAACAGTATAGCCAAACGTTATATAAAATGTAGGTGTAGAAAAAATAATATTTATCGACGACTAAACAATAAAGTAGGTATTATATTAATCACTATTGGTTAATAATAGGACTCATAATACACAGAGGGAATAATGAAATACGGCCGGAGTATAATGAGACATAACGTTACCATTATTCCCTGCATTCCGCCAATAAGAACATAACGTTCCCAACGTTGTCGTAGTAATGATAGACAAGTCCGGCCATTTTACTAACTGTCAAACGTCATATTGATATAGTAATCTGACATTCTCGTTTAATTATTTTGATTTTTTTAGTAATCATTAGTTAGTCGTAGATAAAGTAGTGTATACAAACTCGCAATAATGACTATTATTTTCACGGGCCGAGTTACTCCCTCGCCGCTTCACGGCTCAGTTCGTAAAATCGGCTCTCGGGAATAATAACTGTCATTAGTGACTCGTTGTATAAACTACTATTAATAGCTTTACTTATAATATTTACTTAGTAACTGGCTTTCACGTAATAGTATGTTACTATGGGAAGGTATATATCCTGAAATATTAATTAATTTGTGTAATTTTATTGTTTTAAAATTGTTCCGGGCGATCGAAATTTGTAGTGGTATTGATTCGTCGTCTTTAGTTCGTACTTTGGCCGTCTCGGTTACCAAAACGACTCGACTATACAAAAAATACTATATAACTTCTTCGAAATCTAAATACAAACAAAACACAAACTACAAACATAGATGGATGACGCAGGACATTGATGACATAGGTGTGTGCAGCACGAAATATACGAATTTATGTCAAAGTTGTAGCATACCTTACATAGGTATTTGCACCACGGTTACTACTGAATCGTTCCGGCAAACTCCTCTGGTGGCACTATCATGAACTAACCTTAGGTTTCATATCTAGACAACACATAATCAAAAGTAATGTGTACATAATATGCTTTATATGAAGTAGTTAATGAAATATACAAGATCCATGTATTTATTATATTTTTCATATACACTTATGCACAAGAAATTCCAGACACCAAAGTAAATGTCTGTTATTATAACAACAATTTCTTTTTTTCGTTTTTTTACAATACATAAAATATCCATAAAACAAGAATTGTAAATAAAAAGAGGTACTAAACATTTAATTTATCAAGACTGCGGGGAAAAAATAAAAATAATGGAAAACCCAAAAAACCTTGGTGTGCTGTTTATCCAGTTTATATTACTTGTGTTGAAATAGCATTTGAACTGTCAGTAACGAGTGTATATGTACACTGCATTTATTGAAATATATATTATATTGTTGCAGTTATTAGCATTGACAAAACTGAACCGGCTGGATGAAATTCTTCCCGTAATGAAGTCAATATTAGGTATGGAACAATTGAGTACTTTCAACAAAGACGTACTGGACACAGTAAGGGAATGTGTGGAGAAGTCGAACAATACAGAATTGCAAACCGAATTTAAACACGTAATGAAGATCTTTCAAGATCAAAATCACATTTGCGACCTAACATTAGATGAACAATTAACTAGTGAGATATCAAAACCCCCCAATTTTCAAGATAGATATCCGAATAATTACCGAAACCAAAAAGTCTGGAGACCAAGACAGCCGTTCAGAAGATATGAAAGAACTGCTCTACCTAACGTGGAGTAGTGTTATAACATCTTTTAATTTCTGGGTGTAATATTAATTTTGTTCAATAAACTCCATAGTTTGTAGTGCTAGATTGTGTTTACTTTTTGTTATACTGTCCCCACTAGAGATTATAGAAATAATAACAAATGAGACGAAACGAACAAAATCTATTTTTTGTACTCACCGCCTGTAAAGTGATGTTTGGCGCATGTGTAGCTCGACCAGGAAAGAGGTGTTACCGGCCGAGGCGACTGTAAAAATTGAAAAAAACACTGGCACTCTGGGACAATTAAAAAAAATCTAACTTGATAGTAATAAAATGTAGTCTATAAAATACTACTTCCCGCCACTATTCTTCACTAAAAGTTGGGGAAATAGGAGTAATAATTAAAAATTCTTCCAAAATATTTGTGGCGCCATCTATTTGACAACATTTTAAGCGACATTCAAACGCCATCTATTTGACCACATCGACATTTCATATTGGCAGTTCAGAACTTTTTGTATTTAAACCAAAAAACGCAATAAATGTACTATAAATTTATAAATATAAGAATAAATACCTCATGTTTGTCATGTGTAAGAATATAATAACTTAATTTTAGGGAAAGGTGAGTAATAGTTACGAACATGAAATGCATAAATTAATTAGGTAATCTATCTTAGGTTAGGTATGATGCTAATGACATTAATCAATAATATTTTTTTAATTTAATGTTCGTACAAAAAATATTGTACAAACCACTTGCGTGAAGACATCTTCCACGCATTCGCGCAATTAAAAGCACTCGCTTCCTGCGGTCGCTCGTGCTTTCAAAGTGCGCTGATTCGGGAAAATAGTCTTCCCGCACTTGGTTCGTAAATAACTATAACAATTCTATAATATTCTATTAGTAGGTAGATGGCTTTCATGTAATATTATGTTGCTAGCGGAAGAAATATATACAGAAATATTAATTATTAATTTATTCTTCTTAAATTGTTCCGGTCAATGGTATTTTGTAAAGGCATTGAATGGTCATTTAGTTATACGATTCAACCATATATTGTTTTCAAAGCGATAGTAATATACTAGAGGAAGTATGACTGCAGTTTGTCCTACAGGTAAGTGGTCGCAACATGTTTAGATCAGGAGAGGCGAGACGAGAGCGGGGACGGAACGAGCGTATAACACAGCAGTGGCGGGTAGAAAAAAGGGGTATAAAATAAAATACACTCGTGCAATTTATAAAAAAAATATTTTGGATAATTATTTCTTATAAAACGGATAAAAAAATAATGTAAATAGGATAAAAAATGACGTAAATCCTTTATTGATTTATGAATAAAACTAACTGTTTTTGTGAGCAAGCTTCCCACTTTCAGAACATCTGTTTGCAAACGTTTAGCTTCATGATGCATTCTAATTTTAAAATATGTGTTTAAATTAAGTTTTATAATGTCTATGCCATGATTATTTAATGGGTCAATGACAATGACAATATGTTCACCAAACGCGGAGGGAACATTATCAGGTAGATTTTGGTATGTTCTATGAACTAACAGTGTCACTATGTTCGTACAACTTTTCTCTCCGCTTCTATAAACCGAAGGCATTTCTCAGCAACTTTGCAAATATTGATAATAAAAGGAGAAGCTAACAGTAAGAGTGTCTGGTGTTTTATACAATTCAAAAATACTTATATTCTCTAATAAGCAGATGTTTTGAATTATTGAACATTATACTCTTCCCATACAATATTGATAGTGTTGATTAGCAAAATTAAAATTATAAAACTTTCACTGTAGGTAAGATACTAACTTAGAGGTTTGCCGCACTCTTCGAACTTACCAACTAGTTCACAGTGGAGACATAAGTACGAATCATTTTTAACGTTTTAAATTGTATTAAGGTCGCGTTTCAATATTAGCACATCCATTTCGGTTCAAATCTAATGCCGCCTCTACACATCGCCGAATGTATTCGCCAAAGATTCGTATACGAATGTTTCGTCAAATAATTCGTGCGCAAATATGAACGAATTGCCTATCCACACATCGTATTCGCAATATTCGCGTTGTAAAGAAGATAAAATTATGGAAGGTAAACAAGTTGCTACCATAATTCAGTAACGTATACAGAATAATTTGAAATCTTTAAATTATAGGTTATGTTTACGAATTTATCTATTTACTTATATAGGTTTTCATCTCACTTCAGTATACGATGTGTAGTCAGGTTATGTGTATTCGGATACGAATTTTCTTTGATGTGTGAAACGAAAACCGACTCCGAACGGATCGGCATTCGTGTTCGGCGCCAATATTGGCGAATATCAAATATTTGCCGAATAAACTGTCTACACATCGCTGTTCGGCGTACTTTGCCGAATGTTCGGCAATGTGTAGAGGCGGCATAAGATTTTCATTTTTCGAAGTTTTTATAAACACATTTTTTGTAAAAACCATGTATTACCTACCCCAGTAGGCGTAATCCATGCTTTTTACAAAAAATGTGTTGTTAAATGGAATACCCTGAAAAAACACGGTTTACATTGTGTGAGTGCTTTTGACGTTTTGTACGTTTAATAACTAAGAAGTCGTACACCTTCTAATTAATAAAAATTCCAGAATTAAACTTAATATTTAATTAATTCCGTCGAATATATTAAAATAATTACAAATTTCATATAAAACCTCCCCTTGAATTGAAACAATTAACCGACCCCTATTTTGAACGCAGACCGGCTCTATCATAAAATTAGAAAGTTTTCTGGGCATTTTGCTTGGGTATTGCAATAATTGATCGTTTTAAAATTACGTTATTTACAATGACGCTTAACAGCATTGCTCCTTTCAATTGAATTGAAATAATTTTAATTTCAATAACTCAAAACTTTGATATTGCCAAAATAGTTGCTGTGAATATTAAAATTTCAAATTTGTACCCACATTCAAAGTAGGATGTTTTGCATTAAATTAATAAAATGTTTGCAAGGTGAACTAAATTTAATAAATCAATATTCGCAACTGTCAGAAGTTGCATATTCTACGCCTCTGGATTACGGACAACTCGAGCACATCCAATCAGCGCTCTATATTTAAACCATGTTAAACACGTAATTTTGAATTCTTGAGTAAATTATCTGTGATATGAACGAGTGGATGCATTTTCGTATCGACGTTTACACAAATAGCACAATCGCACCATTTTTACTATTTATTTCGTGTTAAAAGTGCTTAATTCGCTGTGTGTGTATGTCAGTGTGAGTGTGTGTGTGTGTGTGTGACCACGAACGCGGTCAAACCGCTATAGATATCAATTCCAAATTTTGTATTTACGAATATAATCTCCATCTTGAGATCTGATTACATTTTCAGTGAAATCGGCAGACCGGAAGTAGTAGTTTACTACAGTGAAAAAATCGATTTTTGCCAATTATTTGGCAACTACTAAGTTTAAACCATTTTATAAAGAATTCATATGTACTCAAAATTAAAAACAAATGATGAAAAAAGTTTTTCGAAATTCCTACCGGAAGTAGGTCTTTACTCCTACCAAAAATCAGTTTTTTGCGAATATTTTGCAAGCCATGTTTTTTAGACAGGTACGTTACGAGTATAAAAATATTTAGAACTTAATTTTCATTGCCTTTTGTATAAAAAAAGATTCAATATTCGGACAGAAACGAACACTTTTGCTCTTATCGAATAGCGATTTTTTGCTAAATGTCGTAAATTGAGCATTCTATATATATTTATTAAGAGTACAAAAGTATTTACAATTGTATTTTGAATATTTTTTGTATAGATGAGATTTGAAAATTCGGACTGGAAGTAACACCTTTACTCTTAGCGAGTAGTACTTTCTTTCGAATATCTCGCAAAGTATGCATTCTATAGAGATTTATTAAAAGAATAGAAGTATTTATAATAGGATTTTGAATAATTTTTATATAGACAAATTCTTAAAATTCTATAATTTGAAACTCTCATACGTACCTATAAGAAAGTCGTGTGGTTAATTGAATTACTGATTCGTCATTTGCACACAGATAACTATTTGAAATAACGCAGATGAAGCCTCCGTCAAAATTTGACAACGACACAAATTTTAAGAGTTACATGTGTCAAATTGCTTTCTCGTATCTTTCCTATCAAAATTTGGCGTGTAAATTTACGTACGTAATCAAATGCGTATGGATAAATATTCCTATTTGCAAAGATTCTAGTAGATATGGATGCGTGTAAAATGAAAAATGACAAGCTACGAAGATAAATCCATTCGCGATAAATGGACGTTATGCATGTACAAAAGAAACGAACGGTTGAGGAGATTTTATATGGAGGGTGCAGGAAACCAAATGCAGCATTTCTACCCTGAACCCGATCATAGTGCGAACATATATCATTTCTTTTCTTTTGTGCTCAAGATTGCAATTTCGGTAAGGCAAATTTGGCGTATAATCATATTATGCTATTTTATTTTCGCATATAACACGATGCTAAAGTTAGCATTTGTAATTTTGCATCTCGTTTTTTCAAATTATATTTTCTTTAAAACCCTACTACAAAATTCCTCCCAAATTTTATGCCTACCTCTTGAATGTAAACTCAACAGAATAAATAATTGTTTTCTGCTATTAAGAGGTGCGTTTACTAACAAATAGAACCTTATGCAACTTATATTACTCGCGGGACGGGTAGACGCAAGGGGGTGTGAGTAGGTGGAGGTAGACGATATTCGGTTGTGTCACAGCTCTTCGGTTTTATTCACAGATTCTGTCATAGATAAAGGAATACCATAGATGGGAAACATTTTTCTTCTTTTATGTTTTTAACCTAACCCATCTTATTCTTTAAACTTACTGACGTAAATCATTACTATAGCAGCAAAATATGTTATAATTTATATTCACAATCATTATTTTTTTTAAATATTCTCTATTCTAATACATTTCACGAAATATAATCAACTGACGCTACAACACATCAATACACATGCGGATATGCCGATAAACAAATCAAGGATATTGTATACACAATTTAATACTTAGACAAATTTACATCAAAATAATTTGCGAACTTTTTCATAAAATTCTATTTCTTATTTTTATTGTTACTATTATTATTAAAACTTCTTAATTTTTAGTTCTGTTGTTGTGCAGTCAATTTATTTATTGACTCGGTCACGAACAAATGGCTTTGGAACGTGATTTTCGTCATCGTAAATCTCACATTGGATATTTTTTTCCATTTAGTGTTGGCTTTAGCCGCTGTCATGGTTGTTCTGATATTGAATATTGACGATTTGTATGTTTATCAACAAAATGAAAATAAAACCCGTATCGCCATACGTGAAATGACATCTGACGAGGACCATTCAGGTGTGTAATATAAATAAATCTATATAGTTGCAACATCCAAATTTCTATATTATCTACATGATTTTAATATAATATTGTTGTCGATTTCCATTCTCATTAAAAAAAAAAAGATTTTTAACGCTACATGTGTAATTAAAAAACATGTTGTACCTATCGCATCATTCATAGATAGAGCCACAGCACTATTCATTCATGGCCAAATGGATCTGGTTGTCGTTACACCATATCATGATTGTATTGTAAAATAATTGTTTTACTGATTCTGATAACCTAAAACTTCTATCCAATGCCAACATGATCTCACTATCGTCCAATAATAAGACCTTCACATGACATCGATTTACATTGTTGAAATTGGTATTGCTAACAATGCTAACCTCAAAATATCGATCCTCAACTAGCGCCATCTTGTAATAGAATCATTAACTCAAATGAATGATTTCTCAATTTTTATTGAAATGAACTTTAAAGTAACAATTTAAACATTAACTTTACAACCATTAATATTAATAACTTTAAAATAATTAAATAAAACGAAATAAAATTAAAATGTGAAAATTATGTTGTTGGATAGTTCCAAGAATAACAGTTTTTTCTAATAATTCAAGAGGTTAAACTAATTGGTGGTCAATTACGTTGTAAAGTGTTTGTTTGGATTTTGAAAATGTTGCGGTACCTATTTGCGAGTTCCAATTGGCCATGATTCATTTCATAGCAATCAGGAATGCCTCAGAGAGTGTACCAATCAATGAAAATTCACTATTACTTACATATTATTTATAATTTAATTTTTCTTTATTTTTAGACATAATCGAAGAGGAAACTTGTCCAAATTTGGTGTAACTCATAAATTTTGTACGATTCTTTACAAAGTAATTAAATGTTATTTTACATCTGCAGTAGCGTTTGATTTTTCACCACAAAAAAAAAATAATAAGAAGAAAGTATATATCCCATAACAGTATAAACGAAAGTCTAAACAAATTGAGAACTACAATAAATTTAAAATTATACTTAAATTTTACATAAAAGAATCCAGACACTCTATTATCATTATTATTATTATTATTATTATTATTATTATTATTAACTGTATTTTCTAGAAAGTACTGTAATTAATGGACTAACGACATTTTTAACAAATTTGCACGTCACAGTTAACAGTCTTTGTTTCGCGTAAGCGATATTTACAACAAAAAATGACATTGAATTTAAGTCCTTATTACATAACAATAAAATACTAAATGTAAATGTATGTCAAGTTTACGTCAAAAACAAAGACTTCGGTGTTTACTTTTACTAATGTGATACGCCCATTAATAATGATAATGACATTCACTCAGATTTTTCATAAGATTTTATTTTGTAAACGCATTTAATTCATATTAACATCCATGAATCCTAAGATTATAGAGTTGATAAATGGACATTGTTTATAAACTAAAGTTCACAAAAGCAGTTTTGCATAACAAATGTGGTACATTTTGACCTTGTTAACTGCGAAATAAGAAATGGAGTACGAAGGACGCGCTTCGAGATACACGAAACTTGTAAAATCTATATCCGCCATTTTGAAGGTTTCTTTAAAGCGGGAATTTAGAATGCAAAAGCGAATAAATCATGAAGTACGTACATATTTAAAGTTAAAAAGACAAATTAATGCAAAACGTTTATCGATTATAAATGTATATAGGGTGTGTTTTTCCCGATGTTTAGTATGAGGATCTCGGAAACTACAACAGATACAAATTCGGTTAATTGGGTAAAGGAAGTTTTAATAGCTCTATTTAATTAGGGTTTTGGTTTTTGGAAAAAGTTCATGGCTCACTAAATATTTCGCAATTATTTTTTTTTGTTATTTCATTTGGTGCATCTGGCTCTGTTATTATTGACTTTAGAAGAAATATGTGAAAGAAAACTTTATAGGAAATTATTAGCTAAATAACACGGTTAGTTTATTTCTTTATTTTAGCTATATTTTTTGAGTTAAAAACACAAACTTGTGTTTTTTCTAATGCTAACCATAGTAGGCCATGACTTTATAAAAAAATAGGGTGTGGCCACCACACGACAACTATACTATTTTAAGAACTTTTTTTACACAAAAATTATTCGAAACCCTATTCTCAATACTTCTATTCTCTTAATAAATCCCTATAGAATGCATACTTTGCAAGATATTCCAGAAAAAGAGTAAAAGTGTTACTTCCGGTCCGAATTTTGAAATTTCATTTATAAAAAAAATATTGCAAATCTAGCACTAAATACTTTTGTACTTTTGATAAATATATATAGAGTGAATAATTTACGACGTATTTGCAAAAAATCGCTATTCGATAGGAGAAAAAGTGGTATTTCCTGCCTGAATTATGAAATTTTTTATATACAAAAGATATTGAAAATTATGTTTTAAATACCTTTATACCCGTAATGTATCTGTCTAACAAGCATGACTTGCGAAATATTCGCAAAAAACTGATTTCCGATAAGAGTAAAAAGCCTACTTTCGGTAGGAATTTCGAAAAACTTTTTAAATAAAATGGTTCTCAACTTTAGTTCTAAGTACATATGAATTCTTTATAAATTTGTTTAAACTTAGTAGTTGACGAAATAACGGCAAAATTCAATTTTTTCACAGAAAACTACTACTTCCGGTCTGCCGATTTTACTGAAAATCTAATCAGATCTCAAGAGGGAGATTATATTCGTAAATACAAAATTTGGAATTGATAGTTGTAGCGGTTTGACCGCTATCGTGGTCACACACACAGAGAGAGAGACAGACGGACACACACACAGAGAGAGAAACATTTTTTAAAAACCACTTTTTCGGTATCAGGGGACTTCAAAACGTGGACATCTGCAAAAATCTTGAGGTCGAAAATTTTCCTCATCACAATACTTCCTTATACCACGTATAAGAAAGTAAAATAATGAGGTGTGGCCACCACACGACTTTCTTATACGTATGAAAGTGTTACTTCCGGTCCGAATTTTGAAATTTCATTTATACAAAAAATATTCCAAATCAAACTCTAAATACTTTTGTACTCTTCATAAATATATATAGAATGCATAATTTACGACATATTTGCAATAAATCGTTATTCGGTAAGAGTAAAAGTGATACTTCCGGTCCGAATTTTGAAATTTTTTTATACAAATGATATTGGAAATTAAGCTCTAAATACTTATGAATTCTTTATAAATTAGTCTAAACTTAGTAGTTGACGAAATATTGGCAAAATTCGATTTTTTCAGTGAAGTAAACTACTACTTCCGGTCTGCCGATTTTACTGAAAATCTAATCAGATCTCAAGAGGGAGATTATATTCGTAAATATAAAAAATAAATTTGGAATTGATACCTATAGCGGTTTGACCGCTATCGTGGTCACACACACACAGACAGACAGACACAGACACAGAGAGACATTTTTTAAAAACCACTTTCTCGGTATTCACATGATGTGCTACTTGATCTTGTTATTTTTATAAATAAATAAATTATGGACAGTTTTGCATTTTAATTGACCGCTGTCACAAGTAGTAAGCTATGGAAATATTTAATAAATGCACATCACGTTTATTAAAAAACTTGAATGTAGAATTACTGAACAGATGCAGTAGCAACAGCGCATTTGCCCGTTTAAGCTATTACAAAAATGCAATGTTGCTTCTGCATCTGTTCGGTAATTCTACATTAGTTATCACAATTTTTATTTTTATTTCGAAATTACAAACATAATTATTATTGTGTTAAGTGTTTATTCCGTTGGAATTGCAAATAAAAATAATTTCATACAAAAACACATAAAATAATAAATTAAAAACACTAACATAAAGGAAATTATGATATAAATAAACTATTACCGCACAACATATTCAAAGTATTGAAGACTAATAACATTCAAAATGACCACCATTATGGTTAATGCACAAGTTACATATTTTTAAAATTGATTTTGTTGCTTTTCTTCGTAAAGGAACGTCCATCAATATTAGCAAAAGCTTCTAGTACATCTTCTCTAAGGTCATTTTCTGTGTTATACGATTTTTGATACATCCTTTCTTTTACCATTCTCCATAAATAAAAATCTAAAACAGGCAGCTCGGGAAATCAAGATGGCCGTTGTGACTTATCTGCAGCCATTGCAATTTCTCGAATTGAAATTGATGGATTCTGTATTACACCGGACAATACGATGAACTCTGTCTCTTCTGTAATGCTTCTTGTGGTCCTATTTGCATTTAGAAAGGAACCATACTCTCGCAAATTATGATACAGTCAAAGGTAGGTAGAGAAGACTGGCTACAGTCAAAATACCGTTCGAAATACTGTTGTGTAGCTTTTGCGGCACAAAATGTAAC
This sequence comes from Amphimallon solstitiale, assembly GCA_963170755.1. Lineage (NCBI taxonomy): Eukaryota > Metazoa > Arthropoda > Insecta > Coleoptera > Scarabaeidae > Amphimallon > Amphimallon solstitiale. Next base: position 186,402,045 of record OY720676.1, on the reverse strand, counting down.
ACCCAATAATATCGTGCTTTTCTTGGTTAGAAAAATGTATATTGATAATTTACGAAACCTTAATCCACATTAATTAGCACCTCTTATTAATTGACGTTTGCATCTATTAAATATTTCCATAGCTTACTACTTGTGACAGTTCTTTTGTATTTTGTGGTTGGGTTTGTTCTACTGAGTATTATAAATGTATTTCATATTACAAATTGGAGATAAGGAGACCTATCTCGTAAGCGTTAAGTGTTTATGACCTGCGTTGGTTTCACGCCCTACGAAGCGGGCGCCAAAAAAAATGTGACATTCGAAATATTACATGTTTACAATCATATTTATTGGCACCAAACTTTCTGAGAGTAGTGTAAATAAGTTAACTGTAAAATACAAGATGCAGATTCATAGATAAATATGCATATATGTATGTACATTATAATTAATAAATGATGAATTTGAAAGTTTGGCAATGAGAAAACTGGAAGGTTTTTTCTTAAAAGATGAACCCATCGCCTACTGACATACACACATATATGTAAGTATATATTTGTACACAAGTTTGAAGTGATAACGGCATCAGTCTGTCGTATTTACGATTTTCGTTTTCGCCTTTCGATTTAAAAGGTTTAGTTTTGTGGTTGGCTGTTATTGTTTTCTTCGCATATATACGGTGTTACAAAAACGATGTTTTTACCAACAGTGAGTATAGCTTTTTAATTTTTTTTCCAGTAAAGATTCTTAAAAAAAAATTAAAACTACGGTTTTTTCCAGAGAAATGATAAAGTACATTTGTGGTATCTGATAATGTATAGATATAATTTTTATTAAAAAATTGTAAATAATCATGATCTTGTCAATTTACCAATATTTTCTTTTATGTTCATGTTCGATAACGACGTACCAACACAAACATTTTTTTTTTTAATGGAATACTATGTATTTTCTTTACATTTTATGATGCCATGCATCCTATAGATGATTAAACTGACATTATTATTTGTCGATTTTCAACTGTTTCTGCGATATGGTCATCTTTCGTCAAAGTTGTACAACTTTAGAAAAATTGGTATGAAATAACGATTAATTATAACTTATTATTGGCTTAACTAGAGAGATATCGTTTCGGTATGAGAATATATCGTTTATTTCAATATTTCAACGGACGTTCTTTAGAATTATATGCCATGCGTTAATGTTAAGAATTCTAAAAAAAAAATTAACGCCGTTTTATGCCATGCCACAGAAAGTACCAAACATTTTTGAAAATACTTTCTTGCGTCTTTGGATGATATTGCAAAAGTTATATGTGTATTTTTGAAAGCGTTGGAAGTATAAAAATTGGCCTATACGTGTTGACTGTCGTTTTGACCACTTTTATGAATTGGTAGAATCTTTGCTCGCTTAATTTGCTTCAGAAATGTACCATGAACAAATAATGAATTTCAGGGTCGCCGCGTGGGTATTACGCACCCTTGTTCAAATTAAAATTTTGCGCCTCTGCCCCTTTATGGGGCTCTGTTGCACTCTTATAAAGTGCTGCAAATTATATGTGAAATACTCTTTTATAGTATTCAAAATTTAACTTTCGAACTGAAAAGCATTAAATTATTAAAACACGTTTGTCTTATTGTTTAAAAAATAAACAATATATTCAAATATTGAGCTTTAGCAGCTACAAACGCTCGTATCAATTCCTTTATATTTAATTTATCCAAAACTTCGCTCTCTATGGATATAATTGACAAGTCGGATAATCTCTCCTGCGCTATAGTAGATCGCATGTAGTTTTTTATAATTTTAAGTTTTGAAAAACGTTCTCCAGTAGCCACCGAAACTAGCAGGGTTAAAGAAATCCGTAAAGCTATTGCAATATTTGGAAATGTATCGGTAAGATTGTTTTCATAAATATAATTTAAAACATCAATAGGTGGCATATCCTCTTTGGTAAAACATCGCAAAGATTTTATTTCTTCGAACAAATTTAATTCATCAATGTCCTTTTCATTAACATTTTTAGTATCCGTTAATTTTTGTTCTAATTCTTTACAATGTTTTAGAATTTCATTGTCACTCCAGTGTTTTAAATGAGGTATATAGTGTACTACCTTGAAGTAATTGTAATGTTCTTTTAATTGACTGAATCTTTCACTAATTGAAGAAATAGCAGTGTCTAATATTATATTGTAACGTTTTCGGGTTCGTAATAAACAACTCGTGCAATTTATTTATTTAAAACAGTCTGTATATTCATACACGTAAAATTAATTACAATATAAAATAAAAACTAACGTATCACACTTAAAACTACTATAAATGAATTAACACATGTATTTATTTACTACTACTAATATTTAAGTCCGTATATTTATATCACTTCTATTTATATAGCACTCTAATATTTATGTCCTTTCTTCGGCTACCACTTAAAGAACTATTTATTTATTTCTATATATTTATTTTTACTGTTCGGCACGAGACTACTTAAGGGACTTCTTATTCCGGAATTACTCCGCAATTAATCATTCCGCAATGAATCCCCATCGGTGATCCAGCCGCCTTATATACGTATGCGAAGATTTCGAGAACATACGGGCACAGTCCGGCTTTTTCTCCACATGTACGAGAAACGTTCTAGTCTTTTCGCTATGCACGCCGTACGGCGTGGAGATGATTTATGGCTATTTACATTTCGTTATTATACGTCGCGCCGAGATGATTTACAACCTCTTTTTTTATTGTCGCTCGAATGTCTGCTGGTTTCGTTACAATATCGTAAAATTCAACCTTAAATTTTTGTCTTGGATTGTTGATTGGTTCGTCGGTTTGTTCATGTTGGAATAGTTTCTTTTTAAACCTGTTTCGACTTTGTGATAAATCAGTATCCACCCCCAAATCATCAGCAACGATACTTGCATTGGCAATTGCATGTTCGCATACGTTTCATCTGATCTACAATTATTTAGTTCTGATATAAGATTTTGTAAAGTCACGATTTGTAAATCACATTTAGAATTTTGCATTATTTCATTTACCACATTTACTAAATTTAAAATATCGTGTCAGATGTTAATGGAAAAAATAAATTTAAACGAGGAAACCTTCGGAATCATTTTTTTTTGCTTGAATTCTTGATTCCATGTCTCTTGTTTGATCTTATTGAATACTTATTAACGCTCTCAAAATTCCCTTCAAATCGTTTTACAACGGTCTTAAAGCTTGAATTCTACTTTCCCATCTGGTGTTGGAGAGTGTCTTTAAAGTTAGATTTTCACCAAACTGTTGCAAAATAGACCAACGTTTAACGGATGAAAAAATGTAGTTGTAAAGCTCCTGCACTACTCCGAAGAAATTAACTGTTTCGAAGGAAATTTTAGTTGCATCATTTACAACTAAATTTAGAGAATGCGCAGAGCAGGGGATATTGAGTGCCCTCGAATTATTTTCAATAATTTTTTGTTGCAATCCTTTGTGCTTTCCTCTCATACTAGCACCATTATCGTAAGATTGGCCTCGTAAATCTGAAAAATTTAGTTCCAACTATTTTAAATGTCCATTTATGAATTCAAACAGACCCTGTCCAGTAGTGTCGTCGACAGATTGAAATTCTAAAAAAATTTCTTCAATTTGGGCTTTATTGGTTTCCTTGTTTGCTCGACTTTTGGTTGCCACATTTAAAAAATGTATGTGTATTATCATTGCAAAAATAAGGCAAACTAAACAACGACGTTGAGCCGCAACAACTTCTCAGCACATAAAAAATAAATATATGCCGATACAAAACATTCCCAATTCCTGTTGTTACATGTTACAAATTCTTAGATTTTTAACACGTTTGGTGTGGTAGCGCGAATTCCACACGGAACGTGTTTTTATTGTTCGTATTGGCAATCAAATTTTGTTTTACAACAACGAAAACAACCCGCAGAAACGAAAACAAAAGTAAAATAGAATTGAAATATAAAATTAAAATAAAAATAAAATCTCATTTTATTGCTTAGAAAATATAAAAAATTGCAAGCGAATGATTAACAACTTTTATTTAAGTAACATTAAATTAAACAACTATAAGTACTATCTATAAATTTTGGCGCCCCCCCCCCTGGCCCAGGCGCCCTTGTGCGGTGAACAATTTCGCCACCCCCACGCGGCGGCCCTGATGAATTTATAAGATGCGCGATAGCACCACTCACTAAATATAAAATTTGTTTGATTAACGTTATTACCTACTTCACGTATGTACTTTTCCTCTTCAGTTTTTTCGTTAAAATATATCGATCACATCTTTCTAGGTAATGGGAGATAGATATATTGATATATTTGTAGATGTTTGCCTTTTCTAGTCGTTTTTAGTGTGGTTGTGCATAACGATGGTGCTGGTATATTCGTTACCTGTTTCTCACCCAATTCTGCAAAGAATTTGTTGAATAGTAGGGGTGAAATCAACCAAAAAATTTGCCAGGCGAGACTGTATACAACATTTATAACAAAACAATCTACATACGAAATGGAGATTGACTACATTTTTCCGTAGTGCATGTTACTTTCTTATACGTAGTATAAGGAAGTATTGTGATGACGAAAATTTTCGACCTCGAGATTTTTGCAGATGTGCACGTTTTGAAGTCCCCTGATACCGAAAAAGTGGTTTTTAAAAAATGTCTCTCTGTCCGTCTGTGTGCCTGTGACCACGATAGCGGTCAAACCGCTATAGCTATCAATTCCAAATTTTGTATTTACGTGTATAATCTCCCTCTTGAGATCTGATTAGTTTTTCAGCAAAATCGGTAGACCGGAAGTAGCAGTTTACTTCAGTGAAGAAATCGAATTTTGCCAATATTTCGTCAACTACTAAGTTTAAACAAATTTATAAAGAATTCATATGTACTTAAAATTAGTTTGAGACAAATTATCTTAAAAAGGTTTTTCGAAATTCTAACCGGAAGTAGGTCTTTTACTCTTATCGAAAATCCGTTTTTTGCGAATATCTCGCAAGTCATGCTTTTTACACAGGTACGTTACGGGTATAAAAGTATTTAGAACATAGTTTTCAATATCTTTTGTATACAAAAAGTTTCAAAATTCAGACCGGAAGTACCACTTTTACTCTTATCGAATAGCGATTTTTTGCAAATATGTCGTAAATTATGCATTCTATATATATTTATCAAGAGTACAAAAGTATTTAGTGCTAGATTTGCAATATTTTTTGTATAAATGAAATTTCAAAATTTGGACTGGAAATAACACTTTTACTCTTAGGGAGTAGCACTTTTTGTCGAATATCTTGCAAAGTATGCATTCTATAGCGATTTATTAAGAGAATAGAAATACTTAGAATAGGATTTTGAATAGTTTTTGTGTATAAAAATTCTTAAAATTGTATAGTTTGAAACGCTCATATGTATAAGAAAGTCGTGTGGTGGCCACACCTCATTTTTTTTTATTTTGAAAAAACATCAGAAATTGACCATTTCTAAAAATCGTGTTTTTTTTAACATTTTCATTGGTATATCTGCCAATTCAATTAAGCTATGGACTTGATTTTTATTTTAAATTGAAGCACATAAATAAGCGCTTCTAGAGATATGTATCGAATATTGTATATTGATATCGGTTTAAATATCAGTTTACCTGTTATTTCGCTACAAAGCGACAAATTTTTTTATTTGTAATTTATTTATATACCTACATGCTACGAAGCAATTGTAAAATAAAAAAGAAGTCTTTGGCAAAAAATTCGACCTAGGACCTATAGTTTTTTAATTATGATAATTTAATGCATGTGTAAAAAGATCCATAATTCGGGATTGTTTTGTCAATTTAACAGCGACAAAAGTTTACCTTAACTTTTAAATCTGCAAAAAAGTTGTTTACCTTTGGTGACATGACATCAGTGTCTTTTCTTGTTATGTTATAAAATCAAAATGAAATGTCAAAGTCGATGCAACAATTAGCTGTAAACTATATTTTTAAGAACAGTATTTTTGAATAATATAATTACTATGCAATAAATGTTTCAATTATTGTTTATCCTACCGAATTACATTGGAGCTGTATTGCCCAAGCAGGAGGCATTGCAAATGGCTACGTGATATGTTCTTCTATTGTGCAAAAATAATTTGCGTTTAAGAATGGCTACCAAAACAAATAAACCAACATCCAAGCTTCTTCCAACTGATGATGCTTTTTATCAACATTTCTTAAAGTTAGTGATTTAAATTCTTTAGCGAAAGGCTTTAACAATGTGTATTCACATTGCAGATGTATTCATCAGTTAAGAATATGGTACTGCAATAATGTTACAGAAACGCAGCCTTAATATTTTAAATTTTGTAGATGGACTTTAACGGATGGCAGTTGGAATCCAATTTTACTTTCTTATACGTAGTATAAGGAAGTACTTATTGTGATGATGAAAATTTTCGACCTCGAGATTTTTACAGATGTCCACGTTTTGAACTCCCCTGATACCGAAAAAGTGGTTTTTAAAAAATCTCTCTCTCTCTGTGTGTGTGTGTGTGTGTGTGTGTGTGTGGCCACGATAGCGGTCAAACCGCTATAGCTATCAATTCCAAATTTTATATTTACGAGTATAATCTCCCTGTTGAGAACTGATTAGATTTTCAGTAAAATCGGCAGACCGGAAGTACTAGTTTACTTCAGTAAAAAAATCGAATTTTTCCAATATTTCGTCAACTACTAATTTTAAAAAAATGTATAAAGAATACATATGTACTCAAAATTAATTTTGAGAAGAATTTTATTATGAAAGTTTTTCAAAATTCCTACCGGAAGAAGGTCTTTCACTCTTATCGAAAATCAGTTTCTTGCCAAGATTTTGCAAGTCATGCTTTTTAGACAGGTACGTTACGAGTATAAAAGTATTTAAATGATAATTTTAAATATCTTTTGTATAAAAAAAATTTCAAAATTCGGACCGGAAGTACCACTTTTACTCTTACCGAATAGTGATTTTTTGCAAATATTTCGTAAATTATGCAGTCTATATATATTTATTAAGAGTACAAAAGTATTTAGATTTATTTTACTCTTAGCGAGTAGCACTTTTTTTCGAATATCTTGCAAAGTATGGATTCTATAGCGATTTATCAAGAGAATGAAAGTACTTAGAATAGTATTTTGAATAATTTTTGTATAAAAAAATTCTTTTTCTACTCCCATACTTTAATTGTATTATTAGATATGCCGAACCTGTACTATAACGATGTTCATTACGATACAGATTTTCATTATGTTACAAGTTTATATCCAATAGGAATACAGATTTTTCATTACGATACAAGTTTATATCCAATAGGAATGCGACATTTCAATATTCAAACAATATTCAATATGGCGACTGCATATCTGACAGATATACAAATTAAATAAATGTGACAGTTTTCTGCAATTTACAAGTAAGTACTTAAAATTTGTGCTTTTTTGAAAATATAAACGGTAAAATTGAGGGATAATGACAGTGAAATGTAATAATTGACTCCACCAGAAATTATGGAACAAGCCTTAGTAGCCACGAACAATTTATTACCAGCCAAATTCACAAAAACGTACGGAAAATTTTAACCTCAATTTATGAAATGGATTGTTCAAAAATATGTTTTATTATGGGGTCGTAGAAAAAATAGTGTATGCAACTCGCATTTAATGGCTATTAAGACACTCGTATTCATTACAATACTCGGCTTTGCCTCGTATTGTAATTCTCTTACTCGTGTCTTAATAGCTATCATTAAATGCTCATTGCATAATATACTATAATTGTATAGTTTGAAACGCTCATACGTATAAGAAAGTCGTGTGGTGGCCACACTTCATTTTTTTCGTTTCACGAACTGATTCCGAATATTGCACGCCAATGTTCAAGTGTCTACGGTTCTGATAAAAGCTGCAACAGTAGAAAATGTAACTGTGTGAAAGAAGGTTTAAAATATGGTGATCAGTGAGACGTAATAATTGTCAGGAATTTCTGGTTTGTATGGCGAAAAATTTTATAATTATCATTAACTAAAAAAATATGTAAACTTGGTTTCAAAAATTATTTAATAATATCACTACAATATCGTTTCGCCAAACTTTGGCTTCATCAGGTGATGAGTAACTCAATATACAAAATTATTACAACATAATATATAGTGTCACAAAAGCATGGGATATGAGCGGGGGTATTTTATAAACTATAGCATTGTAACAACGGGGAATAATTGAACGATCAGACTCAGTTCAATTATTCCCCGTTGTTACAATGCTATAGTTTATAAAATACCCCCACTCATATCCCATGCTTTTGTGACACTATATATTATGTTGTAATAATTTTGTATATTGAGTTACTCATCACCTGATGAAGCCAAAGTTTGGCGAAACGATATTGTAGTGATATTATTAAATAATTTTTGAAACCAAGTTTACGTATTTTATTTATTCAGTTAAATATGGAGTTTCAACATGTATCAGCCTCATCAATTAACTATTTAAAAAAATATGCTCAAATGCCCTTTAATTTAAAAATATTTTTTCCCCTTTTACGCATCATAAGTCCTAATAGAAGCGCATTCCAATTTTGTGCGTTACACAAATATTCATAACTAAAAACTATAGGTCCATAGGCCGATCTTTTCCCCAAAAAAATTCTGCTTTATTTTGTATATAGAATTTGTTAATAATTTGAATTCAGCGCCACCTATCGAATGTTTTGATAGCTGATTTTACGCGCATTGACGATATAAATAAGGTCTGAGGTCAGAAAGATTGGTTAAGCTATTAAATAGTTATTGAATAATGAATAATGAACGACTGACAAAGAAAAATTGGACAGACACACTTCGTTAGCTAAGATCAAGGTTATCGTAGAGTCCCTTTTTTGCTATTACGACTGAAGAATGCAATATTCAGAATAACAATGCACAAATCCTCGTTCATAAATGTTAATTTACTGTGATAATGATGTTACAAACCGTTAAAAATCAATAGTTTCATGATAATAAACTATGATTTAATATTTTAATAAGTATCCACATTCGTGACCTTTTTATAAAATTTATCTGCATCTAGTTTTGTAATGTACATACTAACGTAAATTTAGAAATGAATATATGATAGATATGTTAAAAAGTAGTATAGATTAGCATAAATAGTATATTTGTAAATCTATAGCTATTATAAACACGAGAATACATAAAAAATCTCATAATGAATTTCATTAATATACGGAAAAATTAATTATTAGCATATCCATTCATAATGGATTTCTCAGAATTCTTCTACAAGCCAAAATGTGGGGTCTTATTCAAAGAATTACAGTTCGTACGAAAAATTAACACACCATTTCTAATGGAACGACATTAAAATTTCACACTTTGTTAGCTGAGACCAAGGTTATCGTAGAGTCTGTTTTTTTTACTATTACAGCCGAAGAATGCAAGATTCGGAATAACAATGCACTAATCCTCCTTCATAAATGTTAATTTCCTGTGATAATGATGTTACAAACCGTAAAAAATCAATTGTTTCATAATAATAATCTATGATTTAATATTTTTTAATGACTCCAGCGTTGATTGCTAATTATATAGCAGTTCAATCGATAAGTACGGCAAACCTTCAATTTAACGGTGGAAAAATATTAATTTTAACCGGATGATGGTTACGCAACTTTATAAAAAACATTTTGTAAAATTATTTGTCTATAAATAACCTGACATTTCTGTATTATTCTTGGGCGTCATGTGCGTTACGTATAATTATAGGAATTATCAAGATTATCATTAGGGCGCGGACATGACCGGTTTAAACTACGACGAAGTTACAACGGAGCAAAGAAATAATGTAAACAACACACGCTTGCTGAATAGCACTAATTCATATGGTGAACTGCAACATCTGTTTACGCCCGAGAATGAGCGCAAGAAATGCCCATAAAATAAGGAATTTATGAGTAAAATTCTTTTTCATCGGCGTAGATAGGAGCGTGAGGGACTTTTAAAATTTATTATATTTACCTTATATTTCGCAAGAGAAACAAAATTTTCATTCATGCTCACGTTAGTTTCGTTTTTTCATTGTTTTGACTGTTAATTACGTACTTCGTAATTTTTGTAATAGTGTGTTTAATACCGCTTTATTGAATCGACTTCTCCCAATTATCTAGACGTAAGTGTGCACTGGATTTCGTTTAGTTTCAATAATATACGTGTACATATTTAATTATCATTTATTTAGATCTAGTACGTTGTTTATGTTACTTTTTCTGATATGAAAATGAATTGTCAGTGATTCCGAAATTTATTACAAAGTCTGTAAAATATCGTAACAGAATGCCAAAATATCGCACGTTCGTCACTTAGCTTTGCTAAAACATACACAGAAATAGTTTTTATGCAGAGAATTTCGATAGTTTACAAAATTTCGTTACATGTTTGAATGACGATGCTCGAAGTATTTCTGAGTGCAAGGAACTAACACAAATCCCAAATTTAAAAAATCAGTTGTTATTCCTTCAGGAACACTTTGGAAATTTGCCTAAACTAATCAAATATTTTGAAAATCGAAATCTCAAATTAAAAGATGGATTAACCACATTAGATGTGGCTATTAATAATTTCAAAAGTATTCCAAGTGACTTCGGATGTGGCCTTCGGCAAAAGTTAGACGCAGTTTTTAATAGAAATCCAGATTTAACAACATTACGGCAATTGTGTATGGTAAATACGCTGAAATAAAAAAATATTTCCAGTAAGCACCTATAAGCAGTTGCGATGTAGAAAGGACGTTTTCTATCTACAAGGATGTACTTAATTCAAAGAGAACAAGTCGTACAGAAGAGAAAATGAACAAATAATAAGGTATTTTGTATTTTATAGATCACCAGCCACTTGTTATCCAATTATACAAATAAAATTAAAACCTCTTTAAAAATACAACATTTCAATAGTGCGCCCGTGGGCGATGAGTCATCAACCGTTTGTGCCCGCGCCCTAATTATGAGTTTGTATCTAATTATCATATATCAATGATCAATACAACAAAGGCGTAGGAGAAATTCTGTATATTCTGTGATATTAATATGTCATGTAGAATCAGTGTCACAGATAAAGAAAAATTAAAAAAAAATTTGTTTAAACAATATTTGTTTTCAAATTTCAATTTGGCTTTGATACGGTTACTCCGTGTCTTATCATTTCCGTTTTCCTATAGAGCTACGTCGAGAAGTGATTCTTCTATGGGTTGCGTCTGAAAACGACCAAGAGTAGTCGACCAGCAGAAAACTGTGAATGTAGAAAATTAAATTCGATGCTCATATTGTATTCTAGATATCAGTTTTTCTTTTTAACAAAAACACACACTTCATAATTCAACCGAGATTTTATTCAAATTAAATAAACCCTGTTAATATCCCAACTGCGTTTGAATGACGACAAAAGGAGTGCTAGCTGCCTGGGTGCTTACATTTTAGCGTAACATGTATGGACAAATGAAGTTGAAAAATAAGGGGCACCTTAATAAACATACTTAATAAAGAAAAATAAGAAATTAGATAATTTGTTCTTCAGTGATAATTAATCTACATATTTGGTAAATTACCATATACTTACCAACGCATTAGCGAAGCATTTTTATTAAAATTTAGGACGTATACATATTCTGCTTATAATAACAACAACAATGAATTGCTAAAAATCAAACTGAGTACATGATTATAATTTTAGAAACCGCAATATCATCCGACTCAATCAACCACGAAGAGAATATTTTAAAAAATCTCGATTTTACGCCGGCCCCTGCGCACTTGCAACAAATTACCGGAAGAATTCGATTATCTACAACGTTAACCTTGTTCAATAGACACCATAAGTACTTTCTGATATCAGTTGAATATCAAAATGTATTTATCATCAACAAGAATTTTAATAAAATTTGTAATAATCCCATCATTACTTTTATTGTAATATTTACATATCCTATTTATTAAATTTGTTAGTTTAGAAATCAAGGTCTGTATATAAATATGAAGACGGTATATTATACCACAAATATTAAAAGCACATCTCTCTGCTTAGTCTATTAAGTGAAGAGGTAAAGGTTGGAATGGATATCCTAAGTATTAAAAAAGGTGTATTTTTCATTGTAAATATTTTACTAAAAAGTATATACCGAGTGTCTGTTTAAGCTCGGCTACCAGCCATATCTCGGCATCCGTTTATCGCACAACCTAGCGAAAAAAATCTGGATAATAAAACGGACTAGGGGAATTTCAACAAAAATATCTTTAAGTTTCCAAAATGATCGCAAGGGTATTTCTCAATGTGAATTAAAACTTTGATAATTTTTTTTTTAATTTAAGTTTAAGATCGGTTCAAATTTTTACTGGAAACATTTTCATATGTTTTTATACAATTTTTATTCCAAACTTTTTGATCTGACTCCCATACGAAAGGAAGGGTGGAGGGGGGTATGTCTGCGTACATCAAAAGTAGGCATAACTTCGGTTTGCCGGATTTTAATTTATCTAGGTTCACTAGATAGAGAATTTTGCAGAAAATTAAAAAATAAGGTAGATAACTTGAAAACATTTAAAAGGGGAATTCAACGTAATAAATTATGTTCCCGGATTGAGTTTACAACAGGTAAAAAATTATGATTTTTGATTTTACAATAAAATGCTAAGGGAATTAAATTTTATGCTTCATTTCAAATGATTAAATCTGTAATTAGAATTTTAATTCCACTTATAAATGTATGTTCCAAAAATTTTGTTTTCATTTTTTTTATCGCATTTCATCTATTATTTTTTGTGGTGGAAGGCTTTGACTTCAAAACGTCAAACACTAATTTATGTATCAAAAATAAGTTCAAACTGTAATTTTCGGTGTAAATGTTAACGTTATCACAAAAAATATATTTAATACAATATTATGGTATTGGTGAAAAGAGTTAACGTCGCGTTGCGGAAGAATTTAATGAAAAATTTCCCGGACTAATATTTCCCGTATGGGTATAAGGAAGATGGTATTTCTTGCAAAACATCCGGAGCATTTCGTTCTTCATTTGGTTCTTCTGTAACGTCTGCAGCTGGATGTCGATTTCATACATCCGTAAACGTGTCTGGAATAAATGAAACAATACCAGCTTTTTCAAACCCATTGATAGCGTTAATTGGTGTAGAAGCTTTCAAGTATGCTTCGCAAAAGACGCTGCTTATTTAAAACGTGGTGATAGTCCTCCCAGGGTGATTGTTTATCCATTTTTCTAGAGCTTGGTCCATGTAGGTATTTAAGGGAAACATAACTCTAACGTCCAACGGCTGGAGTTTCTGTGTTGTGTAAGGTGGCAGACACAACAAAGAAACAAAGTTGTCTTGATTTTAAAAACACATCCAAATTTTTGGTATGTGTTAAGTGTCCATCCAAAACAAGTTATACAGGGTCATCTCTAGAGGGCTTAGCAAAACTCACAAAATGATCGAACCACTGTTTAAATAAATCAAGCTTGTTTCATCCACCCACTTTCGTTACATGCGAAAATTGTTCCTGTTGGGGCCCCGTCCATTTATTCAGTTTTCATACCTTTTCTGCTGAAAATCGGCATGGGTAATATGAAATTTCCAGCTGCTGAAATACAAATGACCACTGTTGTAGATATTCACCACTTCGCAGAATAATAGCTGGAGGTCTTGTTTGAAAACCAGATAGCCAGCCTTTTCCGGCGGCCATTTTTAATCGTGAAAATGGATGTGGTATATTGTTTTTTTCGGCCAACATTTAAGGCCAAACGAGGAAGGTCTAGGGTTGTGCTGTCACACATTCTCGTTTCCAGATCAAGAATGTGTTGTACCAACTCGTTTTCTTGATCTGGACTAAAGACCGTTTTCTTGCTGCCTAGATGTTTTATACTACTCGTGGCAATTTTGTTTTTATGTTTGGCTCGCCGTTTTAATGACATAATAGGAACATTGAAGCTTTTTACTGCGGTTTTGATAGACATTTCATTTTTAAACTCATCCAGGGCATTTTGCATACTCTCTGGATCCCAACATTGTCCTTGCGTTTTTCGTTGGTAGGGGGGGCGTGGCATTCTGAAAAAGTAAAAAATCTAGATAACAGTACCTGAAATAAAACTAAAACAATAAATGGGGGTCAAAATGTCCCGTGATCATTTTATACGACCCATTAAGGATTGTTTTACCTCAAACGCACATTCTGACTTTCACCTAACCTAACAATTTTCATTGAGAAAATAGGCCCTAACTACTTGAGGATTTTAAAGTCCAACTATACCACTACAAGTTGTGCACAAACTCGACTTGATAAAGAACAATACAAAAATTTAATACTAATTCTACGAAGCACTTATCTTATATCGGAAAGTCACACAACAACGAAATGCAAACCACGAGTTTTTAAACACGTTTGAACTGATCGCATGGCATATTCGTGACTATACAACACTTAAATTTCAACATTCTGTCACTGTAAACCAGATGGCACCATTAGTTTTTGCAAAATTAGGTGGGTTCATTTTACCTCCAGGGATCATTATATCCCACTCTCCCCTACATATGAGCAAATCTCATATTCAAAGCGTTTTGAAGGAATGTAAATTATACCCTTATAAACCTACCTTTAATCATATATACGTTAGAACCGGGAGATGATGAAAAGCGTCTTTATTTTTGCATGTGAATGGGAGTTAAAATAATGGAGAAGCAAAATCTTCACAAAAGCATTGTATTTTCAGATGAAGCAGCTTTTACTAGCAATGGTACCGTTTCGCCACAACATCAAAACGTCAATATTTTGTTAAGATAAACGTGTGGTGTGCTGTTTCTTACCATGGAATAATAGGCCCATATTTATTTGATGCTAATGTAATGGTCATGTTTTGTGGTCTCCAAGAAGCCCTGACTTAACTATTTTAGATTTTTATTTGTGGGGATGGTTAAAGCAACTAGTCTGCATGGAAAACTTGCCTGACAATGTGGAAATATTAAAAAATCGTATAAGAGATGCTGTTGCGTCCTTGACACTTCAAGAAATTCGCAACAGTTATAAGGAACAGCGGCTTAGAGTCGAATTGTGTGCTAAAAGGGGTGGCAACTTAATATATAGAATAGTTTTAAACGTTATTGTTCCTAGCCTACTTCTTTTTTTAAAGTTATGATTGAAAAAAAGAGAAAATAAAAATTTGTAATTCTAAATAGGGGTTTGATAGTTTCGTAATTCTTATAACAGATTTGGTCATTTCAAATGAAGCATAAAATTTAATTCCTTTAGCATTTTATTGTAAAATCAAAAATAAGATTTTTTTTCCTCTTGTAAACTCAATCCGGGGACATACTGTATATGCAATGAATTAAAAAATCGGTGAAAAGATTGAAATAAATACATTTATGAAAGTATGGTGGAAATTCAACTAAAAGCAAACTATGATCTATAAAATTATTACTTGCAATAAATAAATAAATGTAAATTTAAAAACGTTATCTTTTTGGATTACCCTCTTATGTCTATATCTTCGGCAAGAAAAAAAGGTAGCAACTTTCGGTTTTCATAATTCTCTTCAGTTTTTTTATGTGCTTCAATATTTTGATATTAAAAATATATCAGTCCGCTTAAAATTTTAAAGAAAAAACAAATAATATACATAAACTAACAACAATGCCCCCTACTAGTTTTTTGAACAACCGCAGGTAATGTCTTATACTACATATGCTTCAACTCTTTGTAATATTCTCTATCTAGTGAGCAGTGTTGCCAACCTATAAATCTAAAAGTCGGTAGAAACGACAGTAAAAAATGAGGTGTGGCCACCACACGACTTTCTTATACGTATGAGCGTTTGAAACTATACAATTTTTAAAAATAAATTATACAAGAGTTATTCAAAATCCTATTCTAAGTACTTCTATTTTCTTAATAAATCTCTATAGAATGCATACTTTGCAAGATATTGTCAAAAAACTGCTCCTCGCTAAGAGTAAAAGTGATACTTTCGGTCCGAATTTTGAAATTTCATATATACAAAAAATATTGAAAATCCAGTTTTAAATACTTTTTTGCTTTTGATAAATTTATATAGAATGGCATAACTTACGACATATTTGCAAAAAATTGCTATTCGGTAAGAGTAAAAGTGGTACTTCCGGTATGAATTTTGAAATTTTTTTTATACAAAAGATATTGAAAATTATGTTTTAAATACTTTTATATCCGTAACGTACCTGCCTAGAAAGCATGACTTGCGAAATATTCGCAAAAAACTGATTTTCGATAAGAGTAAAAGACCTACTTCCGGTTGGAATTTCGAAAAACTTTTTTAAGACAATTTGTTTCAAACTTAATTCTAAGTACATATGAATTCTTTATAAATTTGTTTAAACTTAGTAATTGACGAAATATTTGCAAATTTCGATTTTTTCACTGAAGTAAACTACTACTTCCGGTCTGCCGATTTTGCTCAAAATCTAATCAGTTCTCAAGAGTCGGATTATACACGTAAATACAAAATTTGGAATTGATATCTACAGCGGTTTGACCGCTATCGTGGTCACACACACACACACAGAGAGAGAGAGAGAGAGAGAGAGACAGACACACAGACACACAGACATTTTTTAAAAACCACTTTTTTGGTATCAGGGGACCTCAAAACGTGGACATCTGCAAAAATCTCGAGGTCGAAAATTTTCATCATCACAATACTTCCTTATACTACGTATAAGAAAGTAAAATCGGTAGATGTCGGGAAAAATCGGTAGGTTGGAAATATAGAGGCAAACATTGTTACAGAAAAAATAGTTTTTATTAAAAAAAAATGAGGTGTGGCCACCACACGACTTTCTTATACGTATGAGCGTTTCAAACTATACAATTTTAAGAATTTTTTTATACAAGACTTATTCAAAATCCTATTCTAAGTACTTTCATTCTCTTAATAAATCGCTATAGAATGCATACTTTGCAAGATATTCGAAAAAAAGTGCTACTCGCCAAGAATAAAAGTGCTACTTCCGGTTCGAATTTTGAAATTTCATGTATACAAAAAATATTGCAAATCCAACTCTAAATACTTTTGTACTCTCAATAAAAATATATAGAATGCATAATTTACGATATATCTGCAAAAAATCGCTATTAGGTAAGAGTAAAAGTGGTACTTCCGGTCCGAATTTTGAATTTTTTTTTATACAAAAGATATTTAGAATTATAATCTAAATACTTTTATACTCGTAATGTACCTGCCTAGAAAGCATGACTTGCGAGATATTCGCAAAAAACTGATTTTCGATAAGAGTAAAGGGCTTACTTCCAGTTAGAATTTCGAAAAAATTTTTTAAGATGATTTGTCTCAAATTTTATTTTGAGTACATTTTAATTCTTTATAAATTTGTTTAAACTTAATAATTGACGAAATATTGGCAAAATTCGAATTTTTCACTGAAGTAAACTGCTACTTCCGGTCTACCGATTTTACTGAAAAACCAATCAGATCTTAAGAGGGAGATTATACACGTAAATACAAAATTGGGAATTGATATCTACAGCGGTTTGACCGCTATCGTGGTCACACACAGACACACACACAGACACACACACAGACACACACACAGACATTTTTTAAAAACTACTTTTTCGGTATCAGGGGATTTCAAAACGTGGACATCTGCAAAAATCTCGAGGTCGAAAATTTTCATCATCACAATACTTCCTTATACTACGTATAAGAAAGTAACAAATGCAAAAATAAAATAAGAATTGAAAAAATAAATCAACTCCAAATAAACTAATTTTCACTTGATGAAGTATACAAATTTTGTTTGTTTATAATTTCTTATCAACAGGAAAAGTGTAGCAACTATTATTTCCTATTTATTGCTTAGTTTGTAACAACCATATTATAGATTTTGTGTTTAATTTGTTCCGTTGCATAGTTTTCATTAAGTTTATAGAAGAGAATACTCTTTTTACTTTCTTATACGTAGTATAAGGAAGTATTGTGATGATGAAAATTTTCGACCTCGAGATTTTTGCAGATGTCCACGTTTTGAAGTCCCCTGATACCGAAAAAGTGGTTTTTAAAAAATGTCTGTGTCTCTCGGTGTGTGACCACGATAGCGGTCAAACCGCTGTACATATCAATTCCAAATTTTGTATTTACGTGTATAATCTCCCTCTTGAGATCTGAATAGTTTTTCAGTAAAATCGGTAGACTGGAAGTAGCAGTTTACTTCAGCGAAAAAATCAAATTTTGCCAATATTTCGTCAACTACTAAGTTTAAACAAATTTATAAAGAATTCATATATACTTAAAATTAAAATTGAGAATAATTTTATCTAAAAAGTTTTTACGAAATTCCTAAGGAAGTAGGTCTTTTACTCTTATCGAAAATAAGTTTATTGCGAATATTTCGCAAGTCATGCTTTTTAGACAAGTAAGTTACGGGTATAAAAGTATTTAAAACATAATTTTCAATATCTTTTGCATAAAAAAAATTTCAAAATTCAGACCGGAAGTACCACTTTTACTCTTATCGAATAGCGATTTTTTGCAAATATGTCGTAAGTTATGCATTCTATATACATTTATCAAGAGTACAAAAGTATTTAGAACTGGATTTGCAATATTTATTGTATATATGAAATTTCAAAATTCGGACCGGAAGTAGCACTTTTACTCTTAGCGAGGAGCACTTTTTTGATATCTTGCAAAGTATGTATTCTATAGAGATTTATTAAGAGAATAGAAGTACTTAGAATAGGATTTTGAATAATTTTTGTACAAAAATTCTTAAAATTCTATAATTTGAAACGCTCATACGTATAAGAAAGTCGTGTGGTGGCCACACCTCATTTTTTTCTTTCTTATACGTAGTATAAAGAAGTATTGTGATGATGAAAATTTTCGACCTCGAGATTTTTGCAGATGTCCACGTTTTGAAGTCCCCTGATACCGAAAAATGGTTTTTAAAAAATGTCTCTCTGTGTGTGTCTGCCTGTGTGTGACCACGATAGCGGTCAAACCGCTATAAGTATCAATTCCAAATTTTGTATTTACAGGTATAATCTCCCTCTTGAGATCTGATTAGATTGTCAGCAAAATCGACAGACCGGAAGTAGTAGTTTACTTCAGTGAAAAAATCGAATTTTGTCAATATTTCGTCAACTACTAAGTTTCAACAAATTTATAAAGAATTCATATGTACTTAAAATTAAAATTGGAACAATTTTATTTAAAACGTTTTTCGAAATTCCTACCGGAAGTACTCCTATCGAAAATTAGTTTTTTGCGAATATTTCGCAAGTCATGCATTTTAGACAGGTACGTTACGGGTATGAAAGTATTTAAAACATGATTTTCAATATCTTTTGTATGAAAAAAATTTCAGAATTCAGACCGGAAGTACCACTTATACTCTTATCGAATAACGATATTTTGCAAATATGTCGTAAATTATGCATTCTATATATATTTATTAAGAGTACAAAAGTATTTAGTGCTAGATTTGCAATATTTTTTGTATAAATGAAATTTCAAAATTCGAACCGGAAGTAACACTTTACTCTTAGGGAGTAGCACTTTTTTTCGAATATCTTGCAAAGTATGTATTCTGTAGCGATTTACTAAGAGAATAGAAGTGTGGTGGCCACACCTCATTTTTACATTAGCCGAGAAGTGTGAGAAAGCTAGTATGTTAAGAGCAAAAGAACTTAAAATATTAAAGACCCATCACCCAGCTTCAGTTTCTTAACTTCTCGCCAAAATTCTACAGCATTATCTGGAAATGACTGAATTTCGTCGATATTTCTCAGTAATCGCCATTCAGAATCAAGTGCTTGTAAGTATCATATTTTAAGTTAGGATACAAAAGGGCCACTTGAGTAATAGAACTTATTGAGCCATGTTTCACAATTCTAGGATTAATTAATTAAATAATTTTATTATATTTTTTTTTAATAGAAATCTCTTGAATAATTTGCCTAGTACACGTTTCTATATAAAAATCTAAACAAAATATTCCACACTAAGATAAAATGATGTAAGCCGACATCTTATCATTAATAATTTTTTAAATATGGAAAAATTCCTCAATTTACTATTTTATAAAAAAATACCTCCCTCGATCTCTTTTATTCTTAAATATCTTACTGAAAAGTGCCAAATCGGTATATCGGTAGATTACCTTCTAAATCGGTAGATCTACCGATAAATCGGTTGGGTTGGCAACATTGCTAATGAGCCTAGAAAAATTAAAATCCGTTAAAGTAAACCGAAGTTATACCTACTTTTGTACGCAAACATCCCCCCCCTCACTCTACCCTTCGTAAGGGAGTTAGATCAAAACGCTTCCAACGAAAATTGTATAAATGCGTATAAAAATGTTGCCAGTAACAATTTCAACCTATCTTAAACTTGAATTTAATGAAAAATAATCAAATTTTTGATTTACCTTGAAAATTGCGATCATTTTGGAAATTTAAAATATTTTTGTTGAAATTTCCGTGATCCGTTTTACTATCAAGACTTTTCCGCCAGGTTGTACGATAAACGGTTGCCGAGATATGGCTGGTGGCCGAGATTAAACAGACACCCAGCATACAGAGTGATTCACTCAAAAGTAATAACGATAATAATTATAATAATAATATATTTCATGCTTGACAATAAAAATGATATACACATGTCACATAATAAGTACAGACAATAGGTATTTTATGTTTAACACATTAAATACCAACTTATTTTTCTTTTAAAAAATATTAAAATTTGCAGTAAATGATTATGTAGGAGATATACTTTTATTACCTGAACTGACACAATATAACACATAAAAGTAAATAAATAAATATTTATTGCCCAACAATTAACTCAATAATAAGGCAAGTGAATACATACTAGATAATAATACTTAAATAACATGTACTATAAAAAGTAAACATAAATGCTCAATTAATAATGAAATAAAACGCGAGAGCGCCATTAAAGTAAAATAAAGTAATACATCAGTAGCTAAGTAATTAAAAGAATTATTCTAAATTCAGCCGTAAAAGCTGTTAAAGAAAACAATAAAAAATATCGCATTCTGAACTAATATTCACATAGGAGAGATCTATACAAACCACACAATAATTAAATCGGAAAACATCGCATATTTAAAGTGTATTATTATTATTTTTAATTTGCAGGTGACTCTTGTACTTCTGCTTACGACATTAACGAACGTTAAAGGCCAATCCATACCGAATAAATTGGAATTCGAAGCAAAATACGTGCCCGAAAATTCTCTACTTGCCAGGAAAGTGTTGGGATATGACAACAGAAATAAGCAGATCGTCCATGGTAATCACTGGCAGGACACCCTTCCAAATTACGATTACTATGACTTCTTACCAAAGCATCGATATGTTGAAAGACAATACTACAATTAAGAAGCATAATAAAAAACATTATAATTAAGTTTTGTTTTTATTTTTTAAATATGTATTTATATAGTATAGCTTGTAAATAATTTAAGAGAATTTGTATTGTTATTCATCAATTGTATATGGTTCACATGAATAAAAATCTATTATTATTATTATTATTATTATTATTATTTGTCAACTACATCAGATGATCAACTTAAAGAGGAAAGAAACACTAAAGTTGTATAAGCATAAACAATATTTCAAAGCGCGTTGTGCGTCAACCAGTGGCGGCGCTAGACCAAACGAAGGCGTCGCACATAGGGGTATTTGACCCAGAAAGCTGATCAAAATTCGAAAAATACAGACTAGGTAATTCCAGGAAAAGGTGTCTTAAACAAGTAGGTATAGGGGAAGGTTGCCAAATTTGGACCACGGCACCGCCTAAAATGGACCATCGTAATATCTCGAAAATTACAAAAGATACTCACTGCGCCATCTATTTATAAGGTGCATAGTAACATTAAACCCTAAAAGAGTCAGTTGCACGGGGCGCTGTTATAGTTGTTCAGGCACTGAGGCGCAATAAATGTTTGTGTTGTTGCGGTTATTATTTTTTGGCTACACCGCTAAGGACATAATGCAGAAACGGTAAGTGAATTTAAATTATTATTTACTCGATGAAAAACTGTAGTTAGTTAGCAATGTTTCCATATTTTAATACCTGCAAAAACATTTGTTTTCATTAAAGGACAATTATTTAAACCTTCTCATGTAGTAGTAGCCTGTAACGGACCACTACTGCTATCCCTAAAATGAACCGGTCCATTTTAAGAAACTTTAACATACATCTCTAATAAATTGAATGTTTGTTAAAGGGCGAGAGGAAAATATGGACAATGGACGCAACAAGAGCTTATTTTAGCTCTTTGGTAAGGCATGTGCACTTTCAAAAGAAATAGAAGATGAACTCGAAAGGCATCTTCTTAAATTAGAAGAAGTCATGTTCGGATTAAGTCCCTACGATGTCAGAAATCTTGCTTACGAAATTGCAACCAAGAATAATTTACAGCATAATTTCAATAACGAAAAACGGATTGCTGGGAAAAAAATGGTATTATTCATCACCCTTCTATTTCTTTGAGGCAGCCGGAAAGAACATCATTAGCGAGAGTAAAAGGTTTTAATCGCAAAAATGTTAATAATTTTTTTGATTTTCTTGAAAAAACATGCACAGAAAACTCTATTGACGCTACCCGCATCTTCAATGTGGATGAAAGCGGGTTTTCGACTGTTCAGAAGAAGTCGCAAAAAATTCTGGGTAAGAAAGGGAAAAGGCAGATTGGTGCAGTAACAAGCGAGGAAAGGAGTGTAAATACGACTATAGTTTGTTGTGTAAGCGCCACGGGTCAATACATTCCTCCAATGATAATTTTTAAAAGAGAAAGAATGGCTCCAGAACTAGCCAATGGTGCTCCTCCCGGAAGTATGGTAGAAATTTCAGAACCAGGCTACATAAATACAGATCTTTTTACTAAGTGGTTAGACAATTTCATTAAAATTGTACAACCCACCATCAAAAAGAAAGTACTTTTATTGTTAGATGGTCACACCAAGCACAGTAAAAATTTAGAATCTATACTTCTTGCACGGAAACATGGGGTTATTATATTGCAATTGCCAGGTCATACGACCCATAGATTTCAACCACTTGATGTGGGTTTTTTCAAACCCATGGAAACATATTACACACAAAGTGTAGAAACATGGTTACGGATAAATCCTGGTAAAAAAGTGCCGATGTTTCAAGTATCCGGACTACTTGGAAAGGCCTACGCTAAATCTGCAAGCGTACAAACGGCTATAAATGCGTTCAAAGCTGCCGGAATTTGGCCAATTGATCGTCATGTTTTTGGCGATCACCATATCGCGGCTGCAGATAATTTGGAAGAACTTCATGTCGTCGCCGACGAAGAAAGTAACGAAAACAAGGAAGAGGATACCAGCAACGAAGAAGAAGACAGTGAAAATGAAGTGGCTCACGAAAACATTATGGTGGCAAAAAAGAAACTATTTGAAAATGAAGGAAGTGGGTGCAAGTCGCAAACCCATTTAAATATCTCAGTTGAAGAAATATCTCCTGTACCAAAACCAAGAAATCTTGAACAAGCATTACAAAGGGGACCACAACAGGCCGCTGAAATTACTTGTTCCCCGTACAAAAATCATTTGACGATGAAGAAAGAAAAAAAGCAAAAAGGTGTCTCCAAGAAAACCGATCAAAATAAACAAGCAAAGAAATTAAGAACGCAAAAGAAAACTAAACTAAACGAGGACCGGTGGTTTTGTACCATCTGTGAGGAAGAAGACCAAAGAGACATGATCCGGTGTATGCTGTGTCGACGTTGGGTTGGGTAAGAACGTGTACCTTTGGACGCTTGTACCTTTGGACAGAGTAAATATCTGAACGTAGCATATACCTAAAAATATTCGGAACGCGCCTTGTGTTTACTTTTTGTCAACCGGCAGCACTGTTTGTAGAGATCCACCATTTTGTCTGAGTGCGTGTTACCAAATACTGCTGGAATATGTTCAGTGCTAAAAGTAAGTTTTTTACGAAAACCTTGTCTCGGGCAGCAAGCTTTAATAAAAACAATGTGCAACAATTTTTTATAAAGGTATAATTTTTCTCTTGACCGCATTTACAACATGGACGAAACTGCGAACTTTACTGTACATAAACCATCTAAGATATTGGCACCTAAGACGATTAAACAACTGGGAAGTTTGACATCTGCCGAAAGAGGTGTGAATGTTACAATGCTAGCATGCGTAAATGCAGTTGGTCAGGCGATACCCCCATTGTTTGTATTCCCTCGATTGCATTTCACGGCCCATATGTTGAAAGGGGGACCAAATGGTAGCGTAGGAGCAGCGAATCCATCTGGGTGGTCTACAGAAACCATTTTTCTCCAATTTTTAGAACATATAATTGCGGTAGCTAAACCTATAAAAGAGAAACCTATGCTGCTGCTAATGGATAACCATGAAACCCACATCTCTATTGCTATAATTGGGAAAGCCAAAGATAATGGTATAGTACTGTTGACATTACATCCACATACATCGCATAAAATGCAGCCCTTAGTCCGCACGGTTTTTGGGCCGTACAAGGCTTTTTATAACAAAGCTGCTGAAGACTGGATGCTTTGCAACCCCGGCAAACCCATTACAATTTATGACATTGCAGAGATTGCAGGTAAGGCCTATTTACAAGCATTTACGCCCAATAATATTATTAAGAGCTTTGAAGTGACGGGTCTGTTGCCATTAAATTCTAATATATTTACGGAACAAGATTTTCTTCAATCTTATGTGACAGAACCTGCAGCAGAAAAAGTTCAAAGTTCGCCGACAAATCCTCTTTTTGTAACTGATCCCAGTCCACGCGCAAGTTCCAACTTTATTATCACAGTTTGAATCAACTCCAAGTACTAGCTCCTTGCATGTGACTGCAGCAATTTCAAGTACAAATGCAAACTCTGCATCACTGATTAAGCAGATCCCGTTTACGTCTTCACCATCTGTGTCTGTTGAATCTATCATACCATTTCCAAAAGCATCTGCCAGAAATAATAGTGGCAGAGGGCGTAGAAAGAAAGGAAAGACACGTATTCTAACAGACACACCCGAGAAGAATGAGCTTTTACTACAGAGCGCTAATAAAGTAAAAAAGAAGAAAACGAATGAAGCGAAAGCGAAAACAAAAGTAAAAAAAAGATCAAAAAAGGCAAGAAATGAGTTATGTAGTTCCTTTTCTGAAGATGGAAGTGACGATGATGTATCTTTTCAAGATACCTCTGACGATGATTTTAATATTGACATTTCTGATGATCAGCTTTATTTTGAGCCAGAGCAATATGACCAAGTTGTGGTGTCGAAAGGAAAGGGAGTCTTCGTATTAGTAAAACTAGCTTCCAAAAAATTCATAAAACATTATGTTGCTAATGTGCTGGAAGATATTAGTAATTGTGCTTACATTGTAAAATTTTACGAGACGAAAAAGGATAGTCACTACTTTTTAGAAGGAAAAGAAAAGCCCTGTGAAATAGAAGCTGATGATATTATTCCGAAGTTGCCATCACCTCGAGCAGCTGGTGACTCTGCAAGACTACATTCTCATATATTTGATTTTTCTTTCGACAATTACAATATGTCTTAATTTTTGTGTTAGAAATTGTTCATATTCTAAAGATTTCGTAAAGTATTCTTCATGTAACTTTGTCAGAATTTTTGTTTTATGTTAATAAATAGATTTATAATATATATTTTTGCAAAATCTGAGTATTAATTTTTTTAAATATTTTATGTGTACTACGTGCAAAGGTGCAAACCAATCAGTCCAAAGGTACCCGTTAGTCTATGTACCTTTGGACGAAATGCAAACGTTCTATAAAATAATTATTAACAGGAAATTATCATACTTTATCACTACTTCATTAGGGATTTAAATACAGAACAGGTCGTATTGCTACACAGCACAAAAATTAATTTCGTAGCTTCTATCAGTTTTCTTTAAAGAAATCACAAAATCAGTGTTTTAATAAATGTCCAAAGGTACACGTTCTTACCCTACATGCAGACTATGCCAATGTTATTCCTAAACGCAAAATCTATAACTGTCCCTCATGCTTGATGACAATGTAATGCAATATATATTTAAACATTAATTTTTGATCATGGTCCAGTTTAAGGTACTGCTGGTCCATTCAAGGCAATGGGTTTCTTAAATTGGTCCAGTTGCAAATAGGCAACGAAATATTTGTTTTTCAAAGAAAAAGGAAGTTACACTTCTACTCACGTGTTTATCAAGAGACAAAAAGTATTTCTAACCTAATTTACAATAAGTTTTATATTAAGAAATCGGACCACACGTTCATATAAGAATGTTGTGTAGTATCCAGACGTCATTTTCCATTTTAGGGAACAGGTAAAAATCACTAGAAGCCAAGTCTGAACTAAAGGATGAGTGACTTAATATATCGATATTTATATCGAATATTTCATCGACTACAAAATTTAAACAAATTTATAAAGAATTCAAATGTACATACTCAAAAGTGAATTTAATAAATATAAATTATCTTATCGAAAACCAATTTTTTGCGAATATCTGACAAGTCATACTTTCTAAGCAGACACATTATAAGTATAAAAGTATTCCAAGCTTGATATTGAATACTTTTTTATAAAAGAATTTTCTTTGAATTACATTAACCACGAACAATATGAACAAAATATTATCAAATTGTTTTTTTTTAATTTAATATCAGAAGTCAATAATAACACATAAAAAATTGTATGTATTATATTTTATTTCGTTTTAAAAGAATTCCTCAAGAACTTCCTATGGCGAAGCTCCGGTTGAATACTCCTAGACCGGCGCTGCAAATTACACGTGCACAGTAATAATACAAGGAATATTTCAGTTTTCAAGAACACCATAAAAGATTTTTTTGCAGACCGGCGAAGGATATACGATTAATAATCGGATAATTTAAAATAAGGCGCATTAAATTGTCGTTGTTTACTTATTAAAATCATATTAGTTTCATTGTTTTTGTGCCTTACTACATATAATATTTGCTTGTCAATAGATCATGTTTATGTAATTGGTAGAAATAATTCCAGGTAATGAACTTTATTAATTATTTGCTTTCCACTTTTTTTGCATCCCCGTATTTTTGTGTATACGTATATAAGAATGCATTTGAACAATGAGTTACTATTATTGTTTCAACATTTTGTTTAATTAACGTCTATATTGTTAGTGATACTTATTGATAGGCAAGCATGGGTAAATTATTGGTAAGTATTTATATTTATATTTTGTACGTTATTTAAAACTTACCTACAAAATACATTGCCCATGTCTCTTGGCTTGCATAAACTTCTTTATTCCCCGAGTTGCCTCTCGTTCCTCCGCCACGTTTTTGTTGCCATTCTCGAGAACTAATCTCCTTCGGGGATCGCCAATATTTACGATGTGTAGGGCTGCGGATTTACATTATGAGGATATTTTCTTTTCTAGCTTTGATACATTGATTACCTTTTGATTTTTTGTGATTTTTCTTTTTTTTCTTACATTATGTATGAATGAATGACTTATTCAATAATTAAGAACTTTATTTTATTATAATGTACGTGTTTTGTTCATATAATTGTTCCTATAATTGGTTTTACTGTTGGAATAATAAAGTTATATTATTATTATTATTATTATTATTATTATTATTATTTACTATCATTTCTATACATTATATTCTTATAATTTTGGAATTGTACCTTATTTACGCTTAACATGTGTACTAAATTCTAGCATATCTGTTACTTTTTTCGGAGAAAATTCGCTTTGAAGTGGTGAAAGAGTTTGTGTTTTTTCATCTATAAATAATTCTCAAATTGTAAATTACAGGAGGATCTTTAAGGACTTTCATAATATACAGAATGGTATACAGGCTGATCACCCTGTATGGGAAACGTTCTTAATATTGAAGATACAGGATCGGTTGATTTATACACTTGCGATTTTCTGGGAGTTAGGGGACTTTCAGGATCTGTCGGTTACACTTTTATCTACTAGATGGCATCAAAATCTCATATTTAACCAATACTGAAATTAATGCTTTCGAATGAGGGTGACAACATATTTTTACTCGGCAATTGGATTTTTTGGCACATACTTAAGTGATTAATGATTATTTGTCATTTATCATGTCAAGTTTATTTGCTATACACTAGGAATATCGATTAATTATGCTTTAACTGAATTAATACTACTGTCATCTACAATTTAAGTCGAATAAGACACTTCCAATGGCAGAGATTAATTCATCAACTGCCTTTGGAAGCTTTGTACTGCAATTCTTTAGCTTGAAGTTGAGCTTTAGTAAAGACTGATATAGGGCTTGTTTTCTGCTAGTAGCCAAATTGGGTTTCTTCTAAGAACTTGTGTCCAGAACATTGTTTATATCGTTCATATTTGGGTGACGTTCAATTTATAATGTTCAGATTTTCTTTTGGAAAGAAATATGGTTTAAACAAAATAATTTGTATCCAATTTGTTTATTATTTAGTTGACTTTATTTTCCAATATATAATACTTAAGGCTAGTTTTTCTTTTACAAAATCAAACACTCATTTCTGGATAAAGATCTTCTACTATAACAGCAATTAAATCAAAAGCAATATATTTTTACTACGTCATAAACATCTACGTTTAAATTTGAATAGAATGTTCTATTGAAAAGATATCATTCTCGTGCATGATTTAACCTACTCTGTAATTGTACAAAAGTCATTGTATATACATAGATGTTTATTTAATTTGTTTATTCAAAACCAATTTTTTATCTTTATTATTTTTTTTATAGATTCTTGCTGTTGGAATTGCACTAACTGTAATCTGTATACATGCCTATCCACAAAGCGGCGGTGGAAGCAATGACAACAAGGGTCATGGTAATGGTGAAGGTAATGGAAACAATGGAGGAGGCAGTGGAGGAAGTAACGGAGCAAGCAATGGAAATAATGGACAAAAGAGCTTAGTAAAGAGAGCAGCCCAAAATGAAGGTAATAATGGAAACAACGGTCGTGGTAATGGAGAAGGTAATGGCAATAATGGAGCGGGTCATGGAAATAATGGAGAAGGCCATGGAAATAATGGAAACAATGGACAAAGAAGTCTTGTAAAGAGAGCAGCTCAAAATGATGGTAAGAATGGAAATAATGGAAATAACGGCCAGGGTAATGGCGGAGGTAGTAATGGAAGTAATGGAGGGAGTAATGGAAATAACGGACAAAAAAGCTTGGTAAAGAGAGCAGCGCAAAATGATGGAAAGAATGGAAATAATGGAAATAATGGAAATAATGGTAACAACGGTCACGGTAATGGTGAAGGTAGTAATGGAAATAATGGACAAAAAAGTCTTGTAAAGAGAGCAGCCCAAAATGATGGTAAGAATGGAAATAATGGTAACAACGGTCACGGTAATGGCGAAGGTAGTAATGGAAATAACGGAGCGAGTAATGGAAATAATGGAAATAATGGACAAAAGCATTTTGTAAAGAGAGCAGCTCAAAATGATGGTAACGATGGCCGTGGTAATAACGGTAACAACGGTCATGGTAATAATGGTAACAACGGCAACAACGGTCGTGGTCATGGTAATGATGGTAACAACGGTCGTGGTAATGATGGAAACAACGGTGGACGCTAAACTTCAAAGTAGATAGAGATGTTTTTTTGTTTATTTTTTAGAAAATCTTCTATTCAGATATTTTTTTGTTATCTGTTTATTATTATTACTTTAAAATGGTGAATAAATTTTATTGCAACACTGATCTTCGTTTTTCTTCATTACAAATTTGCCGCATATTTATACTCACTCATACTAGTCGTTCGTAATACCCGAATACACCAAAGTAGAGATAAGATGTATGTATTTATATAATATAAGAGATCAACCAGTCAAGTGAACATTTTTAAAACTTTTCCGTTCATGCAAACCTTTTTGCAACTGTTAGTCAAATAAGATGTGCCACTTTTTAAAAATAGCACTTGATAGGCGAGGACCTTTTTAATATACACAGTTTTCGGCATCGAAAAATTGCCATTGCTCGCTAAAAAGGGAGCCTATCCAACAAAATCCTCTGTCTTTAATTTGTATAAAATATAAAGCGAGAAATTATACCATTTACAAACCTACCTTCACTAGAATCTTGCAGGAGAAAAAATTCAAATTATCATTCCAAATTTAGTAGATCGATATATGCATAAACAAAATATACTAAGAACAACTATGTTGTCAGCATCAGTGATTAATAAAAACCACTACGGTTACACTACATGTAGTGAAAGTGTAGTTGTTGTCCCCAATAAATCAAGGATTTTCTGACAGAAATTACAAATGGTATATAATCTTCCTTACCCGCGAAGATTACTCACCCTGTATATAAAATGAAAATCATCTTGACATAGTGACTTGATTGACAAGACAGCACAGCAAACTAAATTACAAAATGAGAAATATAGGAAAAGCAAAAATCGAAATTATTAAATGTGAGTGGCTTCTATATAGACAAGCATGTTTCAAACTCTCAGTTTTCGTCAATATACTGTGTAAATACCAAATTCTCAGTCAGGCATACTATTAAAAACGTTCAATATTATATATATTATACCTAATGATTTAAATTGTCAACATTTATAGTATAAATAAAAAATTAACGTCTCAAGAAAATTAATTTATGTTATACAAATAAAAGATCATTCGTATATATAATAGAAGAATTTTATTAGAATAGTAATGAAATGTATAAAATTTTAGATAGTACCTACTTAACTAAATTTATTGTAATCTCACTTCTTGATGAAATATTAAAAAAAGAATCACAATGTTAGAAATATTGTCAAGATAAGATAGGCAACTTAAATTACTCTACAAAAAAATTTCATTATTATATGAAAAATCAAATACGTATATAGAAACTAAGAAAAATATCCTGGTTACTTATAAACAAAAATGGATGATTTGTAAATTTTGACATGAAAGGTAGAAAAATATTGAATAAGACGAGAATTTTGGAATAAAAGAGAATTAACATAGAAATTGTGGTATAAAAATAATACATACTTAATTTTACAAGTTGATATCATCATTTGCGTGTTTTTGGGAAGTCGTAGGTACATAAGACTTGTGAAACTCATATATTGGATTAAAGTGATTACTAAGCCGGAATTATCTTAATGTTACGTATAAAATAAATGGAATTGGATTTATAGACGAAGGAAAATATATATAGGAGACGTTTTTAAGGTAATAGAAGAATTCCATAACGAATGTACCAACACGAGGATATTTGATGCAGTTAACTTGAACCTTATGTGACGTATTATCAGGACTTTAAAAGCTGTACCTGCAATCCAGGATAGAGGCATTTTGTGAAGAGGATTAGACCTATGATAAAAACAGAAAAATAGTAAAGTAAAATTTTCAACATTATTAAGAGACAATCATTTAATAATTATTAGAATCAATCAATGAAGTGAAAATTTGAAGACATAAAGAGAATAATAGAATTAATCTATAATTTGTTATATAAAACTGATTCTATTTTATATTGTCTGAATAGTCATATTTATATTCTTGAATTGGTGATCGTTAAGTAGAAGTTAATTTTTGAAATTGAATTGTTGTTTAGATGTAAAAAGAGTTTTACATTATTATATTAATTATTTATCAACATACGTTATATTGTGTTTGAATAAGACATTATTTTGAAATAAATAGTAAAATAACTTTTACCAAAGAATTTAATCATGAGAGTATCATTTATTTTCATGCTTAATTATAATTACTACAATCTGAGCTTGGCTGGTAAGACATTAGTATAATATATTAGTTATCTTCAGTAGAGTATAGCTAAAAAAGTATGAAGCTACAAATGGCATCTGTTTTCTCTTTGATAATTTAATATTGGTTTTCAATGTAGCAATTTTATATATATATATATATATATATATATATATATATATATATATATATTTCTTCGAATATTTTCGCGGTCGTTTGTTGAAGCGTTGTTCTTCGGGATATTTCGCCGCGTTTGGATGATTTTGCCCTGATAAGGACATCTTTCTTCCTGACGTTTCGGTGACATCACTTTCACCTTCTTCTTGAGGAAGAAGGTGAAAGTGATGTCACCGAAACGTCAGGAAGAAAGATGTCCTTATCAGGGCAAAATCATCCAAACGCGGCGAAATATCCCGAAGAACAACGCTTCATATATATATATATATATATATATATATGTACTTGTACGTACAGGCACCAAATTCAGATATATATGGGCGAAGTGGCACCTATATATACGTTCTGGCTCCATTTGAAGGTGCCAGAACGTTTTATCGCGTATTTGAGCGTTAATAAGTCGTGGGATGCGTCCTACAAAATTTGGGGATGGTGCCATTTCGACCATTTTTATATAAAATCTCAATTTTAGTTGCGCTATATAATCTGCAGAGGGCGCGCGAATAGCAAATGTATAATGCTACGTCGTGGCACCACGCACAATAATATGTAATGCTGCGTAGTGGCACCATACACTATAATATATTTGTGAAGATTTAACGCTACTATCTGGCACCTCAGACAGCGAGTTTTTACATTAGTGAAGCGAAATCGACCAAAAACGTGTCGTTTTGTTTCGGCGTACAACCAGGTGAAACTGTATATAGCATTTATAACAAAATAATCTACATGCAAAATAGCTATTGACGACATTTTTCTGTGGTGCAGATCTTTTTTTTATTTCGGAAAACATCAGAAATTGACAATTTCTAAAAATCGTGTTTTTTAACATTTACATTGGCATATCTGCCAATTTAATTAAATTATCGACTTTATTTTTTTTAATTGAAGTACATAAATAAGCGCTTCTAGAGATATTATTTCCCTATCGAAATATTGTATATTGATATTGGTTTAAATACCAGTTTACCTGTTATTTCGCTACGAAGGTATTCACATTTTCACTAAGAGACAAATATTTTTATTTGTAGAAATTTTTATATACATGCCACAAAGCAATTGTAGACAAAATAAGGGAAACGTTTTTGGGAAAAAACTTGACCTAGGACCAATAGTTTTTTAATTATGAATATTTTTCTAACGTACAAAATTGAGGCGCGCCTCTATTAGGGCTTTAAAGTGGTAACTAGACAAGATAGACATACTACCGTCAGCTCACGTAACGCAGCATTATTAGAAGATATTGTGTATGGCGTGAATTACCGCGATTTTCTTTAGGTGTACCTAAGTGTAACGGTTGTGCATTAAAATTCTAAAATAGAGAAAATAGAAATAAAATATTTAACGAAAACAATCTGAAGACAAAGACCAGTAGAAGCAATTTCATAATTGATTCGGAGTTAATATTTCGTAGAATATTATGTGCTGCACAAGTCAGTGAAATAAACGATATTGTCACATGAACTAACATTAGTACAAATGTCTTAGTTTCATGAAGATGCGTCTATGCGTAAAACAACAAAATCACATATTCCAAAAAAAATTGAAAGGGCGTGAATCGCAAGCAGATTGTCTTTCACTGTAATCTTTAATAGTAGTCGGAATGCAGTTGCATTTTCAGCGGAGTTACCCCAATAAATTTCTTTACATGATTATCCTAAGATTCGCATTAATTTTTTCTTTATTTTATATCCTGTGGGTTCAGATGACACGCAAGTGGACAATGTCTACCTCGCGGCGACATTTAAATTCATCCTCAGTATCGAGGACATTCTGGCTGAAGCCTTAATTGGTAGGCTGTCTCCTGTGATTGTCTCTGATTGTTGCTTTTCATCTCCAAGGTTATCCTATTCTATTCCGTGGCTACACTGCACTGACTAGAACCAAGTTATTTAAAACACGTGTGTGCAGTTGCATTTTCAGCAGAGTTACTCCATTAAATTTCTTTACATGATTATATATACAGGGTGTAGCACCTAAGATGCCTCGGACCGTAGCTCCTCTATCATACAATATATCGAAAAAATTCTAAGAGAAAAATTGTCCATAACTACAATCACCATTTCCCTAAAATATTTTTGGTGATCAGTGCCGTGCCGTATTCCAGTGGCGTATCAAACCTATGTTTTTTTAAATGGAACAATGTATATTTTGTGGCTGATTCGGAAAGCTCCCAAAGAGTACTTTTTTTTCTTATATAACGTCATACTCCTAACTTTAGCGGTTTCGCTGTTATAACGGTTTTTCTTCGCAGTTAGACCGTACTTCGACATTTTTTTTTGGCAGGAACCAAATTGTACCGGCGTTTCCGTTTCGAATTTAGGGATAGACTAAGACCTCTTCTAACTACTCCTAATTTTTTTTCAAGTGATTTAAGGAAAGAAGATAATTTTTGATTGGGCTTTGCAAATAGTCATTTTTTTCTAAAATATCAAATGGGAACCATATAAAATAATTATTTCGTTATTCTCTTCGTATTTCTCTCAGAACGTATCCAAATCCACGTGAGTTTACAAAGATGTTGGATAGATTTACGTCTACTGGTACTGGTCAACGAGCAAAGAGAGTTAGAACGAAGCCAGTTTTGACCGTAGAAAACGAGTTGTAAGTTCTGGAGGCTGCTGTTGAAAATCCTCATATCAGTGTCCGCGAAATTATTAGGAACACTGACAAGTTACATCCATTTAAATTTCAATTGCAATTGGAATTTCGATTATCCAACGATGTAATTATTTTATATGGTTCCGATTTGATATTTTAGAATAAAAAAGACTATTTGCAAAGACCAATTGCAGAAATTCTGCCTGGTTTCAAAATCTCGAGATTGCAATTCCTGGTGCAATTGAATTTTAATGGATGGAACTTGTCAGTGTTCCTACTAATTTCGCGGGCACTGATATGAGGATTTTCAACAGCAGCCTCCAGAACTTTCAACTCGTTTTCTACGGTCAAAACTGGCTTCGTTCTAACTCTCTTTGCTCGTTGAACAGTACCAGTAGACGTAAATCTATCCAACACCTTTGTAAACTCACGTGGATTTGGGCACGTTCTGAGAGGATATCTCTCAGAGTACACTCGTGACGCCAACAAACAATTTTTGAAACATGCTCCAAGAATAAACACATGTCAACCATTTCTTGTTGAGTTCCAGGCATTTTCGCAACGTTTATCAGATAACAATAATGCTTCTGTCAGTTTATTGTTATTTTTTCCGTTTGCATTGACAGTTGCACTTCTATTGTTTTATCATGACAGCTGACTTTGAAAAAAGACGTTTTTCGACAAATTGACCTAACAACTTTTTTTTCTTTTTAATTTTGTAATGAAACGTGTTTTTTTAAATAAATGTAAAACTTGGAATTTCGATTATCCAACGATATAATTATTTTAAATGGTTCCCATTTGACATTTTAGAAAAAAATGGCTATTTGCAAAACCCAATCAAAAAGTATCTTCTTTCCTTAAATCACTTGAAAAAAAATTAGGAGTAGTTAGAAGAGGTCTTAGTCTATCCCTAAATTCGAAACCGAAACGCCGGGACAATTTAGTTCCTGCCAAAAAAAATGTCGAAGTACGGTCTAATTGCGAAGAAAAACCGTTATAACAGCGAAACCGCTGAAGTAGGAGTATGACGTTATATACGAAAAAAAAAGTACTCTTTGGGAGCTTTTCGAATCAGCCACAAAATATACATTGTTCCATTTAAAAAAACATAGGTTTGATACGCCACTGGAATACGGCACGGCACTGATGACAAAAAATATATTAGGGAAATGGTGATTGTAGTTATGGACAATTTTTCTCTTAGACTTTTTTCGATATATTGTATGATAGAGGAGCTACGGTCCGAGGCATCTTAGGTGCTACACCCTGTATAACAATATAGCTTTCTTTTATAAAATGTATTAATCGGCATTTTCTAAATTTTACAACGGAAGTAAAAAACTTTGGTCCTTTGATTTTGCTAGTATCGTACATTTATATAATAGATAATATTGGTATTATTAAATGCAATGTATTCAATACTATCAAGAATTTCAGATAATCGTCAGAAGAAATGCCACATGACTTGAAAGATATCATCTAATTCGCCACGTACTAAAAATACATTAAAAAAATATTTGGACAACAACTCCTCATACCCATCCGCACCTGAGCTAACTTCGTTTTCAAAGAAATATTTAACATCTAATAAAGTGTAGCCCAAATCAAAAGCGAATATGAATCTTTAAAACGGAATGCGCACAATGTTCAACATTTTCTTGTTCTGTTTCTAAATCACATTCATTAATAAATAAAATATTATCTATATTATTTTGACTTATTATTTCAACCTATACAGAACGACAAATAATCGTAGAGTATTTACAACAAAAAACAGAACATGAGCGCCTATAGACGTGGATATATATGCTTATTGTTTCCTAGGCTAAGCAACATGCACCTACAAAAAAACCTCAACGATAAAAATCTTAACTTCCTAACAAATTATCACTTGAGTATATATGGTGTCACAACGAATATATACATTGATAATATATAGGGTGCCACTTGCTCACATAAAGCGCGAAAAATTTTGGGTGCCAGAACATCAGTTAAGTGTTTGGTGTCACTTCGTCGTTTTACGTGTATATATATATATATATATATATATGTACATACATACCTACATATGGAACTCACTTCCATGTTGGTAGGTTTTGTTCTATATAGATTGTGTCGCTAAGCGAATGATGTTGACTTTTGACTTCTCTCTTCTGAAATGATTTTGGTATACTCTCAGTTTAGCCTATGCAGAATGTCTCGTGTTTCTTGCGCGTAAATCCCATGTTATTAGTTTAAACTAATTATCCAAAATAACATTAAAATGTAGAACACAAATACTTAAATTTTGAAATTTCATAATTGTGGCTATAAATCATTGTAAACCATGTATTATATTTAAACTAGCGTAATAAATCTATTTATGTTTGTGAATTCAGATATATATAGTGTGGATGTTTGTTCAGTTCTTTAAGCATTCCCATTTAGTTCTTGTGATAATATAAAAGCACAACTTTGAATCATCATGAAGAAGTTTTTGGTAAGTCGTATCAGTTTTATACTCAATTTTGTGTTTAATTTATTGTTTATTGTTTACAAAGTTTTTATTTTTTAAAGAAAGGAAGATAATTGTTTTATTGTCTTGAACAGAGATTTTTAAAAAGAAGTTTCTAAAATGATTACCATAAACTCGAAAGTACACAGATTTAAAACACGCACAAAAATAATATTTGAAAAACCGTCTGGAAATTCGCATGATTTTTTGTTTATACAGTGTTCTCAGTTAATTTAAATATGTATGTATAAACCACCGAAAAAATATTTACCTGACGAAATGGTCGAAGATGTAAACCACATAAGTTAAGGACATACGAAATATCCAAAAGTCCTAAAATATTAACTTTTTGTGATATAAACATCGCCGATGAAATATGCTCAGAACATACAAAACCTCGTAACTCAACATTCTTATAAATAAATCACGTAAGAAGAATCGCCTCATTAAATCTTAAATCTATCAGTTTTATTAGTAGATAAGCTATGACAGTTCTGGCGCAAATCTCCATAAGGTTAACACAGGGGGTCTAAAATTACTTTTCCCCCCACCACTCCAACTTCTGACATCACGTGACCGAAAGCAACACCCCCGTTAACGGCTTTTGAAGAGTTTTGAACAGCTTCTGAAGAGCTTTGAACGGCTTCTGAAGAGCTTTGAACAGCTTCTGAAGTGCTTTGAACAGCTTCTGAAGCCGTTAACGGGGGTGTTGCTTTCGGTCACGTGATATCAGAAGTTGGAGTGGTGGTGGGAAAAAGTAATTTTAGCCCCCTGTGTTAACCTTACGGAGATTTGCGCCAGAACTGTCATAGCTTATCTACTGTTATTAAATCAGAAAGAAACTCGGGTAATTGTAATCAAATAATGAAACATATATAATGTACCTGTTAAATAAACTTAAGAAACACCTTCCATATCTATTTAAAATTCTTGGATATTCTAGATGTACGATTAGGAGAAAGCAAATTTATTCCCAAAATTATTTCTATTATATTTTTTTATACAATACTCTCAATTGTTCTATTCATTCTAATATCTGTGGTCTGAATCACTTTTACTTTCTTATACGTAGTATAAGTAGCTATAACGGTTTGACCGCTTTCATGGTCACATACACACACAGAGAGAGAGAGACATTTTTTAAAAACCACTTTTTTGGTATCAGAGGACTTCAAAACGTGGACATCTGCAAAAATCTCAAGGTCGAAAATTTTCATCATCACAATACTTCCTTGTGATAATGAAAATTTTCGACCTCCAGATGATATATAAGTGTTTTTCGTCTTTTAAATAGTAGATATAAACTGACTGGACTAAGTTAACGTAAAGATATCTATATTTATTGAAGATCATTCGTACCCCCCACGTAATCGTATGGCATCAGCTATCTATATACTTATTTGTGGTTTTGGTTAGTAACAATAAATTGTCAATGAATACTCAAAATATGATCCGGAATCAGTACCGCCTGTAGTTCAGATGCTACACTAATTCCATTCTAATGTCGGTTACTGCATTTTCATGGTTTTTGTCCATACTACCACTGAGTTCTAACCGTAATATCAACCATTATTTTTCTTTAATATCGTTCAAAAACGAAGATTTCATTTCCGTCGAAGTATATATTTTTTATTATAAAGCAGAACCATTTTTGTAGGGCTAATGCCATATCTTATTTGAAAATTGCAACATTCTGTCAAGATGAGGACATTAAAGCTCAGAATTAATCGCACGGTCATTAGAAACAAACTCAAAATGGATTACACCAAAAATATTTCACCAAACGCAGAGCATTACTTTGCTTCCGAAACGATCCTTGTTCGCTACTGTAATCGGCGCTTACTGCCATTGTCTGTGGAGTTTTCTAAAAAAAATCCATTTTTCGTTGCTGAGCTTCGTTTAAATCAATTGGAGTTTTGGTAGAACGTTTAAGAATCTTACCACACCTTTCTAACTGGCACCAAATGATTGAATTGCATTCCATCAAGTGGGTAGAAAATTGAGGTGTCGTAGTAACTGGATTTTCATTAACAAGTTACAAAAAAACATCTTCACTCACCTTTAAAGGAGAAGACCAGAGCCAGGTTTCCTTCGGGGAGTAATATCACCATTTCTAAATTTTAATTCACCTTCTTTTTCGCAGATACTTCGTGTCCCTTGTACTATGTCACTTCCCTTTCTAAACTCATACAATAATAGCTCAAGAACTCTTCGTTTTTAATTATCCATTGCAGGTTGAGAAGAAAATATGGATTGACAGCGTCGTAGTATATTGTTTAGAACACCTAAGTTACCAATCTACAAAAAAAAATATTTGGATACTTTGCAAACGAAGTTATTTTTTTCAGAAGAACCTGATATTATTTATTAATATACTTTTTATAGGTTTTCAGTTTGGTCATACTACTCGTAGCAGCATCTGTTAGCGCACGTCCGTCTACGGAACGAAGCGACCAAGATGCAGATAGTAAATCATTGGAAAAAAGATCGACTTGTGAATCTTGTGCCCCTTCGTATTCAGACCAAGATGTGGACAGTAAATCATTGGAAAAAAGATCGACTTGTGAATCTTGTGTCCCTTCGTTTTCAGACCAAGATGTGGACAGTAAATCATTGGAAAAAAGATCGACTTGTGAATCTTGTGTCCTTTGGTATTCAGACCAAGATGTGGACAGTAAATCATTGGAAAAAAGATCGACTTGTGAATCTTGTGTCCCTTCGTGTTCAGATGATCCCGACTGTGTTGAATTGGAAAATATGAATGATCCTCGTAGCCATCATGTAAATAGAGCTCTGGTTTCAAAGAGGTCTGCTTCTTTGGATGGTGAAGAAAGCGTGAGTGAATCTGATGATCAACCCCGCTAATAAAAGAAAATGAAATGATAAAAATAACAATATAATCAACGCCTCACATACTACGATATCATAAATGTCAATGTGATGTTAGAAATATATTAGTTTTAGTAATAAAGCAATTCAGTATATATCTATATATTTATTTATTTCTGAGTGACCAATAATTAAATCATCTGTGGTGTCCAAACTTATGTTTTTGTTTTAATTTGTATCTCTTATATATTACAAAACATAAGAATACATACAGAAATTAAAATGTGACGTATTAAAAAATTTAATTCATTCTGTGAAAAACGAAGAATAACCATTTATGACAGGTAGTCCAAATCAGCGTTCGTCATCGGATTTATCACCAGAGCTATCAAAATCTGTAGAGGGGCCTGGTAAAGGAGATGACGGTGAAAGAATAGAAGTATCTACAAGGGCAAATGTCCTCTGGTTGTGGCTTTTCAAAAGAATGTCGTTAATTTAGTCTGCTTTGTAACTTTCTTTTTTTTTCGCCATAAATTTCATGTAAAACTTAATTTATTTACCATTCAACTTTCGTGAACCGTTCAACATTTAAATCTGTAGCTTCTAGTTTTAGTAGAGCCGCATTCACGTTGGAGAACATATCAGCTAACATCTTTACAGTAAATTTCTTTTGAATTTCTTTCTGGTTCCTCCTCCTGGAGCCGTTGGGCTTCCAACTCTATTAAATCTTCGTTTGTTAATTCCCCCTCAACATACTCTACTAATTCTCCAATATCCTCCACTTCAGCTTCTAAATTAAGTGTGTTAGTAAGCTCCACTACTTTATGTATGGCATTAGTGTACACGTCTTCGTCTAAATCTAACTCATTCGTGAACACTTTCTGACATTCTTTCCATACACCTTTTTGTCATTTCTTCCCAAGCGGTTTCAATGTTCTTTATACATATGATTTCCAGAAATTACGAAGGGTTATTTCAATACTTTCTGTTGGTGTTACGCAGTGGCGTAGATAAAAAATTTAGCCCCCCCCCCCTTCCAAAATACTTGTTTCGAGATAGTAGCATAGAATGTGAATATCGGAGTAATTATAATAAATTTATTTTATAATAAAAAAATATAAATTATATTTAATTATTTATTTTATAATAATACATTTGGAAACACAAAAAATGCTAATTAGAAGACAAAATGCCGAAACGTCTTTTTTTCAATAGTAGGAAATTTTCAACTAACTCTTCCAAATCAACTTTGTTCATGTTCAATACTTATAACAGCCAAGGCACTTAACCGAACTTGTTTAATGGTGCTGCGTAAATAGGTTTTAATTAATTTTAATTTCGAAAACGATCTTTCTGCTGTTGCTGATGTTACCGGTAGTGTTAAATATAACTGAAATAGTGTACATAGATCTGGAAGACTAGTTGCTAAACATGCATTTTCCACTATTAATAAATTGGCTAAGTCCTTAATAGAAGATTTTTGTTCAATTTCATTAAACAAAACAGTCTTAAGATTAATTAATTGAATCGGCAAATCTTCTGAAAAATCAATTCCATATTTGCTCAGAATATGTCTTCCGTATTCCACTATTTCTTCATTCGTTAAACAAATTTTGAGGGATTAAGAAACGAGAAAAGGTTTACAACTTCATTTATGGAGTAAAATCTTCTAGATAATTGGTTGATAATAATCTCAAGTGACGCATTAAAAACTTCTACTTGAAATTTTTTTATCGGGTTAGGCATTACACAGTCGTTTTCACATTCATCAAAAAACTTTTTAATTCTCTTCTGGCGTTTATATTTTATCATAGGCTGAATATTCCAAGATTCTGCTAGATTTTTAGCTTCTTCTTCTAATTTATCAAAACTTTGTCGCAGTTCTGTCAAGTTTTCTTGACCATTATTGAGCAATTTGCACGTCTCTTCTAAATCACATGAAGGGCTCTGAAGTTGCTTTGAAATTAAATTAACAGTTTCGAGGATTTTACTCTGGAAAACTAGCAATAGAATAAACTCATAATTATCCATTTTATTCTGCAGAGATTTTGCTTCATTTCTGTCATTTTGCTTTTTGCACACCAGGATAAAATTTGACAAACATTGCATTACAGACTGATAATTATATTTTATTGACAGTAAGCATTCAAATCTAGAAGACCATCTTGTTACGCACAGCTTTTTCAGTGTGTACTTAATTTTACTTCCATGTGGTGCAGCTTGATGAAGGACATGCCAGCGTGGCAAGCTTTCACTGAAAAACACATAAATGCTTTGCAAAAGATCATAAAAACTCTGTAGTTTAATGATGTTTTTGACAGAATCATTTAAGACTAGGTTCAAATTATGAGCTGAACAATGAATATAATCAGCTGTAGGAACTTGATTCTTAATTCTGGCTTGTAAACCATTATATTTTCCAGACATATTAGCAGCCCCGTCGTATCCTTGCCCTCGACAATTTTCTATTTTAATTTGAAAATTTTCTAAAGTAGTTAGAACAACAGCTTCTAAACTCTGTGAATCTTGTTCGGTTAGCTCTATAAATCCAATAAATGATTCCTTTATTTCTAGAGTGTTTTGTTTATTTGAATTTTTCTTCATACTTGTATACCTTATAATGAGACTTAGTTGGTCCTTCTTGGATATGTCTTGTGTTGTATCAATTATAAGGGAAAAGAAAGGAGCTTTATTAATATTTTTCGTTAATTTTTTTAAAACGGTTTTAGCCAAATGTACAATTATTTCATTTTGAATATCGGGGCTTAAGTATTTGTTTCGAATATTAGTGCTTGACAAATGAGCTTTTAGAACAGGGTCATAACGTGCTATCAAGTCAATAATATTTAAAAAGTTACCACTAGTTGCTCCAATTTCTTTAACATTTTCTCGATGTCCTCGTAATGGCATATTGCAAATTGATAATGTTCTTATCACATCACATATTCTTATTAAAACTTCTTTAATTTTTTCATGACCACTTATTTGACTATCAATGGTTTTGTTTTTTTCCCAAGTACTATAAACTATGCATGCTTGCAAATGAGCATCACTTCCCTCGTGGATTTTAATTTTTTTACTTAAACCCTTCCAGTCATTAATTGTGCCCTTACACCAATTTACTGATGCTTCATTACTAGAGAACATCCAACACGGTTGACAGTAAACACTATTCAACTTTTGGGAATAACATAACCAAAAGCGATCGATTTTTTGACCAGTTTTAGTTTTAATGGTATAATAATCACTACTGAACGCTCTATTATCGTCTTTATTCCTTGGAAACGGTCCCATAGGCTTATTTGGCCCTGCAGTAATAATTTTTCTTTTTAAGTCGTCGGAAAGTGATTCCGAAAATAAGGCTCTGTCGGTGTTAAAATATGTTGAATCCTCCTGATTGCAATCGATTTCATTTTTTTCCAGAACTATATCTAATTTTTGTTCGATTATAACATTTTCGTATGGTTCAACATTTTCATCTGATGCAGATGTACTCGCCGTTGAAGCACTTTCAAAAAAACTGCTAATCTTCGGTAATTTACGCAATTTTACAACATTTTCTTGTTTCAATTTTCGTTTTTGTGCACCACTCATATATTTTCTTTCGCTCATCTTATTTTGAATACTTCGAACTATACACTTTGGTACACGTTAATTTACTTAGTTAAATTTTGATAAAATTAAATTAGTATACGTACATATGCTAATCACTAATTCGTCACAAAAGTTAATGCACTAATACAAATAGAATTTATTTTCACAATTCGAACAAACTCGCTGTTAAAATAAAACTGAAGGAAAGGAAATAATTTTTCGTATTTATTCAGTAAAATATTTTTTTACAACTAGGTCATTAAACCAAATGTGCAAATGCAGTTTTATGAAATAAACGTGCCTTTTCATAATTTCGTAATTTCAAGTTTTATGTATTAGTTTATGTACCTACAATCTATATGCATAACATAGTCATATAACTTCATAGTACATGTAAAATGCAAAATTATTATCGTTGTCTGTCTCTAATGAATTTGCAATTTTTTTTTAGCTTATGAATTTTATACGGACTATATATTACCTACTTGTTAGAAAGCATTTGTGACATCTGTTGTAAAACTGTA
This sequence comes from Amphimallon solstitiale, assembly GCA_963170755.1. Taxonomy (NCBI): domain Eukaryota; kingdom Metazoa; phylum Arthropoda; class Insecta; order Coleoptera; family Scarabaeidae; genus Amphimallon; species Amphimallon solstitiale. The sequence continues at coordinate 186,358,001 of OY720676.1, read as the reverse complement.
AGAATGTGCAGGTCAAAAGTTAGGTAAAAACATGAACCTTTTTTTATATGGACCTGTGTTAAGGCAGACAATGTAGTCATACTGTGGGTTTCTATATAAGTAGAGATATTTCATTTCTTTTAAAGAAAGAGCAAATTGTCAATACCAGATGTGATATTTTCTTGGAACTGAAAGAGAAATACGAACAATAAAAAAATAAAACTGGACGAACGTTATCAGAGTAAGAAATACAAATACACGTACTGTTATAATTTTTAACACTAGAAAACAAGTACATATAAAATAACATACACATTTTTTATACATGAAGGATAAAACAGAAATAGTTTTGTAAATTTCATTACTAGTGCGGGGCCCTGAATTTTTGGGGGCGCCCCCGCATTGCGGGCTCTGCGGGCGCCTTATCTACGCCACTGGTGTTACGGCTTTGAAAAACGTTGTCCGCAAATAGTACGATTTGAGCGTAGCTATTGTACCCTGATCCATTGGCTGTAGGATAACGGTTGTGTTTTTATGCAGATACACCTTTAGATGTGGGTGTAAATCATCAAGATGTTGGGGATGGCCAGGTACATTGTCAAGCAGTAGGATAATTTTAAATGGCAAGTTCTTTTCCAACCAATATTGCTTAACCGACGGTATGAAGCTGTTGAGAACCAGATCCTCAAAAAATGCTTGCGTCATCCATGCTTTGTTGTTTACACGATAGTAATCGGGAAGGGTGTCCTTATTAATTATTAAAATCTCTGCGATTTATCACCGTTTTCCAAGTTGTACATTTAGCGTGATATATGCCTTCAAAAAAAAAAAAATAAAAAATCTTTTGTGATGTCATTGCTTGTATTATGTTTTATGAATGCTATAAACTCAGTACTATTAAAGACATCTGTATATTCGTCTATCTTTAGAGATAAGTACATTTTTTGATATTTCAAGAATTACAGCTTGAACATTTTCTGTCATGTCATTGATTCTCTTTTAGATAATATTATCAGAGAGATGTATTACCTACTTTTAATTTTGTAGCTTTCTTTTTACAAATCAAAATATGTACCTTTCTTGACAATGCTGATAGTTCAGGAAGAAAGAGAACTTGCGCTATTTAATCATAGATGGCACAAGTAACCAACACATTTGTTACTCTGAATTTAATTGCGTGGGGCTGTTATTTTATTTATAAATAAAATTAGGTATGATAAAAGAAAAAGTAGACCGCGGACAACATTCATACTAAAAGGGGTCCGCGCTTTAAAAAAGTGTGGGAAACACTGAGGTAAGTTATAAGTTTGCTAATGAACTGCAACAAGTTGCACTATGACAGAATAGTGTTGACATCTGACGTGTTCTGACATTACAATTCATTGCAAAATCAAGTATAAAATCGAAATGACTTCTTTTTATTTGAAACTACAAAGACGGTCGTGTCAATTTACGATATTTTTTGGAAGTGCCACCATTTCGAAAATATTTTATTTAGACTGCAGCAGTCGATAATGGCCGGCTCTCAAAATTAGTACATATTGATAATAATAATAATAGTTTATTCGTTGTAATTACCATTTCAAGAAAGTCAGTAAATTAATTAAAAATGCACAGTTAGCTGTATATGACAATAAAACAAACAACAACAACAAAACAATAATGTGTATATAATGCACCTTTCTAAGTCTTTAAAAGCCATTAATGTTCTAAGTCACACTTTAAGAACTCTTCCATTGAATAAAAACTGTGATAACTTAAAATATCCTCCACTATCTTCATGAATAATTTGTCCCTCTCTTCAATATGGTTCTTGATTTTGTTATACAGTTTGGGCCCCCGATAGTCAGACGTAAGCGTTGTGTCGTTTGCAGGAGGTGATATGGAATTTGGAACTCTTTTCTGTGACGGGTTTCGTAATTATGATGCCCTCCATTCAATATATAATTTTCGTGAGTTTTTCTAACGTATTTTATACATATAAGTATAAGTAGGCAAGGCAAGGTCAGTATTCTTTCTTGTTTAAAATGTTTCTTACAACCATCCGTATATTTCAGATTACAAAGAGCTCTAATCGCTTTTTTTGCAAGCTGAAGATTCTTGTTGCTGCAGGTGATGTGCCCCAAAACAAAATTCCATAGCTTATTCTACTGTGAAAGTTCGCAAAATAGGCAGATTTTGAAGCGGCATGGGTAGCAATAGTCTTCAGTCTTCTTATAGTATAGGTATATAGCTATCGTTAGCGAGTTAGCTAATTCTGATATGTGCATGTCCCAAGTGAGTGTATTGTCAATCGTGAGCCCCAGATATCGAATGGCGTGGGATGACTGTTCATTTCTTGCTGAGAAACAGAGATGCTGTGTTTTCTCTTCATTTAATTTTAGTTCATTATCTTGGAACCATTTTGTTATTTCTTCCATTACCCGTTTGCTCTCTTTTCCAATTTCGTCAATCGACTTTCCAGTTACCACGTAAGATGTATCATCAGCATAGAGACAGCTTTGTTTAGGTGTTATATTTTTTGGGAGATCATTAACATACATCACAAATAAAATTGGTCCCAATATCGATCCTTGTGGTACCCCATTATGAATTGGTCTGGTATTTGATATTTCTCCATTTAAGTCCACTCTCTGGCATCTTCCCCTCAAATAAGAAGCAAGTAGATCATGTTCTGTACCTCTAATACCATAATAGTATAGTTTCTGTAGTAGAAATTGGTGATTTACCACATCGAAAGCCTTACTGAGGTCACAACATGTCAGTTCACATCGTTCTTTATTATCGTAGGCGTCAATTACAGTCTCCATCACCTCCAGTATAATATCCCGAGATATCCAACATGTTCTAATGAACAATACTATAAAATCCCAAATTTTCATCAAATTTTAAAGTTACTGCATGTAGTTGAGGACCGACTTTTACTGAACATCGCAACAGCACCATTTTTATATTTAAATATGTATACGTTTTCTGTAATACGAAACAACCATTCCATAATTAGATAATGATGCTCGTAATATTTGAGTAACAATGTATATATAATCATCTAAAAAGATTTACGTCCAACAACTAAATCGTCAGTTTTAATAAATATTATTGTTTATATTTATGACCAATCGAATTATATATTTTTGAAGAATATCGCTTGCGCAGTATTTTTTATCAATTTCACAGTACAACGAATATTACATATTGCTGACTTATTAAGTTATTATATAAATATCTAGAGCATACATTGTTGGTATATGTTCGCAATTTCACATCTAAAACGCTTTTTCTTATCAACTTCAGTTCCCTTATTGATTTTTTTAATTTAATCAGATTATTGATGATCCACCGTCAGTTTTTGTGAAAATATTATTAACATAGTATCTACTGAAGAACAATGGGAAGAATTTTGGTAAGTGTCACATATAACATATTCTAATTTTAATAAAGTAGGTTAATAACAGCATAAATATTGGCCGAATGGAGAAAGGTTATGCTCTTTAATAACAATTGGACTTCCCTATGTAATAGGAAACCAAACGCCACCAATAAATTTACGAATAAATTAAGGAACATTTTTTTCCTTCTACAAATTATGTAGATTTCAAACAATAAGCGAATTTAAATATTCTAAATTTTTATTGAGTATACAGGGTGATTCAAATTAGGTGCTCATCATTGCTATCTCCGTTATTGTAGGAGCTACGTAGGTGGTTAAATTAGGGAAGTTGTAGTGTTTTTCCCCCCGCTGATTACGATAGTGAAAACAGAAAAACAATTGAACGTGTAGGTCCTCAATTACTTTTAAAAATTTATATTTTTCTAATGGATTTATTTATGATATTATAGTTAATTTCCCCCCCTGAGCCTTTACCATATAAAAAATGTTCCTTAAATATTCAGTTGTTAAAACTACTTCATTTCTTTATTAAAATTAGCAGATTTGTTTCGGGCTGGAAAGATATATGCTTAAAATATATTTTCTCACAGATTTTTGCGGTTACTTTGGTGTTACTGCTGATAGCTTACACCATGGCCGATGATGTTCAGCTAAATACGAAACAATATATTCCCGGAAGCCAATCTTATGATCCGAACTCTAACAATAATCACAATTACCATCATCACAGGCATCGTCACCATCATGATAGTGACAACAGTTATGGTAATCAGCGTCATCATGGTCACTGTCATGGTCATCATCATGGTCACGGTCATAGTCGTCCTGATGATTATCAACACAGTCAACAAACAGACATTGAATATGGACAGAGCAATAATAATGGATATGACAATAATAATTACAGATCTATTTTATAGAATCGTTGACAAACGCCTAATTTTAAGAGGATAAGCAATTATAAAATTCTTGTTATCTAGAATATATATGTTTTTAAATGAGCTTTAATAAAGTTGTTAATGATATTCATATTACTTTGTATCTCAAGCCATGTTTTTTATGGCAGCTATTTCTCAGGGAAAGACCATTTTTTGTCTTTCCCTGAGAAATAGCTGTTAATTTATTAACATTTTATTTAACAAGTTGTGTTATTTTTATTTTAATATTTCATACGTATATGTATAGTATATTTCTAACAAAAAGAAATAGGTAAATAAATTGCTATAAGCAAATACTATTTACATATATCTATAGCCATGAGGTAAACAGTCGTAACTCCAATTTTTGCCAATATGGACTTAATATTATCATTGAACTAAACTCTTTTTTCTACTCCCATACTTTAATTGCATTATTAGATATGCCGAACCTGTAGTTTAATGATGTCCATTACGATACAGATTTTCATTATGATACAAGTTTATATCCAATAGGAATACAGATTTTTCATTACGATACAAGTTTATATCCAATAGGAATGCGACATTCTAATATTCAAACAATATTCAATATGGCGACTGCATATCTGACAGATATACAAATTAAATAAATGTGACAGTTCTCTGCAATTTACAAGTAAGTACTTAAAATTTGTCCTTTTTCGAAAATATAAACGGTAAAAATGAGGGGTAATGACAGTGAAATGTAAAATTTGAGTCCACCAGAAATTATGGAACAAGCCTTAGTAACCACGAACAATTTATTACCAGCTAAATTCGCAAAGGTGCATGGAAATTTAACCTCAATTTATGAAATGGAATGTTGAAAAAATAATGTGTTATTATGGGTTCGTAGAAAAAATAGTGTATGCAACTCGCATTTAATGGCTTGTAATTTTCTTACTCGTGTCTTAATAGCTATCATTAAATGCTCATTGCATAATATACTATTATTTTTCTGTTGTGGCCAATATTTTTAATTTTGAAAACGTAGTATATCCATTTATCAGTGAGCTAAAGAACCGTATGTCTACCAACACGTGTTTGATTTTGTTCCAGAGATACAAGAGAACGACGTGTTCCAGAGATATGAGAGAACGACATGTGCCATCCAACAAACTACCTGAAGAAATTCTTGATGGAGTTAGAGCACACATTCAATCCACGGGAAAGACTGAATGTTTGTCCTAACTCCATTAAGAATTTCTTCAGGTATTTTGTTGGATGGCACATGTTATCCTTTCTGGAAACGAATAAAACACGTGTTGGTGAACATACGGTTCTTTAACTCACTGATAAATGGATATACTACGCTTTCAAAATTAAAAATATTGGCAACCAACAATACGCGAATTATGATTTTTTGCCACAACAGAAAAATAAAAGAGTTTAGTTCAAAGATAATATTAAGTTCACACCGGCAAAAATTGGAGTTACGACTATTTACGAAAGCCATTACATCCGTCAAAATAACAGAAGGCCATTTTAGGTTTAGAATTAAATAAAGAAAAAATGTGCAAGTTGTATTTGGCCAAATATGAACAAGACCGCGTTCCCAAGCAACAAATAGATAAACATTGGGTGTATAGGAAGTGTTTTATCACAGAGTATAACTAAGCGTTTAAAAATCCTTAAACTGATACTTGTGGTAAGTGTAACGCGTTTTCTTTAAGATTTGAAGATTCCCAAGGTAGCGAAATGTCAGGTGTCCAACTAGAATATGAAAATCATTTGAAGGAAGCAGATATGAGATACCAAATGAAGAAAAACGATAAAGAACAGAGTAAGAATTTGAAAGGCAGAACCGAAGTTATAATGATAGATTTGCAAAAATATCTGCCATCACACACTTCACAAATAACCAAAGTTTTTATTGTCTGAAATTTTAGACGTTAAATTTAACTATTTACGATTCAACAAACAATTTATTCTACTGCTTGGTATAGGATGAATCAGAAGCTAGAAGAAGGCATAACGAAATCGCATCTGCATTGATCAAATGGGCTGAAAACGTTATTGCTGGTAGTACCATAGAAAACCTAATTATTTGGTCAGATAACTGTTCCAGCCAGAATTGTAACATTATGATGCTTAGAAAATTATGGTTTTTGATAATTTGCCCAAATTTAAAAGGTTTTTCCTTACTACCAGGTTATACACACATGGAGGCAGATCGTGTGCATACGTTCAGTGCCGGATCTAGGATATTTCTTTGTGGGGGGGGGGGGCAAGTCAGTCCCATGCCGCCCTTGTAGCTATTTTGCACTAATTAGGCCATGCAGTAATAAATAACAGAAAAAAAGTTAATAATATTTTTTAATGATGTGCAAAACTTAATTTATTGAAATAAAAACACAAATATTTTTTTACTTAACTCTATTATAACACATTAAAAATAAAACCCACCACTATCCTCTTTCACAAGCAATGATGGTCTTCGCATCTACCTTTCATTATGCTTTAGAAAATGTGTTGTGTGCGGATATTTTTACAAAATTATTTTCCTTGATTTTCTTTGAGGAAGTGAGTTAATGGCTTCTTCATAACGTATTGAATTAGCCTCTTAGCTTTCTATAGACAGTATTGCGAGGTTTCTCAATCTGTCTTGAGTAATTGTTGATTTGAGATCGTTTTTAATTTTCTTCAGCAGTCACGTCTGGTGAGTACGTTTGTTGACTATGTAATTGCTCCACCAAAACGTACTCAGCAGCCGCCACTGATCTTCAGTTTGCTGAATCTCTTCTCGCTGCTCGCTGATGTAGTAGGGAGCGTTAAGAAAACTCTTAAGGCTACCGACACATTTGGGAAAACATCAGTCCAATCTCTTTCTTGGATTAGGTTTAGAAGGTCAAGTTGATTCATTCCTTCAAAATTAACTGTTGAATTCTGTAAATGTTTGTAGCACAAGTGTTCAACTTCATGTCATTCAAGCTTTTCAAATCTTTACAATTTAAAAAAGAAATCGGATTATTTTGCTCGTTTGTTCTCTGTGATTTATCAAGTGTGCAATCAAACAATACTGCGTAGTACTTTGCGTGGTATATGTCATTCAGTATCTTTTTCGAACATGATCTCCCATCATTTCAATGATGGGAGATCATTCTTATAATTTGAAATACACTTATACGCAAAACGTATATATGCGTTGGGATACACATACACATCTAGTGTCTTTCATTTTCATTTTTTGGTGCCGCCTAAAGGCTTTATTGTGCGGGATACACTTTTAACATGCATGTTTCTCTATAGCATGCGAATGCAGCCGGAAACCTTCGCTTTCGGTGTCGCTTTTGGGTGGCAGATGTCGCTGTGAATTCTTACGGACATTTTCCACGCAAACCGATATAAGTTGCGAAACTAATTTAAAAGTCACTTACTGGCAGTCACACGTACACTGACGAGGCCTTAAAGGCCGAAACACGGTGTCTGTGCGTTGATTGTCAGCAATGACATGAAGCACGCGTAAATACGTGCGCGTGAAAATTTGGTTGGAAAAAATCCTTTATAGTGTGTAATATTCATATTATATAATGTTTATATAAATAGTAAACAATAATAAATATAAATACGAATACAAAAAAAATAAATATGAATACAATGTTATAAGAAAAAGCTATAGGAAAGATTAACAAAATTAAACTAATATTTACTCACAAAGTGAATTTGTTTTAGAAACACATCACAATGTTCTCCTTCTTTTTTTAAATCTTCACAAGACTGTACTCAAACCTGCACTTCGTTATCATTGCTTTTACTGTATATACATGCAGTTATGATTTTTCCGATGTCCAAAAGTGTGACTGCAAACATTGGCATGCACGTAGAACGCAAAGAGCAAAAACGCGCAAATAAAATATAATACTCCTCCTAGAATATTATAATATTCACATGATATATGACATATATGTATTTATACGGGACACGGGGCTTTAATCCGGGACTGTCCCGGAAAATTCAGTAGTTTATCATTTTAATATTCGTTAAATGAAACAGTAAACTTAAAATGTAGTTTTATTTCTTTATTCTCACAGAATGCATTGTTTTATTTTTGATAAATTTGCATTTAATGTACATTCAGAAAATTTGATAAATTTAGATATAAATATGTATACTTAACCTCAAAGTAAATTTCACAAATCGTAAATTTTATTCGTTCATCACAATCCTCTCGCAAACGTACTAAAACTATTACGTCATAGATTTTCATGATAAAGGTGGATTGTTTTGTGCGTTTAATATATTATGGTATTAAATATTTACTTAAAATAATAAATTCAGTAAATATCACGCATGATATTGGCGTATAAATAATAAGAAGCAGAAATTTACAAAAATATGTACACATACATACATATACATATATGGCATGGTATACTCTGACAAATTAGCATTTTCTTGAAGGTTGATTTAGTGCCCAAACTTCAAGCAATTAAATGATTCATACATGTTTACATATTGAACATTTTTAATTTTAATATTCATGGTTATGGGGAACCCCGTTATTAGAAACGTTCCAACTCTAAATTACAATGTCAAATATTTACCGAAAGAATTCATTTTTAAACGCACTTTGGACAATAGATTAACGTAGCAGGTACTTCTTGGTAAATATATTATTATATATATATATAAGAAGCATTTGTTTACGATTGTCAAGAAAATGAGATAACAAAAGATTCGATTTGCGGTAGCCGTCATGCTTTAACACCCATAATCTATCTATTTCGAGAATGTGTCTTTGTATATCCCAGCGCGTTTATGTAATTTGAATATTCGTCCTTACTATTGACATAAAACTATTGATTATTTGTATGTCATTATTTTTTTCACAAATACCTATTCACCTATATATAAGATATGCTGGACCATTTCGACATTACAGTCTCAACCGATATCCCTGTGATCTTACGTACAGTACCAAACTATTTACAGCAGAAAGATGAAGACAATATTGGTAAGTCTTTAATACTTATAATTTCCATATGTCTTTTTTTATTCGATTGTAAAATTTAAAGTAAAATACAAACTGCTTTTAAAATTCATTTTGAAAATATCTCAAAAATACAATTTCAAGTTATAAATACACAAAAATTTTATTCGGTTATTTTCAAAACAAATAACAAATGGTTCTACGATATCGTTCATTAATCAATTCCACATTCTTTTTGGAGTAGGTAGACAGACTTTCCATTCTACGTGAATGAATGCATTGTCCATGACTATTACAGCATTATCTGGCGTTTTGTGTAATACTCCTACTTGTTTACACTATTCTTCAAAAATAATTAAATTAAATTAAATTCATTTCATTTGATGTAATCAGCAGTCTTTATACCGTCAAAGAGGTTTATTTTTTAAAAAGAAGCTGTACACCATCTGTACTGTATAGTATTTTTGACATATTCGTCAAATTCTAGTTGTCTCAAATACGCGCTCCTATAATAAATACATATATACAGCGTGTGTATAAAATGTCGCATAAGCTACACGCAGCGACATACTTCGTTCGCTTCTGAATAAAAAAGCTTAATGTTAAAATGTCATATCATCCTTTGTATGCGTTCAGGAATCATTTGAAAGGAACATACATTTGGCAACACTGTAGTCGCATGCTATTGTAATTGTAGATACCGCAATAATTTCTGTATTTCGATCTTTGAAAATATTGTACTCGTTATTAGTATTATCAGATGGGTAAATCTGCGGTTTTAAACTCTACACTTTACGCGAGGTATGATTTGCTCTTCAAATTGTTTGTTGTCAAAATAATACATATTAAAAAATGTTTAATTATAACGGGATTAGTTCTTCGTTTGGGTATTTATCTGATAGTAAATCAGTGACACTTTTACCTGCCTTTTATCTGTCTCTAAGCATAGATGCAATCTACAAGGTATCGTCTGTACTAATTGTTCGAGTCTTTCTGGTGTAATTTCCAATACTGTCGTGTTAATTCTGTTTCTGACTTTGTCAGCGTCTTGAGGAGGCGTTACATAAACTTTCTCCTTAACAAAATCCCAAACAAAAAAAATCTAAAGGATTGAAATCGGGAGATCTTGCAGACTATAAGATATGACCGCCGCCACCAATCCATCTATTTAAGAAGTTCTCATCCAACCATTCTCTTGCACTACGAGCATATTATGCAGAAGCTCCATCATTCATATAAATCATGTTATGGCGTATTTGCAATGGCATCTCGTCAATAACTTGTTCCAATACATTGAGATACCCATTGGCATCTAGACGATTTGGTGGATAAATTGGCCCAACGACCAGAAGATTTATTATGGATAGCCAAACGTTAATGGAAAACCTTCTTTGGCGACCATATTCTCAAAATGCACGCGAATTTTCATCCGCCCAATGGTGAAAATTAAGGGTATTAAATACACCATCTCTGGTAAACATTCTCTCATAGCTCCCAAGAATACGTCTAAAAAAGTGGTTGTCTTAAATCCTATTTAAAATTGCTTGCAAAAATTCAATCGAAAAATGTTGCCGGAATATTTAAGGGATTTTCTTGTACTGCGTCTAGAATTTGCTCTTCTGGTCACACGAGCAAAGAATTTGGGTTTGATTATTGACAACAATTTCAGATTCAATACTCAGGTCTTGAAGTACGTTAAAAGTACTTACTGCTCCTTGAAATTGATTCATCCCCACCGTTATTACTTATCCAGCAAAATTAAATCAGAACTCTGTGATTCCCTAATATTCACAGCGTGTTCAAAATTCATGCATTCGGTTAATATTTGGGCTACGGAAATATGATCACGTGTCCCATAAATTGATTGACCTGGGCTGGCTGAACATGGGTAACAGATTGCTGTTTCAGGCAGGTGTGCTCTATTTTCGTATCATTGTCACCAGGACTCCATCATATTTATACAATAAACTCAGCTATCGCGAGGATATCGTTCACCTTGGTGTTCGTCACAGACTCTGCTAACCACTTCCAGTCATAGAACCTCTCTATTTCAACGCTCCTTCTCATACAACATTAGGTACTAAATTTTATAGCAATTTGCCTTTTGAGGTCATGGGCTATTTCTTCTCCAGGTTTAGGACATGGATGCGGGAGTACCTGTTGGCTGGTCAGCGGTAGGCCTTGTACTGATTTGATTGGATGAAGGGTTCTTTCTCGTGATGCCATAGAAAATGCTTTTAACTTATGTCTTTAATGATATTGATTAATATCACTTTGAAATACAAACTCGTAGTTCTACAACGTTGTCAGATGTGTTTTTCGTGAAAATACGCTAATGGAGAAATGTTAAAGAGAAACTTTTTAATCAAAACAAAAACGTTTACGAAATAATACTAGTAAAAATTATTTTTTGAACTAAATTGCAGCTATTAACAGATATCGAAGAGTAATGCTTAGTTACGCACTAAAAGTCTGACCCTCAAGAACCTGGTGCAAACAAATGACATAACTATGGTACTTTTTGTTACTAACATCGAAACTTATTACTTGTGATTTGTCATATGATAATATGAACGGTTTTAAAGAAATATTATGTACTATGAAAAAAGCTTCTCTTATATGAAACGTATAGATTTTGCTACACCCTGTATAGAAACATTTATATTAGATACGGCCTTATTTGAGGTAGCATAATGTCTTGCTGACGTGTAATTATAATATCAGTTATGGTCTACTATCATGTGTAATAGTTCGTCTGAACAACACTACATGCATACTTTATTGTTCTAGTTCGTCAGTTTAGCACTGTTATTGATAGTGGCGTATGTCAATGCTGAAGATGATGGTAAACACTTAGAAAAGAGAGAAGCATCTCCAGGTGGTGGTGGGCATGGAGGCGGACATGGCGGCGGACATGGCGGTGGACATGGTGGTGGTGGACACGGAGGTGGTCACGGAGGTGGACACGGTGGTGGACACGGTGGTCATGGTGGTGGACACGGTGGTCATGGTGGTGGTGGACATGGTCATGGGGGTGGTCACGGTCATGGACACAAAGGCTAAACCTAAAGGTTATTTGAAAACGAAGAAATTGTTGATGCCACATTGCGACGGTTAATAAAATCATCATTATCATGTGTTATTAGATGTAAGATTAAATTGTAATATTGTTCATGTTTGTTTTTGAAACTTAAATAAAATAAATAGCAAATAAGTAAACCTATTTCACTTAATGCGTATAGATGAAAATTAGCCAATATCATGTTTGAAAAAGCACTAATTTTTTGTTTGTCTTCAAACACAAATTAAATACTGCACTGGCTTGATATCGTTGCCCCTACGACTGAATTTTCTACTAGCGAAAGTCGATGTAGAACATCAGCCATCAGTAAAAAAAAAAGATCATAATCAAGAAGGTGAATTTAAATGGCTTCGACAAAAGTTTCCAAAAGAAGATATTTTTGCTGGACATAGTGAACGACAGAAAATTTTACCCATAATTGATAAAAAGCTGCTGTGGGTCTCCATGGTTTGATAAATACTACACTTGGAGTTTTATTCGGAAAATATGGCCGATGGCACGGCGAACTCTTGCACTAAGATATTTTGGGAATGGAAAAACGGTAACCAAATGGAATCTCAGAATGTTAGGAGATTACTGTTAGATGTTAAGAAGGAAGGCTGTGGATTTTGTTTATAAGAGACAATACAATATTTAGGCATAACTTTAATTGGAACTGTTAGAAATGCATCATGGGCATTTCCTATACAAAAATATAAATTACAATTATATATGTGGCGTTTACCGCTCGAGAAATGTGTGTATTTGTTATATTCATTAAAATGCAAGCGCTCTATTATGTATGAGTATATTTGTTTATAAGATACAGCTGGGCTGGAGAAATACGATATACATGTGCGATGTTATTTTTCTCTATAGTCGTTGTACAAATACGTTCATATTGAGTAAGCACATATTCAAGTATACTGTGGCTTTTATTTTAATACCTATTCCCTATAGGAAGAATTTGAAATATACATTAAAGTATGGTATAAAGAGAAAAAAAAACATTAAGTTGAAATTTGTTGGTTAGTGTTAATAACAAAAAAATAGGATTTTGAATATTTTTATGTGTTAACAGTAACGCTTTTGTGCAATTAACACGTGGTCAACTAAACGATTTAATTTTAAAATTTAGACTACCAATCGTTTATCTTAGGATTATCGAATGTTTATTCTACAAGAACTTTATATATATAGGCTGGATTTTTTAAATTTCGCATTACTAACGTGATATATATTATACTATTTTTTAACAATAAATAATTTAGCATATGTCTTTTAAAATAATCTCAATGTGGGGAGGTTCAATTTCGATTAATAGGCATTCTTTGAGTGATAGTATAGATCCATCTTAGGCATTATATTAGATCTGCTACCTATAATTATGATCGCTATCTTATTTATTAAAAATTAAACTTCAAACTTTTAAATGCAAAATATTATAGGTTATTTATTTTCGAAATGAATGTCAGATACAAAAACAACTTGGGAATATAAAAATCACTATGTTCTTAATTTACATAGAAAACATTCTTATCTTGAAGATTCAAGACTTTAATTGTTACATATTGGTATCATATTGAAATATAATTTTATTTCTTAATACGTTAAAGCATTATTACTTATTGTTACATGTTAAATTTGATAATTATATTAATAACGATAGACATATTTACTTAACTTACTTAAGATCAGTAAGTAATACAGTTCAACGATTTAAGAAATTAAATACGTACTTAATGTTAGATCATATTCACGATATTTGAACAGTTTTCAAAGTATATTCAGATTCTGTGACAAGCCGTTGCTCGCAAATAAAGCAAAATGTTTTAATTTGTAGGTTACAACAAAATTTTCAAATTTGAAATTTTTTAAAAGATGGTGTTGGTTAAATAAACAAGTTGCTATATAGCATTCAAATCTTTACCTTTCGTAGTGGTGATGTCAAAAATGTTTCCTTTAACGTTTTTGTATGTTTACCATTGAGTGGCGATTAGGTAAATTTGGTTATGGTTTTACTGGTGATATTCAACCCTTGTTTGGATTTTTATAACTATGTAGGTGTCTGTTTCGTGTCTACTCTGAAATTTGCTTATTTATTGCTTTTGTTGATGAGTTATTTATATACTTGTTGAAAATTATAAAAATTTGATCTCGCCATAGAATAATCCACTCCTTGTCGTCTTTCTTCGATCGATTACAAATGTTACAAAATCTTTGACCTATCCATGAGAATATATACAACAAAAAGTGCATTAATTTCAGTTTAAGCGACCTCTACTGTGTTTAGGTGGACTCTGAGGATAAGAGCGAACGAGGCTGCCCATCTGCATAGGAGTAAAAATCCCCATAAAAATCACCTATTATTTAGTACTAGCGATACCCGGCGCGTAAAAAAAAACAATTTTTATCGACACCAAACATCACAGGAACACTCTCCAGACTATGCTAGAGTTTTCCTGAAAATATCATTAAAATCGGTTCAGCAGTTTCGGAGTCTATACACACGCACACACACCCGCACACATACATCCACTTTTAATCTAACCACTCAATAATCGCAAGTGATCCAATATAAATACGATCATTTGTGCAATTTCATGGGTTAGTAGTAATCTAACCGCGGAATAATCACAGGTGATCGGCACCAAACTTCACAGGAATACCCTCCAGACTATGCTAGAATTTTCCTGAAAATTTCGTAAAAATTGGTTCAGTGGTTTCGGAGCCTATAGGAAACATAGACACACCGCCAAATACACCTCCAAATATATAAGAAGAATTAATGTAATTAACGCACAGAGATAACACGTTATAAGTTTTAAGTATTTATTTATTATTATTATTTTGAAATGTTAAACATAGATAGTGTTCAAGGTGACGGTTACAAAAAAAATCGAAAACCAGTAAAAATTCAATAAAGTATCATAATTATCCTTATTCTTACAACCTACTACGCGGCAATGATGCGGCATGCAACGTATGGTAAAGCGGCGGGGCGAGGGTTGGGCGCAGTAGTAAGCGTTGTCTACCGGGAAGAGAGATCAACATCTATCACTGATCCAGTCTTGCTTGCTGGTTTATTCAGGCCTCTTAAAATGAAATGGAAGGTTATTCTCACTAAAGGGAAACAATTATATGCTAGCATTGCAAAAGATCAATTTCCAATGCTGCTGAAAATAGTGCAACAAGAATTGAAACCAAACTTATCTGAAAAATGAAAGTATAACTTCAGGAAGTCTGGAATGACATTATATATACTTATTATAAAAATTCATATCAGTTGGTGTAAGCAGAAAAACCTCTGGAC
Source organism: Amphimallon solstitiale (assembly GCA_963170755.1). Classification (NCBI taxonomy): domain Eukaryota; kingdom Metazoa; phylum Arthropoda; class Insecta; order Coleoptera; family Scarabaeidae; genus Amphimallon; species Amphimallon solstitiale. Next base: position 186,342,389 of record OY720676.1, on the reverse strand, counting down.
TGTAATTGAAGAAATACTTCAGTAATTTTGTTGAAGACAAGAACAAAGATGTTCCCCTGTCGAACTGCGTATGTATTTAGCATGTTCGTAATTGTTTAGTTACATGCACTTATTACTATTTTTGCATATAGAAATAACCTTTGCCACATAACGTTTCATGTATATGATGTAATACTCAAACTGAATAATATCATATTCTCAAACTAATAACACCATATAATCGACAGGATCATTTACTTTTGAAATTTAAAACTCCTATACTGGTCTCTTAAGGTTATCGATTGTTTATTCAACATGAGTCGAAGATATGCTATATATATCTGAGGAAATCTTTACTGTCTTGAAAAGCAGTGAAGTTTACTTTGCATACTTGTTTTGTTGTTAAAGTGCAACCAACAATAGCTTAAAATGAAATTCACATGGGTAAGTTGAAAGAACGATTAAATTATCATTTAAGATTGTCTTAGAATACATATAAATATCACATTAAAACATTCGCGAATGTTCGACAATTTATTTTCATTTATATAGTGAGAAAAACAATTTCTATTTTATTCGAGGAACTGTTCACAATTATAAGAAGTGTTGTTTGTTAATACGTCTTCGCAAGAAATCGATTAATCGATTTTCTTCTTAAACAGCTTACATTGTTAGGTAAATAATTTTTTTAAGATAACGCGCGAAAATTCGAAGCTTATATAAATATTACGCAAAAACTAACACTGATATATACCGTGTCTGATTAGGTGTTCACCATTGCTAACTTTGTTATTATTGAAGCTACGAAGTCGGTTAAATTAGCAAACTAGAAGGACTTTTTCTGCTGATTAAGTTAGTCAAAACAGAGAAACAATTGAAGAGCTAGTTTCTGATGTATTCACAAAAGCAACAAATTTTTAAATGGAACATCCTATGTTTTTCGACATTTTTTGAAAGAGAGTTAAATTATAAACAAAAAGTAAGTAATACACGATCATCCAAATATAAAAATAAGCGAATAAAAAGCACTTAAACTCTTTGATTATTATTGCTTTAATATGTAAGTAAGCGATGAATATAAAATGAAATAAAAGATTACTTGAAACGTCAACGAGTTTGTAAACTTAATCTGTTTTGTAATTAAGTGGTACGGCTACTTAAGTTTAAGTTGTTAGTTCTACTAAAATGTGCTTGAAGCTTATCTGTTTTACAGAAGAAACTCCGTAGAGGCATTGGCATATTATTGTAACAAATTTCCGAACCGTGACGCGCCAAATAGACAAATCTTTTTAAAATCGTACAGAAAACTAAGGAATAACGAAGATACATTTAAGAAATTCAGAAAAAAGAAAGGATTTATAATCAACGAAGAAGCGGAATTACGAGTGTTAGCATATTTTGAAGCATTCTCTCAAAATTCAATTAGAGACTTTACGTCAGAATGGATGTCAATATATGCACTGTTCAACTTATTTTAAGGAAACATAAATTGCATTCCTATAAAAGGAGAAAGGTACACAATATTACCAGGAGATGCAGAGAGAAGATTATTTTTTTGTAACTGGCTAATTAATTTCATCAATGAACATCCAGATAATTTTAAACTTATTTTGTGGTCAGACGAATATAATTTTTCAACTAAAGGTATGTGTAATAAAAGAAACCCACATTATTGGTATCGATAGAATGCCATGACAGCGGATCCACGACACCCGCAGCATCGGTTTAGCTTAAATATTTGATGTGGCTAGGTTCTCGAGTTATTGGTCCAATGTTCTATCACGGCACCCTAACAGGGTTACGTTATGTTCAACTATTAGCGCCAGTTCTCGAGAATCTTCTAGAAAACCTACCATTAGTTGATTACCAGCGTATTCATTTTCAACAGGATGTGGCGCCCGCTCATAATTATCATGATTCTGCTACTATGGTAGGTAGACAATTTGATAATAAGTGGACAGGAACAAACGCACAAGTTCCTTGGCCTCCACGATGTCCTGATTAAACACTTTCAGATTTTTATCTGTGGGATTACATCAAAGAGGAAATTCATAAACAACAATATAGAAATGTGGTGGAGTTGGGAAACTAGAAACATAATAAATAATATTCCCGCTAGAACTAACCTAAAAGTGACAAGAAGTGTTCTCAGAAGAGCTCAGCAGTGTATTGATCAACAAGGTCATACCTTCGAACATTTACTAACATAAAAAATGTATAAATTTATCACTTTTTGTTGCTTACCGTTTTGTTATTCAATGTTTCATATGGTTTAATGTACTAATAGTATATTACATACCAAAGTGGAAAGTATTTCATTACTGTCGAGAGATTAAGTAGTAAACCGAGACGCGAAGCGTCAAGGTTAACTTTATCTCGAGACGGGAATGAAACTTTTCACCGAGGTTTGTATACTATTTTATTTACAACCATAATTATTACATTTATTTGTCATAAAAATTCCGGTAAACGTTTTGATATATTGAGTTGTCAGATTTGTGATGTTCTAGCGTAAACGTCAGTTTTTTTTCGGTGAATAGATTATAAAAGAAATGTTGAGTAGTAAAGCCTTCAAGGACTGCACTCCACTTTAACTGAGGGAAACTGTCCTCCCATAGCAATCCAGATATCTTGGCTCGAATGGAGAAGGACAAGAAATGACAAAGTATTTCATAATATCAGCAATAGCAGGGCGGCCTATCTACATGGATTCATGCTTCCAAGACTTCTAATGTAACAATTAATTTTATTTACAACCATACAATTAATAATTATTTGTGATAAAAATTCCGATAAGGTTTTGACATATCAAGTTGATAGTTTTGTGATTGGCATTGAGGTTGGGAAATGAGGACAGTAATAGAGGGCGGGAAATAAACGTGAACAAAGTCACACTTCCAAACTTGTAAAAAGTCAGAAATGCCAACATTACAGTTATGGTTGTAAATGAAATTTATAACTAGTTAATTACTTCCCATCGCCTACTTACATATTAAATCAATAATAATCACAGAGTTAGGTGCCTTTTATTCGCTTATTTTTAAATTTAGGACGATAGTGTATTACTTACTTTTTGTTTAGAATTCAACTCTTTCAAAAAATGCCGAAATATACAGGATGTTCCATTTAAAAATTTGTTGTTTTTGTGAATATCTCAGAAACTATAGTAGGATTATCGAACAGATGCAGTAGCAATATTGCATTGACGCAATAGCTTAAAAAGGCAAATTCACAACGCTTAACGCATAGCCTTAACCATAAATATTTTGACATTAGACATTATAAACAAATATGTAGTTCTAACCCCACATTTCGATGCAAGTATTCTACATTCTCCTATATAAATGTAATTATAATAGACGAAAATTAATGCAATATAGGTACGTAATATAAGCTCTGTTTAAGCAACTAGTTACTAATAATTTTGATTACTTTAGATTATTTTACGTATAATCGAAAGGAAAATGAAAAGAAAATAAAATACAAGAGCCGTCCTCTCTAGGTTTATGCGAACAAGAAATGTGATATGATCATTTGTTTGACGTTTGGAATAGTACATTATAATAAAGAACTTTGTTTAATATTCTGTATATAGTGGCATTTGTATAACAATTTATTAAAAGCAAGCTTAAGGTAGCTAAAGTGGTGAAATCAAAGAATAATTTTCTTCTAAATAAATGCACATTTAATGAATATATAGTAATTTAATTTTAATTTTTTTTTCAATTCGCTTGTAAATGGGAGAAATGGGAAGAAATAAAGAAAACGACAGGTTCCGAAATTTTTAATGCAATATATACACTATTAGGAAAAATATATTTTAAGTTTCTATGATTACTTACATGATACAAGGAAAATGTGTTTATTCATTCATCAATAGATGAATTTACATATGAAAAATAAAGTATAAGAAAGCAGTGATTTACAAAAAGAGCATATTAAATAAAACAGCATCAAATTAGTCTCACTAATAATTAGTCGTTACTTGAAGATGATGTAGTGGAATCTTCACCTGTTATGATTAATGAGTCTTCTTGACAATCCATTAAATTATCAAGTTCCCACATTTTGTTTTCCACATTAACCACATGTTTAATTGAGTTGTTCCAATTTTCACATGAAATATTGAACACACCTTGTTGAAATAATTCCTTTACATCTTCTAGTTTGAATGATACATTGTGTCTAGCAACATACCCCTTTACTTGTGTCCATATCAACTCTATCGGATTTAATTCACAATGGTATGGAGGTAGCCGCAATACCTTCTATTTGATGCTTCAATTATCTCATCTACAGCATATTCCGCAAGGCCGGTCACATTTTCCTTAACTAATGCTAATAATTCTGCCTTCACCATGTCATCTTCATATGATATGTGTTTTGATTGACAAGCCATTGTTGAATTTCAGCTTTGCGGTTGTTTGCTGTAGGTGGTTTATTTATTTTGCGACTGTGATATGGTGCGTTACCCAAAACAATCACTGCATTTTCTTTCAAATTGGTCAGAATATGTTGAAGCAAATCTCTCCGCATTCATGTCTTCGTGGTAATCACCTGTCTTTTTAGATTGAAAAAGTAGCAAGCCATCTTCTTCAAATCCCTCGTCAGAACCTATGTGTAATATAATTAACCTTTTCCCTTTTCCGGAAGGATTTTTAAGGCCTGGGGACAAACCATCTATAAACGCTTGTCTCGCAGTAAGCACTGATGTGTCTGCCCACACTTTCTTTACTGTGTGCTCAGCGTTCACCCATGTTTCATCTAAGTAATATATCGGTGTTCCATCTTCACGATATTTTCTTATTTTACGTATTGTCTCCTCCAAGTAATAATATCATTTTTATCTTTTAGAATACTATTACGATTCCTCTTCTGATAACTACAAATGCAAACCTGTTTATAAAAAGAAACAAACATTTTCATTATACTTTACCGAAAGTTCAGTTCTCTTATTAATTTTCTGAGAGTTGAAATTTTAAAGTTTGGTAAATCGTCTCTTTCATTTATCACCATAAGAATTTTCTGTATAGTTGGAGGTTCGTTTTAAAAAAAAAGGAATGAATAATTCATCGAATGCTATTCCGCATTACATCATCAACGTTGTCCAGTATGGCCTTTTTCCTACGGTATTTCTTTGGTGATTGAAATTTATGCTCAGCACCATATTCTTGCAAAATCTTGTAAACACTACGTTCTGATATTCCTGAATATAAATCATCAAAATGAGACTTTATTATTCAAAAAACTTTTAGGAATTTAAAAAATTAAAATGTGAAAAGATGTCAGCGTTACCCCAACTCACATTGCTATTAATGTTTTCATTTATTTCTTGTTTCTACGAAGTTTTTCTTTGTTATCGTTTTCAGATTTTCAGTCTGATAGCCATGATGCTGTTGGCATTAGCTTCTGCTAACGTCGGTCAAGATGAAAACCACGGTGGAGAAGTTGGAGGTCACGGCTCTCATACTGGAGGTGTAACCCAAGATCACGCTCGGGGATCATCCTCCGAATCAGAATCCAGTGAGGAGCATCACAGCCATCATCATGCGTAAAATTATTTTTTTAGTTATGTTAAAGAATTATGTTTTGAGAAATTCCGGAAAAAAGTATTCAATAAATTGATATGACAAAACAATGCATTTTATTTACCTTATTGTTAAAAAGTTAATTATCAGTTCTTCCTTGATGGTTCAATTTAATTTTTCCGATGATAACATAGGCATAGACGAGCAATTATTATTTACTAGATTTATTATAGTTAAGGTTCCGGGCTACCCACATTATAGGTATATGCTATTACATGTAAGCGTTTATTTCTTTTTATTTGATTATTTCGTAACATGAACCAATGCACTATCTTTTTATATACATATTAATGAATTCAAGGTATGTATATATATATGTATATATAAATAATATTCAAAAGAAATATTGTATAATTTCTTTTTAGAATTTTCTTGGTGTAGCGGCCTCAATTAAAATTACTAATCGTAATAAAAACAACTTCTTTTAACGTTTCGACTTTTTATTAAGTCTTTCTCAAAATATTAAAAATGTTTTCACAGAAAATACAAACATACTGATGTCAAAACCACAACTGTAATAAATAAGGACAAAACAATAACAACAGAACATTAGTAAAATTTACTTCATTTATTATAAAAATGAAAAAACTGTGGACTTACCAAAGTCATTTCCCAGTGAATTACATTTTATTGTAGTATTTTCCATAGGTGGTGGAAAGCAAAAAAACTTTTATACCTTTTCATAATTAAATTGATTTTTTAAAATTGTAATTGGTTATTGAAAGACTGTGTGTGTTTGGTGCTTGCTAAATGTATCGAAATGTTGCTTCAAAGTGTATGTCTGTTTATTTCGCTTAAATTTTTTTAAATTTTTTACTTTATGAATATAAAAATAGTTATTTTCAACGGAGATAAGGAAAGGATGTTTTGCATTTACAATGTGTTTCAAAAATATATGACTATTGTATTAGGGGGTAATAAAATTTCGAAAGACTATCGATCTCACTTCTATCATTAACTGCTACAAGAATAAAACAAGAACTAGGACTGGGTCCACATAACAAAATTAAGAAGATCGTTAAATTGGAGAATAAATACGCAAGATTAAAAAACAGAAGAACATTTTTAGTTGTTTGTAAACAAAACAATATAACTCCGACTTTTTTGAAACTAAAAACGTCACATATACATTTTACGGACTGTGGACTTACCAATGCATTCAATAAAAAAGTAAGTAATTTTACACACGTTATTTTAAATTACTTAATAACAGATACATTAAAGGAAATAAATAAATTAGAACTCACTATCAAATCGAATCATAATGTTTTAAAAAGCAATATTACCAGTAAAATGTATGGTGAAATTGAAGTTTGGTTGAATGATAGATATAATCATTTTTTCAATGAAGTAAAAATTAAACACTTAAAGAAAATTGAAAACTTAAAACGAAAACAAAATCCATGTCAAGGGAATTCATACCATAATTTAAATACAAATTTTAACAAACGTTGGGTAACAAATTTATCAAATTGTCACATACCTGACAATATCTTAAAAGTGTTAAGTTTGGGCCCAAATTTTGCGGTTGGTCACAATAGTATTAATGAAACTAAAAACAATGCACCAATTAATTTAATTATAGCCAACATTGAGGCATGTATAGATAACATAAATGAAAAAGATAAAAACCAACTACGTTCAAAAATTTGTAACACCATATCCAATTTCAAAAATTCTAGTAAACCTCAAACATCAAAATCAGATTACATTGTTTTAAAAAAACATATTAAAGAAACAAAAGAGTTTTTGAGAAAAAATAAACAATTAGTAGTTTTGATAGCAGATAAGACAAATAAAACAGTAATCATGAACAAAGAAGACTATGAACATAAAATGAATACTTTGCTAACTAAAGAAACCACATACACAATATTACGTAACGACCCTACGACAAAATATCAAAAAGCGAATAACTCGTTGATCAAAAAATTAGAACACAAACTACTAATATCACCTAATACGGCAAATTCGTTGAAAATTAATAATGCACAGCCACCTAAAATATATGGTTATCCTAAGTTACATAAAGATAATACCCCACTTAGACCTATTGTCTCATGTATACAAAGCCCTTTTTACAACCTATCAAAGTACCTGGCGGGCATACTATCGAATGTAGTTGGTAAAAATGAATATTACTTAAAAAACTCATTTGACCTCAAAGACACTTTAAAAAATACCAAAATTGATACAGATCACAAATTAATATCATTAGACGTAGAATCCATGTACACAAATATACCACTTAATTTGGCTAAAGACGTTATCAAAAAAAAGTGGAACTTAATTAAAGATTTTACACAAATACCTATTGAAGATTTTTTAGAAGCAATAGAAATAACTTTAACAAATACATATTTTCAGTATAACAATAAATTCTACAAACAGATAGAAGGCTTAGCTATGGGAGCACCCATATCAAGTGTCATTGCCCAACTTGTATTAGAACACATTGAAGAACACACAATAAAAAACTTAGATTTTACACCTACATTATATAAAAGATACGTAGACGACTGCATAGCTTTGATCCCAGAAAATAAAATACAGTATTTTCAAACTCAATTTAATCTTTTCCATAAACAATTATGTTTCACAATTGAAATAGAAAAAAATAATTCCATAAATTTCTTAGATATGACATTAATAAAGCAGAATAACAATATTCAAACGATATGGTACATGAAACCCATCGCATCTGGAAGATATTTAAACTACAATTCCATACAACCTCTATCACAAAAAAGGAACGTAGTTAAAGCCTTAGCCGATAGAGCCATTTACCTTACCAGCCCAAAATATCGACCAATTGTGATAAACAAAATTAAGAAAATATTAAACAATAATAATTACCCAGATAAGTTCATAGAAAAAATCATTAAACAAACTTTACATAAATTTTATAATAAAGAGACAAGAATCACAAAAAATATAAATAAACAAATTGTAGAACCTACTTACATTCCTGTACCATATGTCAAACATTTATCAGAAAAACTCAGCCAAATATTAAAACCCTACAATTTCAAAATAGGTCACCAAAATAATAGTAGCATAAAATTTTTATATACTAAACTTAAAGATAAAACTCCACCCCTAAAACAGTCACACGTAGTTTATAGCATCCCTTGTAAGGCATGTGATAAAATTTATATTGGGCAAACTAAACAATTACAAGAAGAAAGGATAAAAGGACATAAATATGCCAAAAACTCCACGGCTTTAAAAAAGCACCAAACAAATTCAAACCATGATTTCAATTTCACTAATACAAAAATTTTAACAAAACATACTAATACAAAGGCAAGGAATGTCCTTGAGATGATCCACATAGTTAAACACAGTAATGCAGTTAATGATAGAAGTGAGATCGATAGTCTTTCGAAATTTTATTACCCCCTAATACAATAGTCATATATTTTTGAAACACATTGTAAATGCAAAACATCCTTTCCTTATCTCCGTTGAAAATAACTATTTTTATATTCATAAAGTAAAAAATTTAAAAAAATTTAAGCGAAATAAACAGACATACACTTTGAAGCAACATTTCGATACATTTAGCAAGCACCAAACACACACAGTCTTTCAATAACCAATTACAATTTTAAAAAATCAATTTAATTATGAAAAGGTATAAAAGTTTTTTTGCTTTCCACCACCTATGGAAAATACTACAATAAAATGTAATTCACTGGGAAATGACTTTGGTAAGTCCACAGTTTTTTCATTTTTATAATAAATGAAGTAAATTTTACTAATGTTCTGTTGTTATTGTTTTGTCCTTATTTATTACAGTTGTGGTTTTGACATCAGTATGTTTGTATTTTCTGTGAAAACATTTTTAATATTTTGAGAAAGACTTAATAAAAAGTCGAAACGTTAAAAGAAGTTGTTTTTATTACGATTAGTAATTTTTAATTGAGGCCGCTACACCAAGAAAATTCTAAAAAGAAATTATACAATATTTCTTTTGAATATTATTTATAATATACGGCCAAGAAACAAGAATAAATATATATATACATATATATATATCTATATTTTCAAAAAAGTCTTTAAATGTGTCTTAAGAGTGGCGTTTACCAACAAATAGAAACTTATGCAACTTATATTACTCGCGGGACGGGTAGACGCAAGGGGGTGTGAGTAGGTGGAGGTAGACGATATTCGGTTCTGTCACAGAGCTTCGGTTTTATTCACACATTCTGTCATATATAAAGGAATACTATAGATGGGAACCATAATGTATAAAGAATGAGTACTTACGGAACTGTTGATGTTGTTGATGTTTTATAATAAGCCAATTTTCAGTTGCCCATAACTGTTATATTATTATACACTCGAATATTATAGGTATATATGACATTTAAATGCGAGTGACAGTTTGTAATAGCCGAACGATTCCGATAGTTTTCGTCTTCGCTAGGACCGGTAGAGATACCGTAAAGTGGGGATAGACGACGCGAAAAACCTCGTATAAAATATGTGTGACAATGTTTACTGTTTAATGTTTTTTATCTTTAAAAATAATTACATAAATTTGATTTTTTCTTTATATCGTACATCAAATGTGCAGATGGCGCATAGAGGTCGTTTTTTGTCTTTTGTATACCAGCCTTAGTTAGTAGACATTAATCAAATTCATGCATTTTTGTGGTTATTTCTAAAACACATAACTTTCTTAAGAAAATAAATTAGTACAAAAACTGACCTTGATATTATAAATTTATGCCTTTTGTATCACTAACCCAAATTTGAGATTCTAAAATTACAAAATGAGTTTAAAAAACGCGAAACGGCGATGCCTTAATTTTCGACAGGTAAACGCCCCTCTTAAACAAAATACAATCTAAAAACATTTCTTTCTCTCTTTGTCTTTGTTTCTTAACATAGAAGATTAAACTTTTTTTGTTTAATAGAGCTTTTGAAATTCTTGATCTCCATTAAGCCATATTTTCTTTGATATTTGATATAAAAGAAATTAAAAGTAGGCAGCCCACATTAAATTCTAGAATAAAATATTTCCCTTCCTTTCATCTTGTAACCAATAGAGGGCGGGCACAAATGTGTAATTAGTCTGGGATAAATAAATTTTTATTTTCTTAGATATTGTCGGGGCGGTTTTACGAAGAGTGTTCAAGGTCTCCATAAGAGTTATAATTTCCAATATGTATGATAGTATTTTATGCTGGTTCTTTAAAAGATATACCACCACTCTTTTGGTGCTAGAAAAATTTCTTTTTTGAATAGAACACGCAGTTTGTTTTTGATTCGTACGATGGGTAATTTATTTCTTTTTCAAAATGTATAATTTTCCTTTTATATATCGCTAACGATATTTATATTTATACTACAAATCCTCTGCTAAATGTGTTTCTTTTAATTGTTCAATATCTAGTTACACAAACTGTACGCGGTAACATGCACATTATTCTTTGTCTGAACACTCCTGCCTACTTTTTTCTGACCAGTTAATCTAAATAGTTTTTTCTACATTTCTAATCTGCAATGTTGAACACAAGTTAATGGCAATAATGAAGTAAATGGTGGTATATAACAGAGGCGCCATAAAAACATTGTTTGTACTCAGGGTGTGAATATTGCTTTCTAATTGCATTAACAGCAAATCAGGAACGGATGTTCAAAAAGTGTAGCAGCATTAACAATTAAATTAAATTCAGTTCTTAAGAAACCAGATATCACATTAAACATATAAGCGTATATAAGGTTGGGCTGCTGAATTGTAAAAAGGTATTCTTTGCCTAATACCGAAATCTTACTATTATCAAAACATATATAAAATGTAAAATATGTATTTCATTGATACTTCGCTACATTTTTTTAGTAAATTCCACAAGCCTCTTGCACAAAAGAGAAAACGCACTCACAGTGACTGTTATTTGAAAATAGTATTTCTTCATTTTAGAGTTTTATAGTTTAGCTTAAACCCATTGGCGGTTCAAGTTTAGCAAGGGCGTCGTATGAAGTCCTGGGGTATTTAGAGTTTAGCAAAACAATATCTAAAACATATTTAATATATTTCTTTAATAATATGTAAATTATAATCTTTCTTTTTATTTTTGGTTTAAATTTATATAATACAACAATTCAATGACATTCATTCATTTAAGATACATTTTTGCAGAGTACTTTTAAATACAATTAACGCATTAGTAGAGAGATACCTATGACCAACTGGTAAGACATAATAAGGATTTTGAATTTCCGTATAATTTTAACAAATTACCAGATTTAAATGATGACACACTTTGTTTTGTTTGAAATATACAAATGAGTAAAATGTAATATTCAGTAAATTATTTAACGAATCTTAAATATGTGTTTCAATTGGAGTTAAATAATTTTGAAAAATAAATTATATTTTGTGGAAGTAATTTTATTAACATAACCAGTTACAATTGCCAGTAGAGAAAGATCTTTTTCGAAATTAAAACTTTCAAAAACATATCTTCGATCAAAATTGGTCTATTAAAATTGCAATTGAAAATGATATTTGCGATCGGTAAACACTAAAAAAATATATTAATTAATTTGGCAGCCCCAAAGTATGGAAAGTTTCATTTTGATATTCATATTTACCGTTATTTTTTAATATAGCGACAAAAATTTTTCAAATTTCCTATTTTATTTTAATTTAGACGACATAAATATTATACAGGGTTAGTATTAAATAGCATCATTAAAAAAAGAGGGTGAAAGCAAAATATGAGTAATGCTCGTATAAAAAAAAATCGCCGTCCAATGTGCACGCAGTGACGAGAAATTGATTTTTCTTTCCTGGATTCCGAGCCTGTCACAGTTAATATACAAACATAATAATTTTCATGTGAAGAAATTTAAGTTTCAAAATAATATACTTCTATTTAACGGAAAAAAAACATGGTAATGCACCGAGGTTGTCGACTTTTCCACATAAAGGCAAAGAAAACATCGCCATAGAAAATCTTTTCAATTGCCATTCATAACAAAGATTGTAACTACTTGTTTACATTTTATCATTGAATTGGGCATACTCAGTATATTTTGTCGCAAGTTAAAGCTTTTAATTACATACTTTTATTTATTCAATAATAGGCTATTATGTTTGCTAAAATACCTAGCTTTTTCTCTGATCGCAAAGTTAAAAATAGTGATTAATGTAAGAAGGGTAACAAAAGCCATCACCCAACAAGATAAGTCTATCTAAAACCTCAAAAAACCAGTTCAAATTTACGTTAGATACGTCCTATTGACAGAAACACAAAGGCAATTTGAAACAAGAGAGATGCATTTTTTATTGTTCTCTAGAAATAGTTCTCACATTAAAGAGCAAATCAACAGAAGACGCCAAAGTTGGGCAAAATTGCAATTAAGAATTAAAAAGTTAATCAAAATCTTGTAAATCATTAACTCGACTAAATTTTTATTAATAGTTCATTTTAATTAACTATTGATAATTACGTGTCTAATTTTAAATTATTAACTGCAATTTATCAAATTTGAGAAGGATTTCTTCGCAACATAGTTTCTTTTTTTGAGAGGTAGCAATTTCGCGATCTAACGTGTGGAGACCTAATTCATCGACAATCATTGAAATACTTAATCTTCGTTTTGCAAAGACCAAAACCTCAATTTTTTGAGGTTTTCGTCGGTTCTAGCTTCAACATACCTTTCGCATCTTGTGTCATCTTCAATTGATCCCCTACTCAAACGAAACTGTTTGTAATACGATTGTATTGTATAAATGACGACACTTCTTCACACATTAATCATCCTTAATGAGAATTATGGGCCTGGTTCGTTTTCCTCCCTCGAGAAGAATTTGATATGTTTTCTATGTTTTAGTTAAATTTTACCCAATATTTTTAGTTTAAGGCTACATAAAAACCACTAAACTCTTTGAATGTAAACGAAATTTGATCAATAAACAGCAAAATGTCACAGTACCTTTACAGCAAAAAATTACGACTGTCACTTGTTTTTGATAATATAAAAATTTCCTCTTACAATTATTAAACAACATAGTCTAAAAATATTCATTTTTAAACTACTTTGCTATAAGATGGCTCAAACATAATATAAATTTTGCTAGGAAATAATCTAATGGAAGAATTTCTAAACCTAACCTAACCTAACTATTTTGCTCACTTGTTCAAGATCACGACCTCGCCTCCTATGATAATTTTTATCAACCAAAAATGAAATAAGGATCCTCCCAATAGAAATGATGTAAACAAATGGTATTTTAATTACGTATTAGTTGCATCGAGATTACGAAAATGTTTTATATAAGAAGTCGGTCGTACAGTAACAATGTAAACATTATTGCTTCTTATCTTATAAAGTTTCCAAGTATTCTCTCTTGGGAATACATGATGAATTACAAAAATGTCAGTGATTAATATAATATAAACATTGCAAGCATACTTTAATATAAGAGTTCATACTGATAACATAAATGTCAAATGTAGAATTATAATTAGAGTTATTTTAATTAGCTAAAATAATATCTAATATTTCTTTTCGAAATAAAATATGTATGCATAAGTTTGCAGCAAATATTGACATATTAATTTGTGATAATTTAATTATTTAATTTAAAATTATCGTAATTTACACGTAATTATAATTATTAACTTCTTCGGGGTAGCCCTATAAAGAGTTGTTTCTTGCCAAAAAAGAGGTTAAATTAGTGATAAAATAACTTTTAAATATCATTATATTATTATAATAGAACTTTTAAATTAACTAAAAATGTGTATAGACCAGAACTATTGTCAATTTCAATATGAATTTTATAAACATACAAAGGATTTAGCAATGGGAAAGCCGTTAAGTTCTTTATTTGCCGACATCTTTATAAATAATTTAGAGAACACATAATTAGCAAACACCCTTCGTTCAAACAGTGCATTTACTGGATAAGATATGTGTGTGCATGATATATTAGTTTTTTTTAATGGTACAGGCAGACAAATAACTTTTATGTCAACACTATTCACCTAAACATCAAATTTATGATGGAAATAGAAGATAATAAAACGATTAATTTTTTAGATCTAACTATAACTCATACGACCAAAAAACATGAATTTTCAATTTACCACAAACCTACATGAACGTTAGTTTCATTCCATAACACAAAAATTATCAGCTTATCACTCAATGTTCTACAAACTAGTTAAAGTTCCTTCGAATAAAGAAAAAATCGATTAGAACTCCACAGAATACAATATAGCTCTAATTAACGGCTTTTCGATAAATGTAATTAATAATATATTAGAAAAACTACAGAAGACTAAAACTCTATCCCTAATTTACCCCGAAGTAAAAAACAATAAAACCTATAGTTGTAATTCCATCACATGCATTAAATTGGTAAAATTTCAAGAAAGGTAAGAAACTTAATTAAAACTAGTGAGGACGAGATGATTTCATTTGAAACAAAAAGTTCCGTACAAAAAGCAATAACAAACAATAAAGATAAAACGGACAAGAGATTAAACTCAGGGTATACAAGTTGACGTGCGAAGAATGTAAAAAAGTGTATGTAGGATAGACAGGGAGGACTTTCAAAACAAGAATGAAATAACACGAAAGATGTTACAGGGACAAGAAGATATACTCAGGCTTTATCCAATCACTGCCTAGAATATAATCGCAAATTCAACACAAATTTTAAAACGTTACATGTATTAGATAAAAGGAAAACACTTAATAGGTTAGAAAGCTTAGAGATTAATAAAGTTAGTAAATTAGGTGTAATTTTAAATGACCGATTAGATTTAAATAACTCCCCCTTCTCAATTTAAATTTGAAATTTGTTCAACCCCTCTCAGAATGAGATAATTTTGATGAAAGATACAATTTGAATTTATATATTGCTACCTATTCTATATATAACCTGTATTGATTTCTATGAGTTAGGGGGCGAACACGAGCGGTTGATGACTCTCGCCCACGGGCGCACTATTGAAATGTTGTATTTTTAAAGAGGTTTTAATTTTATTTATATAATTGGATTACAAGTGGCTGGTGATCTATAAAATAGAAAATATCTTATTATTTGTTCATTTTCTCTTCTGTAAGACTTGTTCCCTTTGAATTAAGTACATCCTTGTAGATAGAAAACGTCCTTTCTACATCGCAACTGGTTATAGGTGCGTACTGCAAATATTCTTTTATTTCAGCGTATTTAGCATACACAATTGCCGCAATGTTATTAAATCTGGATTTCTATTAAAAAGTGCGTCTAACTTTTGCCGAGGGCCACATCCGAAGTCACTTGGAATACTTTTGAAATTATTAATAGCCACATCTAATGTGGTTAATCCACTTTTTAATTTGAGATTCGATTTTCAAAATATGTGATTAGTTTAGGCAAATTTCCAAAGTGTTCCTGAAGGAATAACAACTGATTTTTTAAATTTGGGATTTGTGTTAGTTCCTTGCACTCAGAAATACTTCGAGCATCGTCATTTAAACATGTAACGAAATTTTGTAAACTATCGAAATTCTCTGCATAAAAACTATTTCTGTGTATGTTTTAGCAAAGCTAAGTGACGAACGTGCGATATTTTGGCATTCTGTAACGATATTTTACAGACTTTGTAATAAATTTCGGAATCACTGACAATTCATTTTCATATCAGAAAAAGTAACATAGAAATTATTAAAATAACAACGTTCTAGATCTAAATAAATGATAACTAAAAATGTACGCGTATGTTATTGAAACTAAACGAAATCCAGTGCACACTTACGTCTAGATAATTGGGAGAAGTCGATTCAATATACCGGTATTAAACAGACTATTACAAAAATTACGAAGTACGTAATTAACAGTCAAAACAATGAAAAAACGAAAATTTTATTTCTCTTGCGAAATATAAGGTAAATATGTATAATGAATTTTAAAAACCCCTCAGGCTCCTATCTACGCCGATGAAAAAAGGATTTTATTCATAAATTCCTTATTTTATGGACATTTATTGCTCTCATTCTCGGGCACTTCTTCGGGCGTAAACAGATGTTGCAGTTCACCATATGAATTAGTGCTATTCAGTAAGCGTGTGTTGTTTACATTATTTCTTTGCTCCGTTGTGACTTCGTCGTAGTTTAAACCGGTCATATCCGCGCCCTAATTATGAGTAACCAAGATAACCTAGCAATGTTATAGTCTCAATAATTACCAATAAATATTTAATATAAAATGAAAATAGATGATGATACTATAAAGTAATTTAAATTATATTTAATAAGTAAACTGAAAAAACAAACAATCATGCATACATGTAATTTTAAATATAACCCGAAAATCGGATTTCAAAGTTACGGCCAAAAGGGGCATTATGTGCGCTACATCCGTAATTTTCGTTTGAAATGAATTTGTGGTTAAAGTTCATTCGTTTTCTTCGTCATTTTTTGGAAAACTCATACAACAGCTTCATTCTGTAGATATATTTTTAATATTTCTTAAAATATTATTATGTATAGTTTGTTAATATTAATATTTACAATCAAAACAAAGAACTTAGTCAATTATTGATGTGATTAATTATAAAACAACAAAATTTCCACTTTTGATGAAATATTCTGTAAACAACACGTGTTTTGATAATACGTATACCCGTTGTTGATCTTATTAAGTGAACCTCTGTTTAATAATACGTCGTTATCGGTCTTCTGAGTTGTATAAAATGACACGGAATTTAAAGTAAATTGTTACAAAGAGTTCAACAATACGCTGAGATACCAAAAATGAAGACACTGATTGTAAGTATTTTTTATCTAAGAAAATTTTATCCATTAAATTAAAATAGAAAATATTATTATCTTTAATACTATAAGTAATAACAAAAAATTTAAAGAAGCAGGGGGAAACCACTTTCAACATAAATATAGAGTAATATACCCTTAATATATTAATAATTTTATTATATATACATTTTGATTTTAATTTATTAAAATTACATGAACTATAGTCATTGTTGCAAAAATTATTATCGTCTGATTGATTTGGAATACATTTTGTTTAAAAAAAAGGAACCACAAAAATTCTAACTGGAAATAACACTTCTTCTGTTACCTAACAGCAGTTTTTATTGCAAATGTCTGGTAATTTATTCATTCTTTCCAGATTTATTAACGGTATAAAAATATTTAGAGCTACATTTGTAATAAGTTTTATATAAAATACACTCAAAATTCGGACCGATAGTAACAATTTTACAGGTTTATTAAGAGGATAAAATTATTTAAGTCTTAATAAGTGTTGGAATAATCAGTATTAGTTATCCAAAATATTATTCTCTAGACCAGCGACTTCCAAAACTGGGTGCCGCATGCGTATGCCAGGGCAAGCGGCATTAATCAAAGAAAAGTCGGTTGAAATTTCTGAAATTATTAAAATACAGATATTTGATTGTATGGCAGGAAAAAAATTAGTTAATATTATTTTTTATAACGTGAAACATGTGCTTTGATATTTTATTGTCGGATAGTGCTCGTCTATAAAACTTTTACAATAGACCACACGATTTTTATTACTAACTAAACAGGCTAAAATGTTAGTGTTTTGCATTGTTTTAAACATAAAAACTCTATTATAACATAGGGTATCCACCTCTCATTTTAAAAATAAAATTTTTATTTGTTTTCAATAAGATTAACGTAAAATTTAAAATTCAAAAAGTATTGTAATAAGCTCGAGCATCTTCGCGGCTATACCGTGAAGGGAAGCGGCAACTACAAAGACTACGACGTCACGCATTTCAGAGAGAAATAGAGAATTCAAATATATTATGTAATCATCGCGGAATATACTAGAATGGATACTTCTCGAATCGATACGTATATATATGAAGGTTGCAGGCGTGGTAGTGATTCATATATTGTTCAGTTGTTGACGCGGCCTGGCAAGAGGCAAACGAAATGTCTCTGAATTGTCACTTAGTTAAGGTGTTTGAAGCAGCGTTCCACAAGTTGTGTTGCGTGTGATTTTCAAGAATTGAAAACCGTGCTGTAAAAATCCTTCGGACAGTTTTTGTTATGCTTGTGGATTATATGTTACAAAATAGCAAAAGAAGCCTTTGGTAATAACATATAGTTTTTATAAATAGGGTCTATTTCGTAAAATATTTAACATTTCAGATCTAGATTTAGATGTCGGATATGTGTGCCATTAACATTCTTTATACAGTTTTGTTATTTGTAATATGTGTAAAAAGAACGTTTAATGTTCGTGTTTGTCACACATTATGCTTAAATCATTCTTTTCAAGTACTCTGCTAAATTTTTGTCCTAATATATTTAAATTTAAATCTTTGTTTTTGGTGAATACTTTTTTCCCAAAGGCTGTTACTAGGGTGTCTGAAGTTAGCCCCTTTTTTTCGTAAATCGGAAATCCGACGGTTCTTCCAGGTTGTTTTAGGTTTGTTCTAAATTGTTCCAAAATATTTAAAAAAATGAGGTGTGGCCACCACACGACTTTCTTATACGTATGAGCCTTTCAAATTATAGAATTTTAAGAAGTTTTTTTACAAAAAATATTCAAAATCCTATTCTAAGTACTTCTATTCTCTTAATAAATCTCTATAGAATGCATACTTTGCAAGATATTATCAAAAAAGTGCTCCTCGCTAAGAGTAAAAGTGCTACTTCCGGTCCGAATTTTGAAATTTCATATATACAAAAAATATTGAAAATCCAGTTCTAAATACTTTTGTACTCTTGATAAATTTATATAGAATGCATAACTTACGACATATTTGCAAAAAATCGCTATTCGATAAGAGTAAAAGTGGTACTTCCGGTCTGAATTTTGAAATTTCTTTTATACAAAAGATATTGAAAATGATGTTTTAAATACTTTTATACTCGTAACGTACTTGTCTAAAAAGCATGACTTGCGAAATATTCGCAAAAAACTGATTTTCGATAAGAGTAAAAGACCTACTTCCGGTTGGAATTTCGAAAAACTTTTTTAAGATAATTTACCTCAAATTTAATTTTGAGTATATATGAATTCTTTATAAATTTGTTTAAACTTAGTAGTTGACGAAATATTGGCAAAATTCGATTTTTTCGCTGAAGTAAACTGCTACTTCCGGTCTACCGATTTTACTGAAAAACTAATCAGATCTCAAGAGGGAGATTATACACGTAAATACAAAATTTGGAATTGATATCTACAGCGGTTTGACCGCTATCGTGGTCACACACACACACACAGAGACACACACACAGAGAGACACACAGACATTTTTTAAAAACCACTTTTTCGGTATCAGGGGACTTCAAAACGTGGACATCTGTAAAAATCTCGAGGTCGAAAATTTTCATCATCACAATACTTCCTTATACTACGTATAAGAAAGTAAAAAAAAGTCAAAATTGGCCGAGATAATTGAAAGCAAAGACTTTTTTACCCAACCCTCTTTTTTTTCGAAAATTGAAATTCTGAATGTTGTTCCAGGTTGTTCTAGTTGTTCGAAACATTGTTCCAAAGAATCTCGAAAGAAAATTTCTCAAAAATTGTAATTCTGACGATTTTTCTAGGTTGCTCTAGGTTTGTTCTAAATTGTTCCAAAGTGTTTCAGAGAATAAATCAAAATTGGCCGAGATATTAGGAAAAAACGATTTTAGAATGGGCGGAATGACTTGCACTTTCTGTGTTGTAGGAAGTTTTTATATGATGCAGTTCTATTGCGATTTAAAATAATCATCTAAAGCAGTAAATATATACTATACTAGCTGTCCATCAATCTCTTCGAGCTTGAATCGCCTTTTCGCGTCCGCTTACAGTTTTAAAACAGTTCCCTGTAAAACGCCAAAAAAATCAATTTTGATTTTCTAAACTTTTGGCACACCTTGTATAGACGTATATTTTTGTCCACAAACTACTGTCACGGTGACAGGTGGAACGACAATTTAAAGCATCTTAACGTGAGTCTGACTTTTCGTTGTTGAAGTTTGAAATTTAGATGCTATTCAGCGTAATACTAAGACTTGACACTAAAAGATTCATAGTGTTATTAGTTTTACACAATGAAAGGACTAAATCATTATTAAAAAAGTAATATCAGACTTATTTTAGCTTTGCATAATTTAACCTGTCAATTATCATGGCCCACAAACGTCATTTCTGGGCTGTAATATTTAATAATAATCATACATCTTTTGATATACCTTTTGAGCTTTGTTATAATGCAAATTAGTGAACAATGCATGCCCATTACACAGAAGAATCAAGTTTTAAATAAAATATATGTATGACTTATTAATTTTATTTATAATAGTGAATTTATAACTGGCTTCCGTATTAATAAATTAGTTTCATGTGTCTGCTCTGAAATTGTTCCTGTCAAAGTGAGTTTGCAGTTGCAGTGGCATTGAGTCTTCGCCTGTAAATCGTGCTCTGGCTATGTTGGTTGTTGAGACGATCCTATTACAATTTAAATATTTAGTAGTGACGCTGGTAGTTGAACTAAAAACAATAACCAAAAATAACACAGACCGACGTGGGAATATCTGTGTAAACATTTTACTTACACACAATATAAAAAGAATATAATTCGTAATTGTTGGATCATTTTGTGATTCTTATTAAGTATTTAAGGAAAAATAACACAAAAAGGTAGTTCATGATTACAACCAATCCATCGAAATAAGAGCCACCAGCCTGAGACACGATCATCATGAACCATCATCAGAATGTTTGATTTACAATTTGATTTAATGGTGTATTTTCAAACATATACCATTAAATGATTGAACGCTGTCCATACTTCAAACTTTCTACTGACAATCAAATTATTTCTTTCTCTCTTGCAGATGCCCACGTTTTGAAGTCCCCTGATACAAAAAAAGTGGGTTTTAAAAAAATGTCTCTCTCTCTCTCTCTCTCTCTCTCTCTCTCTCTCTCTCTCTCTCTCTCTCTCTCTCTCTCTCTCTCTCTCTCTCTCTCTCTCTCTCTCTCTCTCTCTCTCTCTCTCTCTCTCTCTCTCTCTCTCTCTCTCTCTCTCTCTCTCTCTCTCTCTCTCTGTCAGCACGGTAGCGATCAAACCGCTGTAGATATCAATTCCAAATTTTATATTTCTGCCTCTTGAGATCTGATTAGTTTTTCAATAAAATCGGTTGACCGGAAGTAGTACTTTACTTCAGTGAAAAAATCGAATTTTGCAAATATTTCGTCAACTACTAAGTTTAAACAAATTTATAAAGAATTCATATGTACTTAAAATTAAAATTGAGAAGCATTTTATTTAAAAAGTTTTTCGAAATTACTACCTTAAGTAGGTCTTTTACTCTTATCAAAATATGCCAATATTTTGCAAGTCGTGCTTTTTAGACAGGTACGCTACGAATATAAAAGTATTTAGAACTTAATTTCCAATATCTTTTGTATAAAAAAAAATTCAAAATTCGGACCGGAAGTATCACTTTTACTCTTACCGAATAACGATTTTTTGCAAATATGTCGTAAATTATGCATTCTATATATATTTATTAAGAGTACAAAAGTATTTAGAATTGGATTTGCAATACTTTTGGTATACATGAAATTTCAAAATTCGGACCGGAAGTAGCACTTTTATTCTTAGCGAGTAGCACTTTTCTTCGAATATCTTGCAAAGTATGCATTCTATAGCGATTTATTAAGAGAATGAAAGTACTTAGAATAGGATTTGAATAAGTTTTGTATAAAAAAATTCTGGTGGTGGCCACACCTCATTTTTAAAATAGCGAGACGAATTTCTGAACAGACCACTTTGACAGTGAAATCCCATTGGTTGAAAGCAAGGCCAAATGACACCGTATCAATCTTGCTCACATTCTGTCAACTGACATTGTTTATTGTTAAGCCTTGTTGTTGTTTCTATTATTTCCCCGTTATTTCATTATATACTTTACCAGTTATATTCAGAGCTCGACAGTAATAGTTATCAGATATACTCGTAAGTTTGTTTTCAAGATTTTCGTGCATGTAATTTGGGACAGGGGTATATTCAGAAATTTGTAATTTCATATCTTTTTGTGTCAAAGTCTACAGTAAATATCGATGGAGCTTAAAACCATGACCAATGAAATATCAGATGTCAGGGTATTTAACCTTTTTTTCTTAAATAATTGTCATCATGAAAGCAGTTCAGATTTCATCACGAACTGAAATCGATTGATCGTTTTGACGTTTTATAACCTGCAATTAAATTTTTGTGAAATTGCCAACATTAATCAAAAGTCAGATGGATTTTTTCTGACAATTCTGACGTTTCCTGTAAGATTTAAGTCACCTAACGTGAATGTTGAGTTGACCAACATTTCGCGTATGCTCTAGTTAAATATATCGGTGTTAAAATGATAATAGATGGGTAAAGATGGCGACATAGATGTGCACTATTTTTTTTATTTTCGCTGCACCCTTTAACTGTTACTTAATTTTATTTTAATAATATACTATGTTCACCAATTATGGACAGCATCTGGGGCGTAATGCTTAAATTATTTTTTCTAAGGAAGGGATGCTTTTGTGTAATAAAGTAGATCGCGATCTTAAAGTAACTGATAATTAGTGAATTACCATGTATGATAAATTTTTAAATCGCATTGTCTTTATATGTAGTAGTGGTTCCATTTTTAAAATAGCAGTTACATTACCCTTTAAATCGTTAAATTAAAGGTGATATGTATGCTTTTAATTAGTTTATGAATGAAGATGCAAATGAAATAAAATATCTCTAGACATTAATTATACATTATTGTGGCATCTATAATTATAGACAAATGGATTTATTAATTAAAAAATTTCCCATAAAATGTTTAACATTTCTATAGAAGTTACTGAAAGCTGATTACTTGGAACATTTCGTTGACATTCAGGTTTGATATAATGCGTGTGCACCTAGTCTAAGTTGAATGTAAGTAGGCCGAAAAGGTAAACCTAAGATGGTTGTATGATCAAGATTTATTGTATCATATATAAATTTCTTTGTTTTTAAAATTTGGTAGTACTCTAACTCTATTTGTCTCAAGTTTCATGATAAAAGTTCTATTGCGAGAATGAATTGTCAAATTAAATGTCATTGTAGACATAGCGTGCCTTCAATTAATTTTTTTTAGAATAACCTACAATTTCAATATTAATTTGAGAACACTGTGGAACTTTTCAATAAATTGACTTAACAATGACAGTAGTGAAAATGAAAAACATTACTGTAGCACAGTGTTCCCAAATTAATATTGATATCATAAGCTACTCTAAATGTAAATTAAAGACGCAGTATATGTATTTGTATGTAGAAAGATGACAGAGATGTGTCCAAGCCATTAAAGATACGATAAATGACCGATACAATAGTAATAATAATAATAATTGATAATGCAATAAAATGTAAATATTAACGGTTATAATATTTCTTTCAGTGGACGTCAAATGTTATGAATCACGCCTTTGCTTTAATTTTTATAACTACGATATTGGAAACTGTACCTGAATGACCGACAATGTAGAGTAATTACAACCGCAGTTCAGTTCGTTCTTGTTTATGAATGAAGACGCATATTAAACAAAATGTCTCTTAGAAATAAATTAAATATTATTGTGACATTTATAATTAGTGGCAAATGAATTTATTTATTAAGACTTTGCCCACAAACTTAACAACATTTCTATATAACTTACTGAACGCTGATATTTAGAAAAATTTTGTTGACATTCAGGTTTTGTATCAATTGTGTGCATCTAGCCCAAGGTAAACGTAGACAGACCAAAAAAAAAAAACCAAGACGGTTCGGCAATTAAATGTTGTTTCAAGCCATTCGTTCTATAAAATTGGTAGTACTATGCCTCGCTTTCTGTCAAGTTTACGATAAAAATAGTGTATACTTCAAATTTTTTGACAGACTGTCATCGTGACACTTATACGGCAATGAAAAGTCAGACTCTTGACGTCAAGATGTTTAACCAAATTGTCGTTCCACCTGTCATCGTGACAATAGTTCGTTGAGTGTATTCATTCACACATAAACTTGTGAGAACGAAATGTCAGACTGGCAGTGCTTAACCAAATTGTCTTTCCAATTGTCAAATGAAATGAACAACATAACATGATGAACTTTAAGAAAACATGTTTTAAACTTACAGGTCATTGAGATAATTAATTAATTTTCATATTACGCTTTAATTGTATACTTTGTAAAACCCAATCGAAAATCTTGCTGGCTCCTAATACCATTTAACCGAAAATGTACTTCTGATTAGTTGGTGCCTGCCCGCAGTCGCATACTTTAAATGCTTGCTTTTATAACTGAAAATTGGTAAACGAAATTACATAAATGCTTATGGGAATCTTATTGTATTTATTTTCTTTCGAAGTGTTTCGGACACATCTGACAAATAAAGAAAAGTCACCTTATTATTTGTATGCGTAGAGAGATCGATGAGAAATGTTATTAAATGATCCCATTCGTAAAATGGCTTAAGTTTATATAAATACAATCTTGAACACTGATATATTTCCAACATTCAGGCAAAACTCAGATGGTTCTTTATTTAGACTTGCTTCAAGTTGTTCGTTGTATGAAATTGGCCTGACTTTTTGCGTCCAGTTTTAAGCAAAAAATATCCCGTACTTCTCTCGTGAGCTGTCATCGTGACGACACTTCGATGACATATATAATGAATGGAGTGTCATTGTATTTAACATATCTTAATAAAATATAGAAAAATCGTCATATTTGTTACTGTACTTACGTGCGATAATACACTTTAAGTTTATTTTATCATATCCGTCGGCATTTTGTTCATATATTCATATAGAAAAGAAATAGTAACGATTGATAATAATAACACTAATACGTATCTGAAAGGTACCACGTTTCAATTAAAAATGCACTTCTTCGTAATATCTGTATTTGTCGGCCTTTTGACATTTAAACTTGACAACCGATGGATGAACGTGAATATATAGTCATTAATGACACGCAAACTCGTCATTGCGAGATTTTTTTACCCTGCAGGAAAGCTTTAAATGAGTCATACCTTCGACAGCGACAGATTTGGCACGTGGACAGTGCACTCAATCGTCGCGGAAAAGTCCACTCTTTTGGTTTCCAACCCTCTTTCCGCACTCTAAACCTCGACGGCCTGAAATTTCTTCGTCAATGTGAAATTTTTACAATTCTTTCGCGCGTGCCTGTCATACCTGACATTTTTACGATTTTGATCGGTTGTCACGTGAATCGTCATGACGTAAGCCATTTTTCTGTTAAAACACCGAATGCACGCTCCTCTTCAACGGGCGATATCTCTGCACACGCTCCACTTGGGAAGAAAAACTCGCCGTCGTTGAGCGGTTTAAAGTCACCGCTACCATCGTGCCAAAGCACAGCCGTTAATTTTGCGTATCCAGAGACGAGTTCTTTCTACCGCACAACCGATTTTCGTCCATTTTTCGGGCGTTTGGTTGCCATTGACTACTCGGCTTTTATTATATATAACTAGCTAATACGGCAGGCCTTGAAGGCCCGCTATCGCCTCTTATTCCGCTTACAGTTGAGGTACCGCTCCCCCTTATTCTTCTAAATTTATTGCGGATTTTGTCTTTATTGCGTTTCAGTTTTTGAAACACCATATAATTCCGATATATAGCGAATAACTAAATATAATTGTGTTTTAGATGTTCAATATCACTTAGTTGTTTTTATACACCCCTGTATATAGTTTACAACTATGCAATATTTTATTCAGAATGCTTATCGGATGAAATGATTAATAATAGATGTAGTGATAATAGCAGTTTTTAAATTGAAAATGTTTAACGGCTGTCCATGAAATAAGATGTACTTTATCGTTTAAAGTTTTATTGACATTTTTCACATACTTTTCCTGTGCCTCACAGACGGTAGTTTTCACTCTATTTATAATTTTTCTACTATTATTGGCTTTTGTGCCTTGACTTGCCGATGATTTATTTCACGTTTGCCTAATTTGTCTATAGTTTGAATTTTGTTTGTGGGTATAAAATTAGAATAATCTCGAAATCTGTGTTTTTTGCATCAGTTGGAAAATGTGATTTGATAGTTTTTGTTAATAGTGTTTCAGTCTATATACATATGTCGATTCCATTGGTCTTTTTGGTTTAAATGAAAATTCATTAGAATTTAAAAAAACATTTTATTTTATACAAACTTGTAGATAGCTTTATTAGAATTATGTTTTGTTGACGCGAATGTATACTTTTAAATAATTCATTTAATTATTGTTCTATAACAAATAATATTTATTTCATTGGCATTTTTTATGATTTCCATTCCTATGCTTTTATAATTTGCAGTATTTCTTTGTGGTAAATTGTATTACAACTGTCAGTTATATATGATGCTTAATAATGTTGGTAAAGCCTTGTTCACACTGTACATAATTATTTTCTTTTGCATTGTACACCTACAATTTAAGGAATATATAGATATAATATATGTATTATGGTAATATTGATTACTTATTGTTATATTCGAAAATACTGTAAAACATCCTTATAGAATTTCTATTTCTAATTATTGTAATTGACGATGTCGCGAGACGTTCATTTTCATCAATGATAATTAAACAATCTTTTCTGAATACGTATGATATTACTTCTCAATTTGCCTGACACAGTAACAACATGATTAAGTGCTTGTTTAATCTGGTAGGAATATATTTTAGTTTCTTTTTTCTATTTGCAATATCTTATAATATTTTGAAGTAATTTTACAACTTAATTCATGGATGAAAAAAATGAGTAGAAAGTATTTATAAACAAATAAGGAATCGAATTTATAAATGTTTTACCTATATACTATTATCATTGGGCCAATTATTATATATTGCAATATTTATTGTGTTGAATGTTTGTGAGCTAATGCTTCAATCTTTTCGAGCTTGAATTCGCCTTTTTCGCGTCCGCTTACAGCTTTTTACAGTTTCCTGTAAAACGCGATCACTCTCGTGGTGGTTTTTAGAATGTAAGATTTATTGTGTTGAATGTTTGTCAGCTGATGCTTCAATCTTTTCGAGCTTGAATTCGCCTTTTTCGCGTCCGCTTACAGCTTTTTACAGTTTCCTGTAAAACGCGATCACTCTCGTGGTGGTTTTTAGAATGTAAGATTTTATAGACTTGTGGCACACTCTGTATATACATATATTTTGTAAAGCCAATTGTATATTTCATTCAGAATTCTTCTAGAACTTTTTTTTACACAAACTGTTACACAATGAAAAGGGAGAAAGATAATTTAATGTTAAACATAAGAATGATGTTAAAGTATCCGATGAAACAATATGCTCAATAAGTGCATCATTTTTATTGAGACAATCGGGATAATACGCTATTGAAATAACAGTGGAAAAATTTTGTATATTAACAAAAAGTATGCCAATTGCTCAGAAACAATTTAAGACAGGCATGCACAATATTAATAAAAAAGAACCTAATAATAAGTTTGACACTGAGATATTTTCACCCAAATTATTTGAAGTGGAACAGCGCTTTCATTATGAAATTTTGGTCAGTATAATTGAAATATTCGTCTGTCACATACTCAAAATTAGTTCGCACGCCAATTAAAAATGAAGGACTTGTATTGAAGAACATTTTAAATATTCAATGAATTACATATATACTACTCGCCCGCTATCGCGGGCTCGTCATTTTAATTGACATACTCAAATATACGTAGTATCTCCATAGTGTTTAATATGTTTACAACAAATTTTGTTTGGTAAATGGGCGTCGCTTTCAAATATTCTTATAGAATGCTAATGAATGCTGATGAACTTCGAACATATAGCTCGCAAACATATGTATGCGAATGGGTAAAGTAAATTTAATTTATAAAGTATGTTACTTTCTTACTACCTTTTCGAAGTCCACTATCGTTAATAAAAAAGCAGAGTATATTTTATCTAAAATCATTCTCCTTCTATTTTTAACACAAATCGGTACACACTCAAGAGCGAGAAAGGTAATTTAATGTTAATCATAAGCCATGTTAAAGTATCCAAAGACACAATGAGCTCAAAAAGCGCAACATTTTTATTAAAACAGTTTAAAATACTATTTTGATGTAAAGTGTGACCCTTTTGAAATCCACTATCATTAATAAAGGAGCACAAAATAACAATAAAAGTAAGAAACCCAAGTTTTAAATTTAAGCCCTTTTCATGCGCCTTTTCTGTAAACAGCGCCTTCTAGAATGTCCATTTTTATAAATTTTTGAAGCACCCCTGTATATACATACATTTTGTTAAGCCAATAGGATATCTTATTTAAAATTCTTCTCGAACTGTTTTTAACACAAACCGATACACACTCAAGAGCGAGAAAGGTAATCTAATGTTAAACATAAGTCGTGATAAAGTATGCAAAGACACAATGAGATTAAAAAGCGCAACATTTTTATTAAGACAGTGTACAATACTATTTTGATGTGAAAGTGTAAAAGCCTGTTAACCTTTTTGAAATCCACTATAGTTAATAAAAGGCGATCACTGGCATGACGCTTTTTAGAATATCCACTTTTATAAACACCCCTGTATATACATATATTTTGTTAAGCCAATTGGATATTTTATTTAAAAATCTTCTCGAGCTGTTTTTGACACAAACCGGTACACACTCAAGAGCGAGAAAGCTAATTTAATGTTAAACATAAGTCGTGTTAAGGTATCCAAAGACACAATGAGATCAAAAAACCCAAAATGTTCATTAAGACAGTTTACAATACTATTGTGATGTGAAAGTGTAAAAGCCCGTCAACCTTTTCAAAATCCACTATCGTTAATAAAGGAGCACGAAATAATAATAAAAGTAAAAAGCCCGAGTTTTAAATTGAAGCCCTATTGAAACGCCTTTCCTGTAAAAAGCGATCACTGGCATGACGCTTTTTAGAATGTCCACTTTTTAAGCACCCCTTCATATATTTTGTTGAGCCAATGGTATATTTTATTTAAAATTCTTCTCGAACTGTTTTTTACACAAACTGGTACACACTCAAGAGCGGGGAAGGTAACTTAATGTTAAGCGTAAGTCATGTTAAAGTATCGAAAGAAACAATGAGCTCAATGAGCGCAACATTTTCATTGAGATAGTGTACAATACGATTCTGATGTTTGCGAATCTACTATCATTAAGAAAAAATGAAGTATTAAATTTAAGCCCTGTTCAATCACGTTTAGAAGAATCGCCAAATTGAAGACGTAATAAGCGACCACAAACACCCCCGTATCCAAAAATCCACAAACATTCATCAATTTTCAAAAAATCTTCCGCCATTTTGTTTTTTTTTACATTTTGACTTTGGAATCGTGATCGGCGACCCCCAAAACCCCCGTATCTAAACTTTCACATTGACACGTCAATTTTCAAAAAAATCTTCCGCCATTTTGCTTTTTTTGACATTTTGACTTTGGAATCGTGATCGGCGACCCCCAAAACCCCCGTACCTAAAATTTCACATTCATACGTCAATTTTCAAAAAAATCTTCCGCCAATTTGTTTTTTTCGACATTTTGACTTTGGTATTGTGATCGGCGACCCCCAAAACCCCCGTATCTAAAATTTAACATTCATACGTCAATTTTCAAAAAATCTTCCGCCAATTTGTTTTTTTCGACATTTTGACTTTGGAATCGTGATCGGCGACCCCCAAAACCCCCGTATCTAAAATTTTACATTCATACGTCAATTTTCAAAAAATCTTCCGCCAATTTGTTTTTTTCGACATTTTGACTTTGGAATCGTGATCGGCGACCCCCAAAACCCCCGTATCTAAAATTTTACATTCATACGTCAATTTTCAAAAAATCTTCCGCCATTGTGTTTTTTATGACATTTTGACTTTGGAATCGTGATCGGCGACCCCCAAAACCCCCGTATCTAAAATTTCACATTCATACGTCAATTTTCAAAAAAATCTTCCATTTTGTTTTTTTTTGACATTTTGACTTTGGAATCGTGATCGACCACCCCCAAAACCCCCGTATCTAAAATTTTACATTCATACGTCAATTTCCAAAAAATCTTCCGCCATTATGTTTTTTATGACATATTGACTTTGGAATCGTGATCGGCGACCCCCAAAACCCCCGTATCTAAAATTTTACATTCATACGTCAATTTTCAAAAAATCTTCCGCCAATTTGTTTTTTTCGACATTTTGACTTTGGAATCCTGATCGGCGACCCCCAAAACCCCGGTATCTAAAATTTTATATTCATACGTCAATTTTCAAAAAATCTTCCGCCATTGTGTTTTTTATGACATTTTGACTTTGGAATCGTGATCGGCGACCCCCAAAACCCCCGTATCTAAAATTTTACATTCATACGTCAATTTTCAAAAAATCTTCCGCCATTGTGTTTTTTATGACATTTTGACTTTGGAATCGTGATCGGCGACCCCCAAAACCCCCGTATCTAAAATTTTACATTCATACGTCAATTTTCAAAAAATCTTCCGCCATTGTGTTTTTTATGGCATTTTGACTTTGGAATCGTGATCGGCGACCCCCAAAACCCCCGTATCTAAAATTTTACATTCATACGTCAATTTTCAAAAAATCTTCAACCATTTTGTTTTTTTTTTTGACATTTTGACTTTGGAATCGTGATCGGCGACCCCCAAAACCCCCGTATCTAAAATTTTACATTCATACGTCAATTTTCAAAAAATCTTCTGCCATTTTGTTTTTTTTTTGACATTTTGACTTTGGAGTCGTGCTCGGCGACCCCCAAAACCCCCGTATCTAAAATTTTACATTCATACGTCAATTTTCAAAAAATCTTTCGCCATTTTGTTTTCTTTTGACATTTTGACTTTGGAAACGTGATCGGCGACCCCCAAAACCCCCGTATCTAAAATTTTACATTCATACGTCAATTTTCAAAAAATCTTCCGCCAATTTGTTTTTTTCGACATTTTGACTTTGGAATCGTGATCGGCGACCCCCAAAACCCCCGCATCTAAAATTTTACATTCATACGTCAATTTTCAAAAAATCTTCCGCCATTGTGTTTTTTATGAGATTTTAACTTTGGAATCGTGATCGGCGACCCCCAAAACCCCCGTATCTAAAATTTTACATTCATACGTCAATTTTCAAAAAATCTTCCGCCATTTAGTTTTTTTTGACATTTTGACTTTGGAATCGTGATCGACCACCCCCAAAACCCCCGTATCTAAAATTTTACATTCATACGTCAATTTCCAAAAAATCTTCCGCCATTATGTTTTTTATGACATATTGACTTTGGAATCGTGATCGGCGACCCTCAAAACCCCCGTATCTAAAATTTTACATTCATACGTCAATTTTCAAAAAATCTTCCGCCAATTTGTTTTTTTCGACATTTTGACTTTGGAAACGTGATCGGCGACCCCCAAAACCCCGGTATCTAAAATTTTACATTCATACGTCAATTTTCAAAAAATCTTCCGCCATTGTGTTTTTTATGACATTTTGACTTTGGAATCGTGATCGGCGACCCCCAAAACCCCCGTATCTAAAATTTTACATTCATACGTCAATTTTCAAAAAATCTTTCGCCATTGTGTTTTTTATGACATTTTGACTTTGGAATTGTGATCGGCGACCCCCAAAACCTCCGTATCTAAAATTTTACATTCATAAGTCAATTTTCAAAAAATCTTCCACCATTTTTTTTTTTGACATTTTGACTTTGGAATCGTGATCGGCGACCCCCAAAACCCCCGTATCTAAAATTTTACATTTATACGTCAATTTTCAAAAAATCTTCCGCCATTTTTTTTTTGACATTTTGACTTTGGAGTCGTGATCGGCGACCCCCAAAACCCCCGTATCTAAAATTTTACATTCATACGTCAATTTTCAAAAAATCTTTCGCCATTTTGTTTTCTTTTGACATTTTGACTTTGGAAACGTGATCGGCGACCCCCAAACCCCCGTATCTAAAATTTTACATTCATACGTCAATTTTCAAAAAATTCACCCGCCATTGTGTTTTTTATGACATTTTGATTTTGGATTTGTGATCGGCGACTTAAGGCACCCTCGTATCTAAAATTTCACATTTATACGTCAATTTTCAAAAATTCCTTCGGCAATTTTGTTTTTTTTGACATTTTGACTTTGGAATCGTGATCGGCCACCCCCAAAACCCCCGTATATAAAATTTTGCATTCATACGTTAATTTTCAAAAAAAATCACCTGCCATTGTGTTTTTTATGACATTTTAATTTTGGAATCGTGATCGGCGACCCCCAAAACTCCCGTATCTAAAATTTTACATTCATACGTCAATTTTCAAAAAATCTTTTGCCGTTTTGTTTTCTTTTGACATTTTGACTTTGGAATCGTGATCTGCGACCCCCAAAACCCCCGTATCTAAAATTTTACATTCATACGTCAAGTTTCAAAAAATCTTCTGCCATTTTGTTTTTTTTTTGACATTTTGACTTTGTAGTCGTGATCGGCGACCCCCAAAACCCCCGTATCTAAAATTTTACATTCATACGTCAATTTTCAAAAAATCTTTCGCCATTGTGTTTTTTATGACATTTTGACTTTGGAGTCGTGATCGGCCACCCCCAAAACCCCCGTATCTAAAATTTTACATTCATACGTCAATTTTCAAAAAATCTTCCGCCATTTTGTTTTTTTTGACATTTTGACTTTGGAATTGTGATCGGCGATCCCCAAAACCCCCGTATCTAAAATTTCACATTCATACCTCAATTTTCGAAAAATTCTTTCGCCATTTTTTTTGACATTTTGACTTTGGAATCGTGATCTGCGACCCCCAAAACCCCCGTATCTAAAATTTTACATTCATACGTCAATTTTCAAAAAATCTTCCGCCATTTTGTTTTTTTTTGACGTTTTGACTTTGGAGTCGTGATCGGCGACCCCCAAAACCCCCGTATCTAACATTTTACATTCATACGTCAATTTTCAAAAAATCTTCCGCCATTTTGTTTTTTTTTGACATTTTGACTTTGGAGTCGTGATCGGCGACCCCCAAAACCCCCGTATCTAAAATTTTACATTCATACGTTAATTTTCAAAAAATTCACCTGCCATTGTGTTTTTTATGACATTTTGATTTTGGAATCGTGATCGGCGACCCCCAAAACTCCCGTATCTAAAATTTTACATTCATACGTCAATTTTCAAAAAATCTTTCGCCATTTTGTTTTCTTTTGACATTTTGACTTTGGAATCGTGATCGGCGACCCCCGTATCTAAAATTTTACATTCATACGTCAATTTTCAAAAAATCCTTCCGCCATTTTGTTTTTTTTTGACATTTTGACTTTGGAGTCGTGATCGGCGACCCCCAAAACCCCCGTATCTAAAATTTTACATTCACACGTCAATTTTCAAAAAATCTTCCCCCATTTTGTTTTTTTTTTGACATTTTGACTTTGGAATCGTGATCGGCGACCCCCAAAACCCCCGTATCTAAAATTTCACACTCATAAGTCAATTTTCAAAAAATCTTCCGCCATTTTGTTTTTTTTGACATTTTGACTTTGGAATCGTGATCGGCGACCCCCAAAACCCCCGTATCTAAAATTTTACATACGTCAATTTTCAAAAAATCTTCCACCATTTTGTTTTTTTTTGACATTTTGACTTTGGAATCGTGATCGGCGACCCCCAAAACCCCCGTATCTAAAATTTCACACTCATACGTCCATTTTCAAATAAATCTTCCGCCATTTTGTTTTTTTTTTTGACATTTTGACTTTGGAGTCGTGCTCGGCGACCCCCAAAGCCCCCGTATCTAAAATTTCACATTCATACGTCAATTTTCAAAAACATCTTCCGCCATTTTGTTTTTTTTGACATTTTGACTTTGGAATCGTGATCGGCGATCCCCAAAACCCCCGTATCTAAAATTTCACATTGATACGTTAATTTTCAAAAAAATCTTCCGCCATTTTGTTTTTTTTTGACATTTTGACTTTGGGATCGTGATCGGCGATCCCCAAAACCCCCGTATCTAAAATTTTACATTCATACGTCAATTTTCAAAAAATCTTCCACCATTTTGTTTTTTTTGACATTTTGACTTTGGAATCGTGATCGGCGACCCCCAAAACCCCCGTATCTAAAATTTTACATTCATACGTCAATTTTCAAAAAATCTTCCGCCATTTTGTTTTTTTTGACATTTTGACTTTGGAATCGTGATCGGCGACCCCCAAAACCCCCGCATCTAAAATTTTACATTCATACGTCAATTTTCAAAAAATCTTCCGCCATTTTGTTTTTTTTGACATTTTGACTTTGGAATCGTGATCGGCGACACCCAAAACCCCCGTATCTAAAATTTCACACTCATAAGTCAATTTTCAAAAAATCTTCCGCCATTTTGTTTTTTTTGACATTTTGACTTTGGAATCGTGATCGGCGACCCCCAAAACCCCCGTATCTAAAATTTTACATTCATACGTCAATTTTCAAAATATCTTCCGCCCTTTTGTTTTTTTGACATTTTGATTATGGATTCGTGATCGGCGACCCCCAAAACCCCCGTATCTAAAATTTTACATTCATACGTCAATTTTCAAAAAATTCACCCGCCATTTTGTTTTTTTATGACATTTTGATTTTGGATTTGTGATCGGCGACTTAAGACACCCTCGTATCTAAAATTTCACATTTATACGTCAATTTTCAAAAAATCCTTCGGCCTTTTTTTTTTTTTGACATTTCGACTTGGATATGTGATCAATGATAGCACAAAGACTCCCAAATGCCGAATTTTACTTGAATTAGAAGAGAGAAATTAATTTCAGGTAGCTCCGCCCATTCTGCATGTATGCGTAATCGTTGTCATAAGGGCACATAAATGTTAAAAGCAATCCTTTTCCTCATTAAGGAAACTGTGCGTACGCGTTCTGGAATTAACGTATTTTAATAATATATAATCATTAAAAGAACAATCAACCTGTATATCTATAAAAATGTCAAGTCAAGCGGGTGTATTATGTCGAGATTGAGATGCCGAACTTGTCGGACCGAATAGACTGATATTTTTCGCCCGATCGTAGTACATTGAATCATATGCACATTGAATCTGTGACGTATTTCGGCCATTTTTCTTACGAAATCTGTCTGCAAACGAATTTGAAAGTGCTCGTGCCCTACATTGCGTGCGTCTGTCGACTCGAAATAAGCATGTAAGAGATGCCCAGAAGGCCGTTCTTTAACACCTCGGGTCTTGTTGGACCCTCGCAACCTTCAAAATTTCGTATTTCAATCTTAAAAGTGAATCTGTAGCTACAACTTGCTAGTTTGACGTTTCCCGAGATTTATTTTGATTGTCACGTAAATCGTCATGATGACGTAAGCCATTTTTCTGTTAAAACACCGAGTGCACGCTCCTCTTCAACGGGCGATATCTCTGCACACGCTCCACTTGGGAAGAAAAACTCTCCGTCGACCGGAAATTCAATGTCGCCCCTACCAACATGCCAAAAGACAGCCCTTAATTTCGCGTATCCAGAGAGGAGTTCTTTGCACAGTTTTGCCGTTTTTAGACGATTTTCGGGTCGTTTGGTTGCCATTGACTACTCAGCTATTATTAAGGAGAATAGCTAATACGGCAGGCCTTGAAGGCCCGCTGCCGCCTCTTATTCCGCTTACAGTTGAGGTACCGCTCCCCCTTATTTTTCTAAATTTATTGCGGATTTTGTCTTTATTGCGTTTCAGTTTTTGAAACACCATATAATTCCGATATATAGCGAATAACTAAATATAATTGTGTTTTAGATGTTCAACATTGCTTAGTTTTTTTTATACTCCCCTGTATATATTTTAGAACTATGCAATATTTTCTTCAGAATGCTTATCGGATGAAATGATTAATAGTGGATTTAGTGATAGCAGTTTTTAAATTTAAAATGTTTAACGGCTGTCCATGAAATAAGATGTACTTTATCGTTTAAAGTTATATTGACATTTTTCACATACTTTTCCTGTGCCTTCACAGTCGGTAGTTTTCACTCTATTTTGAATTTTTCTACTATTATTGGTTTTTGTGCCTTGATTTGCCGATGATTTATTTCACGTTTGCCTAATTTATCTATAGTTTGAATTTTATTTGTGGATGTAAAATTAGAATAATCTCGAAATCTATGTTTTTTGCATCAGTTGGAAATGTGGTTTGATAGTTTTTGTTAATAGTGTTTCATTCTATATATGTCGATTCCATTGGTCTTTTTGGTTTAAATAAAAGTTCAGTAGAAATTTTAAAAAAAACATTTTATTTTATACAAACTTGTAGATAGCTTTATTAGATGTTTTATTGACGCGAATGTATACTTTTAAATAATTCATTATTACAAATTGATAGTTTCTTCTATAACAGATAATATTTATTTCATTGGCACTTTTTATAATGATTTCCATTCCAATACTTTCATAATTTGCATTGTTTCTTTGTGGTAAATTGTATTACAACTGTCAGTTATGTATGATGTTTAATAATGTTGGTAAAGCCTTGTTCACACTGTACATAATTATTTTCTTTTGCATTGTACACCTACAATTTAAGGAATATATAGATATAATATATGTATTATGGTAATATTGATTTCTTATTGTTATATTCGAAAATACTCCTTAATCCTCATAGAACTTGTATTTTGAATTATTGTAATTGACGATGTCGCGGGAGGTTCATTTTCATCAATGATAATTAAACAATCTTTTTTGAATACGTGTAATGTTACTTCTCAATTTGCCTGGCACAGTAACAACATGATTAAGTGCTTGTTTAATCTGATAGGAATATATTTTAGTTTCCTTTTTCTATTTACAATATCTTATATTTTGAAGTATTTTTACAACTTAATTCATGGACGAAATGACTCCAGTCATGTAACGATAATTGCTAAAAATGAGTAGAAAGTGTTTATAAACAAATAAGGAATCGAATTTATAAATTTCTTACCTATACACCATTATCATTGGGCCAATTATTATATATTGCAGTACATATTGTGTTGAATGTTTGTGAGCTAATGCTTCAATCTTATCGAGCTTGAATTCGCCTTTTTCGCGTCCGCTGACAGCTTCTTTACAGTTTCCTGTAAAACGCGATCACTCTCATGGTGGTTTTTAGAATGTACGATTTTGTAGACTTTTGGCGCACCCTGTATATACATATATTTTGTAAAGCCAATTGTATATTTCATTTATAATTCTTCTAGAATTTCTTTTACACAAACTGGTACACATTGAAGAGCGAGAAAGATAATTTAATGTTAAACATAAGAATGATGTTAAAATATCCGAAGAAACAATATGCTCAGTAACTGCATCATTTTCATTGAGACAATTGGGATAATACGCTATTGAAATAACAGTGGAAAAATTTAGTATATTAAGAAAAAGTATGTCAATTGCTCAGAAACAATTTAAGATAGGCATGCACAATATTAATAAAAAAAGACCTAATAGTCAGTTTGACACTGAGATATTTTCACCCAAATTATTTGAAGTGAAACAGCGCTTTCATTACGAAATTTTGGTCAGCAGATTTGAATTATTCGTGTGTCATACTCAAAATTAGTTAGCACGTTAATTAAAAATGAAGGACTTGTATTAAAGAACATTTTAAATTTTCACTCAATTACATTATTAGTCGTACTGTTCTCTCTCTAATGGTAGAAAGGATATTGTGTATACTACTCGCCCGCTATCGCGGGCTCGTCATTTTAATTGACATGCTCAAATATACATAGTATCTGCATAGTGTTTAACATGTTTATAACAAATTTTGTTTGGTAAATGGGCGTCGCTTTCAAACATTCTTATAGAATGCTAATGAATGCTGATGAACTTCAAACATATAGCTCGCAAAAATATGTATGTGAATGGGTAAGGTAAATTTAATTTATAAAGTATACTACTTTCTTACTACCTTTTCGAAGTCCACTATCATTAATAAAAGAGCACAAAATAATAATAAAAGTAAAAAGCCCAAGTTTTAAATTGAAGCCCTATTGAAGCACCTTTTCTGTAAAAGCGATCACTGGCATCACGCTTTTGAGAATGTCCACTTTCATAAACTTTTGAAGCACCCCTACATATATTTTGTTAAGCCAATAGTATATTATATTTAAAATTCTTCTCGAACTGTTTTTTACACAAACTGGTACACACTCAAAAGCGAGAAAGGTAATTTAATGTTAAACATAAGTCATGTTAAAGTATCGAAAGAAACAATGAGCGCAACATATTCATTGAGACAGTGTACAATACGATTCTGATGTTTGCGAATCTACTATCGTTAAGAAAAAATGCAGTATTAAATTTAAGCCCTGTTCAATTACGTTTCGACGAATCGCCAAATTGAGGACGTAATAAGCGATCACAAACACTCCCGTACCTAAAATTTCACATTCATACGTCAATTTTCAAAAAACTTGTGAGCCATTTTGATTTTTTTTGATATTTTGACTTTGGAATCACGATCGGCGACCCCCAAAACCCCCGTATCTAAAATTTCACATTCATATGTTAATTTTCAAAAAACTCGTCCGCCATTTTGTTTTTTTTTTGACATTTTGACTATGGATGCGTGATCGGCGACCTAAGACACGCCCGTATCTGAAATTTCACATTCATACGTCAATTTTCAAAAAACTGGTCCGCCATTTTGATTTTTTTGACATTTTGACTTTGGAAGCATGATCGGCGACCCCCAAAACCCCCGTATCTAAAATTTCACATTCATACGTCAATTTTCAAGAAACTGGTCCGCCATTTTAATTTTTTTGACATTTTGACTTTGGAATCATGATCGGCGACCCCCAAAACCCCCGTATCTAAAATTTCACATTCATACGTCAATTTTCAAAAAACTGGTCCGCCATTTTGATTTTTTTGATAGTTTGACTTTGGAATTACGATCGGCGACCCCCAATACCCCCGTATCTAAAATTTCACATTCATATGTTAATTTTCAAAAAACTCGTCCGCCATTTTGTTTTTTTTTGACATTTTGACTATGGATTCGTGATCGGCGACCTAAGACACGCCCGTATCTGAGATTTCACATTCATACGTCAA
This sequence comes from Amphimallon solstitiale, assembly GCA_963170755.1. NCBI lineage: Eukaryota > Metazoa > Arthropoda > Insecta > Coleoptera > Scarabaeidae > Amphimallon > Amphimallon solstitiale. Next base: position 186,302,708 of record OY720676.1, on the reverse strand, counting down.
TTTTCAAAAAAACTGGTCCGCCATTTTGATTTTTTTGACATTTTCACTTTGGAATCATGATCGGCGACCCCCAAAACCCCCGTACCTAAAATTTCACATTCATACGTCAATTTTCAAAAAACTTCCGCCATTTTGTTTTTTTTTGACATTTTAACTTTGGATTCGTGATCGGCGACCTAAGACACCCCCGTATCTAAAATTTCACATTCATACGTCAATTTTCAAAAAACTTCGGCCATTTTGTTTTTTTTGACATTTTGACTTTCGATTCGTGATCGGCGACCCCCCAAAACCCCCGTATCTAAAATTTCACATTCATATGTTAATTTTCAAAAAACTCGTCCGCCATTTTGTTTTTTTTGACATTTTGACTATGGATTCGTGATCGGCGACCTAAGACACCCCCGTATCTAAAATTTCACATTCATAGGTCAATTTTCAAAAAACTGGTCCGCCATTTTGATTTTTTTGACATTTTGACTTTGGAATCATGATCGGCGACCCCCAAAACCCCCGTATCTAAAATTTCACATTCATACGTCAATTTTCAAAAAACTGGTCCGCCATTTTGATTTTTTTGACATTTTGACTTTGGAATCATGATCGGCGACCCCCAAAACCCCCGTATCTAAAATTTCACATTCATACGTCAATTTTCAAAAAACTGGTCCGCCATTTTGATTTTTTTTGACATTTTGGCTTTGGAATCATGATCGGCGACCCCCAAAACCCCCGTATCTAAAATTTCACATTCATACGTCAATTTTCAAAAAACTTCGGCCATTTTGTTTTTTTTTTGACATTTTGACTTTCGATTTGTGATCGGCGACCTAAGACACCCCCGTACCTAAAATTTCACATTCATACGTCAATTTTCAAAAAACTTCGGCCATTTTGTTTTTTTTTGACATTTTGACTTTCGATTTGTGATCGGCGACCTAAGACACCCCCGTACCTAAAATTTCACATTCATACGTCAATTTTCAAAAAACTTCCGCCATTTTGTTTTTTTTTGACATTTTGACTTTGGATTCGTGATCGGCGACCTAAGACACCCCCGTATCTAAAATTTCACATTCATACGTCAATTTTCAAAAAACTTCGGCCATTTTGTTTTTTTTTTGACATTTTGACTTTCGATTCGTGATCGGCGACCTAAGACACCCCCGTATCTAAAATTTCATTATTAATAAATAATAATTATTTAAATAATTATTTCGTAGGGCACGTAAATGTTAAAAGCAATATTTTTTCCCTTAAGAAAACGACATACCCGTTTTAGAATTATTGTATTTTAAATGGAATTTATAATAATTAAGAAAAAATCATGCTGTATATGTGAATGATTATTTCATCGACCGGGAAAATTATGTCGAGCAGTCCGGCGTCATGTCTTATAAATTGCCGGTAAAATACACGAAATAAATACACAACATCTCATTCGAAAAAAAAATATTTTGCCCCGGCCTGGGTTCGAACCGGACCCGGCAAAGTCATTGTATTAAGAAGCCGTCAATCTTGTGCATCGGGCTATCGACCTATATGTAAATAGTTTGTTCAACTGCCATATTTATATGTAAGCTTGACTCTATGTTGAAATCTGAAATTTTTTTTTTAAATCTCAGAGAAAATAGACGTGTAATCTTCAAAAGAATACGTTTTAATTGCGTCCAGATAATTAATTTAGTATCTTGTCCTTGTCCTATATTATGTGTGTTTATTTGCCATGAATCTATTCTGACGTTAATAATTAAAAGCAATCCTTTTACTCATTAAGGAAACTGGACATATGCGTATTTTAAAATTCAAATTTGTAATCATTAAAAGATATCAGCCTGTATGTAAAAATGTTAAGTCAAGCTACCGATTTATAATACACGGGCCAGTGCACATGAATGTGTATGTGTGTACATAACATGTTATGAGCATTGCAATTGATTTATTGTGTACATTCATTTGTGACGTATTTCAGCCATTTTTCGAGTGCATGAAGAGTTTAAATTCCTTGTCCTATCAATACCGCATCTGTATCAAGCTGGAATAAGCATGGAAACGCTTCCTAAAACGATATTATTTTAAATTTCAAGTCGTTTTCCTCTCGAAAAATCGTCAGAGCTTGGAATTTCATGCTTAAAAGTCAATGTTTGGAAATATTTAGTCCGCCTGTCAGATTTGCGAAAAGTCAATTTTGTGTTTAGTCCTCGTTTTTATTTACGTAAATGGGCTTTCTTTAGGCACGTCATGGCTTAATTTCGCGTGTTTTGAAAAATTCGACGGAACGTATATTTTAATTGCTCACGCGTCCCTCGACCTTAAAATATGCTTTCGAGCGCGTTGAAAAGCAGAAAGTGCGGGCTTTTTAACCGTACTTTTCCCGATACGTGTTCTGGATTCGTCTCGGATGAGATACCTTCAGAAAATCGTGCACGTCGAAAACGCAACGTTTAAATTTGTCCGTAAATATCCGGCGATCGGACAGAGCTATAAAGGCGAAATTTTTACGGTAATTAGCTCGGACTTTCCCCTTCACGGGACCATCGGTCCGGACGCGCTACCTATACGGGGTGTTGCACAATTTCGAGAAACATCATCCGTTGCACGGTCCTATCTCTATCCCGTATTTACTCCCGTGAGAGACAAGGTATCACCTTCAGCTATTATTAAGGAGAACTAGCTAATACGGCAGGCCTAGAAGGCCCGCTGCCGCCTCTTATTCCGCTTACAGTTGAGGTACCGCTCTCCCTTATTCTTCGAAATTTATTGCGGATTTTGTCTTTATTGCGATTCAGTTTTTGAAACACCATGTCATTCCGATATATAGCGAATAAGTAAATATAATTGTGTTTTAGATGTTTAGGATAAAAATATGTTTGCTTAGTTGTTTTTATACATCCCGGTATATAGTTTACAACTATGCAATATTTTGTTCAGAATGCTTATCAGATGAAATGATTAATAATAGATTTAGTGGTAATAGCAGTTTTTAAATTTAAAATGTTAAATGGCTGGCCATGAAATAAGATGTATTTTATCGTTTAAAGTTATTTTTCACATACTTTTCCTGTGCCTTCACAGTCGGTATTTTTTACTCTATTTTGAATTTTTCTACTATTGTTGGTTTTTGTGCCTTGATTGGCCGATGATTTATTTCACTTTTGCCTAATTTATCTATAGTTTGAATTTTGTTTGTGGGTATAAAATTAGAATAATCTCGAAATCTGTGTTTTTTGTATCAGTTGGAAAATGTGGTTTGATAGTTTTTGATAATAGTGTTTCAGTCATATATGTCGATTCCATTGGTCTTTTTGGTTTAAATGAAATTTCATTAGAAATTTTAAAAAAACATCGGAAATAGCTTTATTAGATGTTTTATTGACGCGAATGTATACTTTTAAATAATTCATTATTACAAATTGATAGTTTATGTAATCATTGTTCTGTAACAAATAATATTTATTTCATTGGCATTTTTTATAATGATTCCCATTCTTATACTTTTATAATTTGCAGTGTTTCTTTGTGGTAAATTGTATTACAACTGTCAGTTATGTATAATGTTTAATAATGTTGGTAAAGCCTTGTTCACACTCTACACAATAATTTTCTTTTGCATTGTACACCTACAATTTAAGGAATATCTAGATGTAATATATGTATTATGGTAATATTGATTACTTAGTGTTATATTCGAAAATACTGTAAAACATCCTTATAGAATTTCTATTTTGAATTATTGTAATTGACGATGTCGCGGGAGGTACATTTTCATCAATGATAATTAAACAATCTTTTTTGAATACGTATGATATTACTTCTCAATTTGCCTGGCACAGTAACAACATGATTAAGTGCTTGTTTAATCTGGTAGGAATATATTTTAGTTTCTTTTTTCTATTTACAATATCTTATAATATTTTGAAGTATTTTTACAACTTAATTCATGGACGAAATGACTCCAGTCATGTAATGATAATTGCTAAAAATGAGTAGACAGTATTTATAAACAAAAATAAGGAATCGAATGTATTAATTTCTTACCTATATACTATTATCATTGGGCCAATTATTATATATTGCAATACATATTGTGTTGAATGTTTGTGAGCTAATGCTTCAATCTTTTCGAGCTTGAATTCGCCATTTTCGCGTCCGCTTACAGCTCTTTTACAGTTTCCTGTAAAACGGGATCACTCTCATGGTGGTTTTTAGAATGTACGATTTTATAGACTTTTGGCGCACCCTGTATATACATATATTTTGTAAAGCGAATTGTATACTTCATTTAGAATTCTTCTAGAATTTCTTTTTACACAAACTGTTAGACACTGAAGAGCGAGAAACAATATGCTCAATAAGTGCATCATTTTCATTGAGACAATCGGGATAATACGCTATTGAAAGAACAGTGGAAAATGTAGTATATTAACAAAAAGTATGTCAATTGCTCGGAAACAATTTAAGATAGGCATGCACAATATTAATAAAAAAGAACCTAATAATCAATTTGACAAAGATATATCACCCAAATTATTTGAAGTGGAACAGCGCTTTCATTATGAAATTTTGGTCAGCAGATTTGAAATATTCGTCTGTCACATTAGTTCGCACGTCAATTGAAAATGAAGGACTTGTATTGAAGAACTTTTAAATTTTCACTGAATTATATTATTATTCGTACTGTTCTCTCTCTGACGATAGAAAGAATATACTACTCGCCCGCTATCGCGGGCTCGTCATTTTAATTGACATGCTCAAATATACATAGTATCTGCATAGTGTTTAACATGTTTATAACAAATTTTGTTTGATAAATGGGCGTCGCTTTCAAACATTATTATAGAATGCTAATGAATGCTGATGAACTTCAAACATACGTATAGCTCGCAAACATATGTATGTGAATGGGTAAGGTAAATTTAATTTATAAAGTATATTACTTTCTTACTACCTTTTCGAAGTCCACTATCGTTAATAAAAGAGCAGCACAAAATAATAATAAAAGTAAAAAGCCCAAGCTTAAAATTTAAGCCCTATTGAAGCACCTTTCATTTTCATCAATGATAATTAAACAATCTCTTGTGAATACGTACGATATTACTTCGCAATAGCTATTTTTCAATCTCTTCATGCTTGAATAGCCTTTTGCGCGTCTGCTTACAGCCTTTTTACAGCTTTCAGTAAAACCTGATCACTGTCAGGACCGTTGTTAGAATTTCCGTTTTTATAAACTTTTGACACATCCCTGTATATACATTATGCCATTATATTTTGTAAGGTCAATCGTATATATTACTCAGAATTCTTCTCAAACTGTTTTTAACACAGACCGGTATACGAATAAGAAAGATAATTTAATGTTTAACATAAAAGTCATTTTAAGGTATCCGAAGAAATAATGTGCTCAAAGACAGCACCATTTTCGTTGATACAGTCTGCAATACGCTTCCGATGCGACAATAGAAAAGTTTGACGACTGTTTCAAAGTCTACAGTTTTTAAGAAAAAATCAAAAAGATTGGTAATAACTCAAAAACAATTTAAGATAGACATAAACAATAATAATAAAAATGAACCGAAAATTCAATTTCATCAAAGACTCAAAAGGGGCCAAGTAAGAACCGTCAAATTGCACTCGTCATTTGGCATTTTGAAAGATTGACTTCGGAAGCGTCAACAGGGACCCCAAAAACCCTCAAGTAATAAATTTGAGAAAGATCTAATTATGTTTCGCACATTTCAACCATGTTGGTCGCCCCACTTTTTTTTTGATATTTCGACTTCCAATTCGTTATCAGCGACAATAAGAATCCCAAATATTGAATTCCACGCGGATCCAATACGTTTTCGAAGAACCATTACGCTATATTGGACACGCCATTTTATTTTTAAATATAAACTTCAGATTCTTCATCAGCGAACCTAGAAACCCCAAGTAGATTCCGCTAGTGAATATTATTACATGAAAACCAGTTACAAATATACCTACTCTTTCTATACATACATTTTATTTAATACTTGGCTACTCTGTATAATGGGCAAGCATTTTTGATAAATAAAGAGGGTTTGAAAGACAATTATAATGAACATCAAAAGGTAATTATGACAAATATCATGTTTAACAAATAAACTTATGCAACATCTCAAATTTCACGCCATTTTAAACTACTGGCGCATGTTGGTTGCCAAAGCGACATAACCATATAGAAAATTATTGCAGTTGTTGGTTGTGTTGCTTTTGTTTATGAGCGAATGGAGATTCCTTTATAAATATTTATGGAATGTAGATTTAATTTATTTTATTATTTATTTATTACGTGCACTATATGTGTTATTGAGTATGAATAATTATATGATTGCAACCTAACATGTTAAGGAACATGTTGGTTATAATAAATTATTTAAATTGGACTAAGTGAAAAAAGTATTATTAGACGTGATTAAAAATGTTTGATTCTGTTGTATGGAAAATAACATCTCTCCTTTCAGCACAAAAGTAAACAAAACGTGTGAAGTAAATTACAGAAATACATACTTGTAAACTCAAAATACGTTTTCCAATAAACACAACAGACAACTGCATTCACCTTTTGACATGTGTCTTAATTTTATTTTGACGTTTGTTATAATTGTCATCAAAATAATGTAAAATTGTCAACAATGCCTGCCTACTACACAGAATAGCTATGCATTAAATAAAATGTCGGTGTAAGAAAGTAACATACAATAACATTTTTTATAATATTCATTTTGTAACCGGCTTTCATTTAATGGTATTTTTGTAGCGGAAGCTATATATTCTAAAACATTAATTAGTTAGTTTACTTTCGTTATTTTGAAGTTGTTGCGGCCAATGTATATTTGTAGTAGCATTGAACCGTCGTTTCTAGTTCGTAGCTTGATCGTGTCATTTACTATATCGAAACTACGCATGTGTCCAAAACGTTTGTATAGGGATTTTTTTTTTTAATTAGTCAATATCTTTCTCATGTTTGCGCCATTTTCTACATTTGAATTTGTTTTTTGTGCTTTTTGCACTTTTTTTTGTTTTAGTTTATATTCTATATAATTAGATATTTAATTTTAGTAAATAATCTGTCGACATTTAGCACATATTTAAAATTTCTATTATGGAATAATAGTGAAAGGTGAAACAATTTGAGGGATACTGAAAGTTTCTGAAGAACCTTTTCGGATGTTGGATCCGTCATTATGTAAATAAAAAAGGCAAAATAGGTTGATTTTATTGTGTTCGTGTTGTTACTTTTATCCATAATAAAAATCTAATGATGTCCAAAAAAAATGATTTGCAAAAATGAGCCTGAACCTATTGGACATGTTAAAATTAAAAAAATTAAACAATAAGAAATGCATAAATTAACTGTTTCATATTTTGAAAATTGAAAATTAAAGAGTATCCATCTGGCCATTACCAACAATAAGAAACTTAAACTTCAGCACACGAAGTGTCCTACAGAAGTACATAGATTTCATACGCACTGAATCATCTTTAGAGCCGCTTTAGAAACTTAATTTTAGTAAATAATCTGTAGACATTTATTTTGTGAATACATCTGGAAATTTTTGTGTAAATAGCACATATTTAAAATTTATATTATGGAATAAATAGCAAAGTACAACAAACTGCAGTGATACTGATAGAAATTTATTGATTACTTACTGCTATTGACAAATACAACAATATAGTAAAAATAAAAAAAACTAATACAACGTACATCGATGTGAAATTAACAGTTACCTACAAATATGTGAAACATGTGACATGTAAAAAATTATAAAAGTGGGAACAGTTTGTTGAAAAAGAAAACACTTCATCTGCCGTCATAAACTGGATTATCGATCATATTCTTAAGCTATGATCAGTAATCCAGTTTATGACGGCACTTTCACATGTCATATTTGAGACAATTTAACTTGCACAAATTTGTATAGGATGAATAAGGCCAGAAACATTTACTGAAAAATCATATATCAACTGTTTACTAAAAACATTATATTTTACTGATTGTACAAATTTCTTAACTCAAAGAAAGTTGATTGAGAAAACCTTGCCTCCAAATTGGTATACATAATTTTGACTGACAAAATGTTATATTCTGGAGGAATCAGAGTGCCAATAATAAATATAATTATTAATGTAAAATTTAACTACACATTAACTGAACAAACACACTATTTATCCAAGCCCAGTTTAGTCAAGAGTAATTTATACAGTGTCTGCATAAGCTCCTAACGTGAACATGCCAGCTTCAACTTTGCGTCCGCTTATAGCGGCCCGTGAATCTCCTCTAGTTTGAATCGCCCTTTTCGTTTTCCTGTAAAAGGCAATCACTGTCATGACGCCTCTTAGAATGTTATTTAGTTAGTTAGAATTTTGTTATGCCAATCGTAATATTACTTAGAACTTTCTTTCCTTCTTACACAAACCGTTACACTGAACACTGAAGAGCGAGAAGGATAATTTAATGGTAAACATAAATCATGTTAAAGTTTACGAAGGAAGGATGTGCTCAGGTCCAAGCACTTTACACCAAGATTAACGACATTTTGAAGAACCTTTCCGCCATATTGAATCCGCCATTATGTTTTTTGACATTTCGACTTTGGATTTGTGATCGGCGACCCCATAAACGCCCGTATCTAAAATTTCACATTCATACGTCAATTTTCAAAAAACTGGTCAGCCATTTTGATTTTTTTGACATTTTGACTTTTGAATCATGATCGGCGACCCCCAAAACCCCCGTATCTAAAATTTCACACTCATACGTCAATTTCGAAAAAACTTTGGCCATTTTGTTTTTTTTTTTACATTTTGACTTTCGATTTGTGATTGGCGAGCTAAGACACCCCCGTACCTAAAATTTCACATTCATACGTCAATTTTCAAAAAACTTCCGCCATTTTTTTTTTTGACATTTTGACTTTCGATTCGTGATCGGCGACCTAAGATACCCCCGTACCTAAAATTTCACATTCATACGTCAATTTTCAAAAAACTTCCGCCATTTTGGTTTTTTTTGACATTTTGACTTTGGATTCGTGATCGGCGACCTAAGACACCCCCGTATCTAAAATTTCACATTCATACGTCAATTTTCAAAAAACTTCGGCCATTTTGTTTTTTTTGACATTTTCACTTTCGATTCGTGATCGGCGACCTAAGACACCCCCGTATCTAAAATTTCACATTTATACGTCAATTTTCAAAAAACTCTTCCGCCATATTAGATGCACCATTTTTTTTTTTTGAAATTTTGACATTCGGCTTGAGATCACCGGCACCAAGAGCCCCCGAGTACCGAGTTTTACCTTAATCAGAAGAAAAAGTTGATTTGGCTCCACCCACTCCGCAGTGCGTAATTATTTAAATAAAATTATTTCGTAGGGCACATAAATGTTAAAAGCATTATTTTTTCCCTTAAGAAAACGGCATACCCGTTTTAGAATTATTGTATTTTAAATGGAATTTATAATAATTAAGAAAAAATCATGCTGTATATGTGAATGATTATTTCATCGACCGGGAAAATTATGTCGAGCAGTCCGGCGTCATGTCTTATAAATTGCCGGTAAAATACACGAAATAAATACACAATATCTCATTCGAAAAAAAAATGTTTTGCCCCGGCCTGGGTTCGAACCGGACCCTGCAAAGTCATTGTATTAAGAAGCCGTCAATCTTGCCATCGGGCTATCGACCTACATGTAAATAGTTTGTTCAACTGCCATATTTATATGTAGGCTTGACTCTATGTTGCAATCTGCAATATTTTTTTTAAATCTCAGAGAAAATAGACGTGTATTCTACAAAAGAATACGTTTAAATTGTGCCCAGATAATTAATTTAGTGCCTTGTCCGTGTCCTAAAACTAAATATATTATGTGTGTATATTTGCCATGAACCTATTCTGACGTTAATAATTAAAAGCAATCCTTTTGCCCATTAAGAAAACTGGACATACGCGTTCTGGAATTATCGTATTTTAAAATTCAAATTTGTAATCATCAAAAGATAGTCTGTATATAAAAATGTTAAGTCAAGCTACCGATATATATTCACGGGCCAGTGCACATGAATGTGTATGTGTGTACATAACATGTTATGAGTATTGGACTTGATTTATTGTGTACATTAATTTCTGTGGTATTTCAGCCATTTTTCGAGTGCATGAAGAGTTTAAATTCCTTGTCCTATCAATACCGAATCTGAATCAAGTTCGAATAAGGATGGTAACGCTTCCTAAAGCTATATTATTTTCAATTTCAAGGCGTTTTCCTCTCGAAAAATCGTCAGAGCTTGGAATTTCATGCTTAAAAGTCAATGTTTGGAAATATTTAGTCCACCTGTCAGATTTGCGAAAAGTCAATTTTGTGTTTAGTCCTCGTTTTTATTTACGTAAAATGGGCTTTCTTTAGGCACGTCATGGATAAATTTCGCGTGTTTTGACAAATTCGACGGAACACGGTCAAACGTATATTTTAATTGCTCACGCGTCCCTCGACCTTAAAATATGCATTTGGGCGCGTTGAAAAGCAGAAACTGCGGACTTTTTAACCATACTTTTCCCTATACGTGTTCTGGATTCGTTTCAGATGAGATAGCTTCAGAAAATCGGGCACGTCGAAAACGCAACTTTTAAGTTTGTCCGTAAATATCCGGCGATCGGACAGAGCTATAAAGGCGAAATTTTTACGGTAATTAGCTCGGACGTTCCCCTTCACGGGACGATCGGTCCGAACGCGCTACCTATACGGGGTGTCGCACAATTTAGAGAAACATCATCCGTTGCACGGTCCTATCTCTATCCCGTACTTACTTCAGTGAAAGAGCGAGAGTCACCTAACAGCTATTATTAAGGTGAACTAGCTATAACGTCCGCTTACAGCGGGTCCGTCCGCTTACAACTGATCGTCCGCTTACAGCGGTCCGTCCGCTTACAGCGGGTCCGTCAATCTCTTTTAGTTTGAATCGCCTTTTTCGCGTCCGCTTACAGCTTTTTCATAGTTAAAAAGCAATCACTGTTATGACGCCTTTTAGAATGTCTGATTTTATTAACTTTTGACGCACCCCTGTATATACATATATTTCGTGAAGCCAATAGTATATTTTATTTAAAATTCTCCTCGAATGGTTTTTTACACAAAGCGGTACACACTCAAGAGCGAGAAAGGTAAATTAATGTTAAACATGTCATGTTAAGGTATCCAAAAGCACAATGACATCAAAAAGTTCAACATGTTGATTAAGACAGTTTACAATACTACTTTGATGTGAAAGTGTAAAAGCCTGTTAACCTTTTCAAAATGAACTATCGTTAATAAAGGAGCACGAAATAATAATAAAAGGAAAAAGCCCAAGTTTTAAATTTAAGCCCTATTGAAGCGCCTTTCCTGTAAAAAACGCTTTTTAGAATGTCCACTTTTATAAACTTTTGAAGCACCCTTGTATATACATATATTTTGTTAAACCAATAGGATATTTTATTTAAAATTCTTCGCGAACTGGTTTTTCCACGAACTGGTACACACTCAAGAGCGAGAAAGGTAATTTAGTGTTAAACATAAGTCATGTTAAAGTATCGAAAGAAACTATTTTTTCAATTTTTATCACACCTTGTATAGATGCATATTTTTGTCAGCAAACTGCTGTCATGATGACAGATGGAATGATTTTATTGACAATCTTATAATACGCTCTTGAAATAACAGTGGAAAAATATAGTATTTGGCAATCTTTTTGAAGTTTACTGTCATTGAAAGAAAGAATGTAAATAACTCAAAAACAATTTAAGATAGGCTTACACAATAATAATAAATAAGAACCTAAAATTCAATTTAACACTGTTTTGACATCAAAAGATAGAAACCATTTCAAGAGATATTTTTCACTCTTGTGTGTAATATGGAGCAGCTTTTTTAATATAAAATTTCGGTTATCAGTTTTGATATATTGATCTATCACCTACACGAAATTAGTTCGCATATCGATTTAAATAAAGAACTTGTATTAAAGATCATTTTAAATTTACACTGAATTACATTACTATTGGTACGGTTATTTCTCTAGTGATAGAATGGATATTATGTATACTACTCGCCCGCGATCGCGGGCTCGTTATTTTAATTGACATGCTCAAGTATACGTAGTATCTGTATTGTATTTAAAATGTTTATAACAAATTTTGTTTGATAAATGGGCGTCGCTTTCAAACATTTTTATATAATGCTAATAAATGCTGATGAACTTCAAACAACAAACTAAATGTAGTTAAATATGTTAATGACATACAGATTGAGTCTAAAATGAAGTTTTAATAAGGTGCTGTTAAAAGCAATTACAAAGAAGAAAAGAGGAAGCGCAGGCATAAATTTTCACAAATATTTAGAATTTTTCGCAACTGAGATAAAGTCCCAGAAATGTAACAGAATTAAAAAGCTTTCGAAACACAAGTATTTCCGTAGTAAGCTAAAAGTTGCACATATTCAATATTACGTTTTCATTTTTAATTATACTGTTAATTTCATGTATAGAAGGAGCAACACAATTACTAAATCACTAATAAAAATAATTATTAATTACAAATGCATAAGAAAATATAATCGCAGTCAATACTAATAAAAATCCAAATCTTCTAGGTTATGCGCATGTGTAAGTAACCCTAATTACTGTTTAATATTTATCAGGTTTGGAAAAACACCGGTTAAGGTATCTTCATTTAATAACGTTCTTAATCAATTATTAGCGCCAACAGGTTCTTGCAAAAACGTATTATCCCGTATTTTATTTAATGAGTACGCTGATCTGCATTGGGAAAACCGGCCCGCAATTGAACTTAATCAACTAATACAGTGCAATAATATAAATAATTAAAAATACGTTTAAATTTGCCGTTGTAGTTGTTAGGGCATTTTAATGTTGAAGGTTACATTCAAATATTATGTCAACTTTAATGAAACATGCGCCAATAATTTAAGGGCATTAAATTTGAGATATTGCAAAATTTTACCTGTCAAATATTATACATAGACATGCCATTTCGAGAGAGAGAGAGAGAGAATGTCCGACTTTTGACGCACCCCTGTACACATATAAATTTTGTTATGCCAATCGTATATATTATTTAGAACTTTCCTTTCCTTTTTACACAAACCGTCACACTGAACACAATGTTAAACATAAATCATGTTAAAGTTTACGAAGGAAGGATGTGCTCAGATCCAAGCACTTTTCGAAGAACCTTTCCGCAACATTGTTTTTTAAAATTTTTATTTCGGATTCGTGATCAGCGACCTGAAAATGCCATTTGCTAGATTTCACGAAGATTAAAGACATTTTGAAGAATATTTCTGCCATATTAGATCCGCCATCAAGTTTTTTTTGACATTTTGACTATGGATTCGTGATCGGCGACCTGAACCACCCCAGCATCTAAAATTTCACGTTCGTACGTCAATCTTCAAAAAACTCTTCCGCCATTTTGTTTTTTTTGACATTTGTACTATGGATTCGTGATCGGCGACCTAAGACACTCCCGTATCTAAAATTTCACATTCATACGTCAATTTTCAAAAAAATTCTTGCGCCATTTTGTTTTTTTTTGACATTTTGACTTTGGATTCGTAATCGGCGTCCTAAGGCACCCCCGTATCCAAAATTTCACGTTCGTACGTCAATTTTCAAAAAATTCTTCCGCCATTTTGTTTTTTTTGACATTTTTATTTTGGATTAGTGATCGGCGACCAAAGACACCCACGTATCTAAAATTTCACATTAATACGTCAATTTTCAAAAAACTTCGGCCATTTTGTTTTTTTTTTGACATTTTGACTTTCGATGTGTGATCGGCGACCTAAGACACCCCCGTACCTAAAATTTCTCATTCATACGTCAATTTTCAAAAAACTTCCGCCATTTTTTTTTTTTTTTTTGACATTTTGACTTTCGATTTGTGATCGGCGACCTAAGACACCCCCGTACCTAAAATTTCACATTCATACGTCAATTTTCAAAAAACTTCCGCCATTTTGTTTTTTTTTGACATTTTGACTTTCGATTTGTGATCGGCGACCTAAGACACCCCCGTACCTAAAATTTCACATTCATACGTCAATTTTCAAAGAACTTCCGCCATTTTGTTTTTTTTTGACATTTTTACTTTCGATTTGTAATCGGCGACCTAAGACACCCCCGTACTTAAAATTTCACATTCATACGTCAATTTTCAAAAAACTTCCGCCATTTTGTTTTTTTTTTGACATTTTGACTTTGGATTCGTGATCGGCGATCTAAGACACCCCCGTATCTAAAATTTCACATTCATACGTCAATTTTCAAAAAACTTCGGCCATTTTGTTTTTTTTGACATTTTGACTTTCGATTCGTGATCGGCGACCTAAGACACCCCCGTACCTAAAATTTCACATTCATACGTCAATTTTCAAAAGACTTCCGCCATTTTGTTTTTTTTTGACATTTTGACTTTGGATTCGTGATCGGCGACCTAAGACACCCCCGTATCTAAAATTTCACATTCATACGTCAATTTTCAAAAAACTTCGGCCATTTTTTTTTTTTTTTGACATTTTGACTTTGGATTCGTGATCGGCGACCTAAGACACCCCCGTATCTAAAATTTCACATTCATACGTCAATTTTCAAAAAACTTCGGCCATTTTTTTTTTTTTGACATTTTGACTTTCGATTCGTGATCGGCGACCTAAGACACCCCCGTATCTAAAATTTCACATTCATACGTCAGTTTTCAAAAAACTCTTCCGCCATATTAGATGCACCATTTTTTTTTTTGAAATTTTGACATTGGGCTTGAGATCACCGACACCAAGAGCCCCCGAGTACCGAGTTTTACCTTAATCAGAAGAAAAAGTTGATTTGGCTCCACCCACTGCGCAGTGCGTAATTATTTAAATAAAATTATTTCGTAGGGGCACATAAATGTTAAAAGCATTATTTTTTCCCTTAAGAAAACGGCATACCCGTTTTAGAATTATTGTATTTTAAATGGAATTTATAAAAATTATAAGAAAAAATCATGCTGTATATGTGAATGATTATTTCATCGACCGGGAAAATTATGTCGAGAAGTCCGGCGTCTTGTCTTATAAATTGCCGGTAAAATACACAATATCGCATTCGAAAAAAAAATGTTTTGCCCCGGCCTGGGTTCGAACCCGACCCGGCAAAGTCATTGTATTAAGAAGCCGTCAATTTTGCCATTGGGCTATCGACCTAATGTAAATAGTTTGTTCAACTGCCATATTTATATGTAGGCTTGACTCTATGTTGAAATCTGCAATTTTTTTTTTAAATCTCAGAGAAAATAGACGTGTAATCTTTAAAAGGTTATAAAAAAACGTTTTAATTGTGTCCAGATAATTAATTTAGGGCCTTGTCCGTGTCCTAAAACTAAATATATTATGTGTGTTTATATGCCATGAACCTATTCTGAAGTTAATAATTACATTAAGGAAACTGGGCATACGCGTTCTGGAATTATGGTATTTTAAAATTCAAATTTATAGTAATTAAAAGATATCAGCCTGTATGTAAAAATGTTAAGTCAAGCTACCGATATATAATATATTTACGGGCAGTGCACATTTCATGTTATGAGCATTGCAGTTGATTTATTGTGTACATGTATTTCTGGCGTATTTCGGCCATTTTTCTACGATGTCCGTCTGCATGAGGAATTTAATTTACACGCACTATCGATATCGTACGTCGATGAAGTCGCAATAGACATGCGATCGGTACAGAAATGTCTGACTTTACGATTATGTACCTTGTTGGGCCGTCAGAACCTTCAAAATTTGGAATTGAAGGCTTAAAAGTCAAACGTGCAAAATTTCTCGTTGGAGCTGTCAGATTTGCGAAAAGTCAATTATGTGTTTAGTCCTCGTTTTTATTTACGTAAAATGTGCATTCTTTAGGCACGTCATGGCTTAATTTCGCGTGTTTTGAAAAATTCGACGGAACGTATATTGTAATTGCTCACGCGTCCCTCGACCTTAAAATATGCTTTCGAGCGCGTTGAAAAGCAGAAAGTACGGGCTTTTTAACCGTACTTTTCCCTATGCGTGTTATATTTTCGTTTAAAAGGAGATCCCTTCAGAAAATCGGCAACGTCTTAAAAAACAACGTTTAAATTTGTCCGTAAATATCCGGCCATCGGACAGAGCTATAAAGCCGAAATTTTAACCGTAATTAGCTCGGACATTCCTCTTCACGCGACGATCGGTCCGAACGCGCAACCTATACAGGGTGTTGCACAATTTCGAGAAACGTCACCCGTTGCACGGTCCTATCTCTATCCCCTGTTTTCTCACGTCATTTTTAAAGGATGACCGTGAGCTATTAGTAAGGAGAATGTTCTCAAGAAATATAATGTTCATTTATTACAAAACAATATTGTATGATAATGATCTATTTTAAAGAAAAACAAAATCGTCTGAGATAATATCAAAATAGGTCTCTTTATGTACCGATATTAACCCTTACTAACCACAAGACTCCATATACAACCGATTACTGCAATTTTGCGCTGTTAACTATGCAACACGCTTGTTTTCTCCTAATCCTATTGCACGAGCTGTCTGTTATACTTATCTGTGGTAATACTATCATAAGGCTGTATTACACTTACCAAGTTCTTGACCAAGTTATTGGCCAAGAAATTGTCGGCAAGTTCTTGATCAAGTTATTGTTGACCTTGACTGTTTTACACTTATCAATTTCTTGGCCAAGTTTTTAGGTGAATTAGTAGTACCAATAGTGCAAAAGTACGAAATAAAAAAATTAATAAAGTTACCGAAGATTTGTGTTTGATATTGAACGTAAAAATAACTGCACATGGGATACAAAAGAAAATAAATAATTTACGCATACAATTCTTTCAAGAAGTATCAATTTAACATGTCATTTTTAACAGTATTTTAAAATGGAATTTGTGTTTACATTTTAGACAGTTCGCAAACAACTTCATAACATGAATATTACTAGAAATCACTAAAAACTTGATCAAGTTGAGAAGAAAAATAGAACATGTTCTAAGCCACCAAGTTCTTGGCCAAGAAATTGACCAAAAGTCGACTTGACAAGTGTAATACACGACTTGTCGTCAATTTTAACTTGATCAAGTTCTTGGCCAATAACTTGGTTAGTTTAATACAGCCTATACACAGATTTCTTAATTTTTCCAAATATTTTATCCAATTTAATTTTCATTTCTAGGTGCTAGGACTCTGCTTGATAATCACTATGTCGACTGGTTTACCAAATTATGGCCAGGGAGGTCATGGACAACAAGGTTATGGAGGCGGTCAAACTGCTGGCTTTGGAGGAGGCCAAGGACACGGAGGCGGTAACCAAGGCGGTGGTTACGGAGGCGCTCCAGGTGGCGGTCATGGAGGTGGTCAGCCAGGCGGTGGATACGGAGGCGGTCACCAAGGTGGCGGTAACCAAGGTGGTCACCAAGGCGGATATAAAACACATGGATATTAATTTTTGTAAATGTTAAAATTAAAATGTAAGATTATGTACATACATATTATTATACACAATATATGGTATACATATTATTCTATGACTATGAAAATCTGATATTAATAACCTCTATAGATACATAACCATATAGCAGTTATGAAATTAAATTTTCTTTTGACTGCCGATCCCTATCATAACTCGTAAAGAGAGATATCATCAGTGTTACTGTGACAAATTTTAACTTTTAAGTTCATTCCTGCATTGTAAACCTGAGAGACGATATACTATTACACTATATGAATCAGTTTTAATACCTAAAAATTTACTAAAGGCCATTTCTAAAAACGATTACGTAAACTGTGAGATCTGAAATCCTATTCTTTGAGGTGAATAAAAATCATAAAAGAAATTATTTAAACAAATTATAACTAGCCGACACGATTTTTATAACTGATTTAACAATCTAAAATTTTAGTATTTTGCACTGTTTTAAACATAAAAACTATATTCTAACATAGGGTAACACATCACATTTTCAAAAGAAAATCTGTTTTCACCAATATTAACATAAAATTTAAAATTAAGTATTGTAACAAGCGGGAGAATGTTCGCGGCTAAACCGTGAAGAGCAGCGGTAACCAGCATTTTTCCTGGAGAATTTAATATAAAATTTGAGCCGTTAGTAAATTATAATTTGGTCATTCTACCTCCTCTATAAATTAAATTAGGATTGATTAAACAGTTTGCCAAAGCACTAGAAAAAGAAGGCAACTGTTTTAAATACTGGGATAAGTTTCCAAAGTTCTCTGATGCGAAAGTTCGCAAAGGAATATTTGTTGGTCGACAAGTTAGGTAGTTGTTCAAAGATAAAAATTTTGAAAGTACTTTGAATGACTTAGAGCTGGACTTCTTTTAAAAATGTTCGCAAATATTTTCTAAATACAATATTATTATATGTATATCTACTGGCGGAGTGTAATCTAACTCTAAAACTAGACGTAATGGAAAGATATGGTTTTTGGTTATGCCTTCAGTTAAAGCATGTAAGAAAAGTACAGGCATTTATATAATATTTATTCATTCACTATCTAAATAAATATTTTAATAAGAATTTAAATACGTCTAATTCTTTCTGTTTATAGCTCATACCACTATTTATCGCTTATTTTCCTTTCTCTTAAATGTCTGTTTGCAGCCTGTGGTTTATAATATTATTTATCTGTTTGTTGATTTGCATTCAAACATATGACAAAGATATCTTTTCAATATAAGAATATACACATTAAATTATACAATATGTATGCTATTATCATAAAAAATACTACTTTTTCACAGTTATTTATATGTATACCTTGTCTCAGAATAAGAAGGAGTGATTCAAATATCGCGCCAAAATGGCGTATATTTTTAAAGTATTTCATTTGTTCTTGCGTAGGCAAGTTTAACATGGGAAAATAAGTTTGACAGAATGTCATTTTATGTTTATAGCCAAGCTATAACCTAGTCTCTTAAATTTTTACTTTGGTTTATCATACTTTATTGTGTTATTAAATAAAATTCGTACTTTTATGTACAACATGAGCATGCGTTGATCAGAAGGCTTAAGACCGAAGGAACAAGTGATCATGCATTTGAAACTTTGAATTTGATGAATCTGTCAAAAATACTGTACGTCAGTGCAAAAATCAAACATTCAACAATTAATATCATTGCAAAAATAACTATAGATGAGTTCATACCATAAATGAACCGGACAACTCACACATATTCTAGAATTGACTCATTAATTTCAAGTAAGTGTTAATTAAATACTAATTATATTACCACATGTGCATATACATGTTATATTTCAGATATGTCAAACGTAAAGAATCCTGTTCTAATAGAAAAATATGAAAATATCTGGTGGAGAATATGGGATAAAGTTTGGATTGCCACAAGTATAATGAGTGCACGACAAGCTTTGTTGAAAACCTGTAGGATTAAATAGCCATACCGACAAAGATAGGCAATTAAGAATACTTCATATAGGTTCTGAATTAATACATAAGATGAAGTTGCTTCAAAAAAAATCCCTTTCAGAATATCACTTATATGAGAACTTTTGACAGAAGCAATTACAAATGTTACAATAAGTATTTGGAAAAATTGTGCCGACCGTGTAAATTTTTAATCTTTTTAACATGATATGTACACTAAATTATTGTTAATTTCCAATATATAGTAGAAATAAATATTTGTTATACATTATATATTTTCATAATAAATAAATTTTAATAGGGAATAATAATTAATAATGTGTAGGTATATGTAATTACCCTTGCAGTTCGTGTAAACAACTTCAGCCGATGTAAATTTTTCTATTTATTACTGTTGTATGTAAGATTCACATTTCCAAGACTAGTTGCTTGAATTTACCTCCTCAAGGTTTGTAGCAGTAATACGAATGATTTATCTGTAAGTTCTTTATTGATATTTAAAATAGAAACTAATAAGCAAAACCTTTTCTGCAAGTTCTTAAGGACATTTTGATAAAAGATAAAAGGTTTGATTCAATCTTGCTCTCTGATACAAATATTTAATAATAAATAGACTTGATTCACAATTTTCATGTTGATATAGCACATTCGCTAAAATGTGCAGTAATTTTATATTTATAACTGCAATCCTCTTCAAAACGCTCAGAACAAAGTCTATGCTTTCATTTGTAAATTGGGCCTATATCTTTATCCATAGATTCTTCTAATTTCTTTTGCAAAACTAGAATGAACAGATTTGAATGTTAAGAGATTTGTATTCATCAAATTATAGATGTATGCACCTACTTGTGTTTATAACTTTACTCTCTTGTTTCCAATTGCCGTGCACTCATATTGCTACTTCGACTAGTAGAATGAAAAGCGGCACAACCATCTATTTTAACGAAAGTAGTAAATGAAACACAAATCAGCTAAATCCTTAGAATTAATACAGTTCTTCTAACCTCAATTGTCATGATGTCATATCAAATTGTCTACTAAATTTTAAGTTATGTGTTCCATGTTTTGGCGGGATATTTGAATCACTCCTTCTTATTCTGAGACAGGTTATAATAGCTCAATGTTTATAGGTAATACGTTAGAGTTTTTTTTATTAAAATAACATAATACAAAATCATTTATTCTTTCTTAATCGTATTTAACATTTCACTTCTTCTCTACATTTCAGTCTTTTAACTTTTGTAGGTAGGTCCTCCTACTATTATGAATATCTATATACATAACAGGGTATATCTTAGCAGCACACTACCTCCAATAATAAAGATATTTACATAATAATACTGACATTAAAATATTCATTCTGGACGTGGTGCTTCCATTTTCTAATATCTCTGCTGTTTTCGAATCATTGTCTAAAGAATTTTCGGTATCATCCGCCTTGCCTTTCTCCAATTCTAAATTTACAGTTCTAAGCAATGGATAATCCACATAGCCATCAACGACTTCGTGACAGTCACCTCTGAAATCATCCGTGTCGATAGACCATACCACGATCCCGCCCAATTTCTTCCTGAAGCTGAATTCGACCTTCTCTTGAATGGAGGTGATGTTATCAAAAGTTATGAACTTTTCACCACTCACGGCGAAGGGAACTTTCGCGAAATTGTCCCAGTGAATCTCCCATTTCGATGGTGCTTCTTTAAGTTCCAAACAAATCTGGAAACGGAAATGGAAGTGATAATAAAGAGATGTGATCAAAAATAAAAATGATATTACATATTAAAAAGACTTAAGAGTATCAAAAGAGGTTGTGGTTTGCTTGAGCAATAAATTTAAATTTCAAACTTTTAGAAAATACCTTGTAATAATTAGCAGATCCAGAAAAGTTGGCACAAAAGCTATTGTTGAGAAATGACCTCTAACAACATTTGAATTCAAATTTGAAGAATTTAACTTCTGCAGTTGAGTGGTGTTTAAAGACCTTATGTTATAGCACTAGTCTAGTCCTAAGAAGGAAAAGATGACTGCCATTAAATTATAGCAATAGCAGTAGTGACTATATGGCATCATAACTCTAATTAATATTGATTAAAGTTATGCGTATTTAGCTGTGTTATACATTGCATTCGTAACAGATAGTCCAAACTTAATATGTGAAAAGCAGTGCGCTGAAATTTAGACGCTTTCATCGTGAAAATAAGTGTTTCTTTCTAATAATTACAAAATAATTACCTCATTGTACCCTAAATAGCCTTCTTCTTGAGTAAAAGGCCCACCAAAGGAAACGTTCTTAAATTTTTGTCCCAATCCTGGAAGTTTTTTGGTGTTATCGATGGGATTTTCTGCTATAAACGTTCTGCCAAACAGAGGTACGCCCATTATTAATTTCTTAGGATCAGCTCCGAGTTTCAACATATACTTAACAGCGTACGCCTAAAAGAATAAAAAAGTTAATAACAAAAAGCTTCAGTTTAACCACGATAATTTTTTCATCATACAAACGGCTTGATCTGGTGGACAAAGACCAAAATTTCGCGGATATATAATAGAATAGGGAGAGAATTAATAGGAACTTTGTAATGCAACCGTCGACAGGTGTTTCACACTCGCTGGTTGTCGTCAGTACGATGTAGCCAAGATATAAAATAAGCTATACTTATAGATAGAAGCAATAAACGAAACAACATCAGGAAAACAGAACGCTATTGTAGCGTCTGCCGGAAAATTCTGGTATTTGAGGACAACAACAGCATTGCTGCAAAGCAGATATTTTCAACCTGCAAGCCATCTATCCTGTAAGTGGTATATCAAAGAAAAAAACACTAAAAATCAGTTTGGTTCGATAAAGCAACAAGTTATTCCAGACTACTGATCCCTTAAAATTATATTAACAGAGTTACATTAGTAGTACTCAAAATTGTGAGAGTGTGATATGGTCACGATATTACGACAATGCTGTAGACTATTCCAAGATTCAAATTAAAATTAATATAGCCACTTTTTACTTTTTATATGTAGTATATGGAAGTATTTTGATGACAAAAGTGTTCAATCTCTTGTTGAAGTCCCTTGATATCGAAAAAGTGGTTTTTAATAAATATCTGTCACTGTGTGTGCGTGAGACCACGACAGCGATCAAACGGCTATAGCTATCAATTACAAATTTTAAATACTACAAGTATAATCTTCAACTTGAGATCTGATTGGAAATCTGGTAGACCAGAAGTAGAAGTTTTCTTCAGTGACAAAATCAAATTTTATCAAAAAAGTTTTTCGAAATTTTTACCGGAAGTAGGTAAGTTATGCTTTCAAAGCAGATCCATTATGAGTATAAAAGTATTTAAAACTTGATCTTCAATACTTTTTGTATAAAAGAATTTCCACAATTCGGAGAAAGTAACACTTTTATCGAATAGCGATTGTCTGCAAATATCTCGTAAATTATGCATTCTATATACCTATATTTAACAAGAGTGCGGAAGTATTTACAGCTGGATTTGGAATAATTTTTGTATAAAAGAAATTCAAAAGTCGGACCGGAAGTAACACTTTTACTCTTATCGAATAGCATTTTTTTTGGAAATATCTCGCAAAGTGTGGATTCTATAGAGGTTTATTAAAAGAATCCAAGTACTTTAAAAATAGGTGAAGATTGAACATGAAAAAGAGCTGTCACTACTTTTGGACTGTAAAACCAGGTGGAATAGTCTTCTAAGCATGCTGGAACGATTTTCTCTTTTAAATACCTGCATTCAAAAAGCTCTTATAGATCTCAATCATCCAATCTGATTAGAAGATGCTGATTTTGACTTGGTAAATAAAATTGTTAGTGTGCTTACCCCAATTAAATTAACAATAGAAGCAATCTATCGGCAAAATACTAATTTATGCACAGCTGATGCCGCTTTGAAATTTCTTATAAAACAATTGTCTAGCAAAAACTCAGCACTCACCAATAAAATTAAAACATCCTTTGTGGAACGTATAAAGCAACGACGAATTGATGATTTAACTGGTGTGTTGAATTATTTACAAAATCCACGAAAAGATGATGAAAATCAGTTATTATCGGATTTGGATTGGCTTGACTTATTTCCACTTCCTAGACATGCTTTATTGAGGAAGCAAATAAAGAGTATTGTTAAAAAACTAGATAGTCGAGATGACACGGAAGAGGAAGAAATGTCAGGATCACAAACAGATGATGAGCCAAGGCAACAAATGGAGGAGTTCGTGGATATCACTTAGAATTAGCATATAAATATCTATTGTCTATTCCTCCAACCAGTGTAGAACCTGAGCGAGCATTTTCAGCTGTTGCTTATGTTGACAATAAACTATGAAGGAGGCTTGGAAGTCAAACATTGGATGCTTTGATATTTCTGCGATTGTATTTTCGAAATTATAAATAGTTTTTTGTATTGTCTTTTTTGTTCCTTATTTTAGTATATTGTTCTTTTTTCATTTGAGTCCAATTAGAAGCGATATATATACTTAGAGTAGGATGTTGAATAATTTTTGTATAAAAAAATTTCAAAATTCGGACCTGAAGTAATACTCCTATAGGTTTATTTTTTAAGAAGATAAAACTTAATTTAGAACAACTTTTTTTTGATACAAAAGTTGTTCTACTTATGTATCATTTGAAACGCACATACGAAAGGCGTGGTGGCCACATCTCATTTTTAGTAATATTTCTATATTCCACTAATGTAAATATAAATTCAATTGATTGTAATCTTCTTGAACGTCCTAAGTAAAGGTGGTTACAACTGCTTCGTTCCTTTATAAGTAGTTTTTAAGAAACGCTGGTAAACTGCTTTTTGTCGTCTGTGCTGACTTCATAGAATGAATATAAAAAGATAAAATCTTCTAGTTGAAAAAAAAAAGAATAGCGTACTAAACAAAATGTATTAAGTTTGGATTTTTTAGGTTAAATTGTTATAGGGGCAAAATAAAATAAAATTGTTTTCCTTTGACATAAGTAACATTATTTATCGTTTTTTTTATGCCCGGCTAAACCTGCGCGACATTAAAAATTTTTTCCTGAAATCGTCCACATTTCATCACTTTTTGAAAATTTTTGGATCAGGAAAGTAGAACTGACTAGTATGATTTTACTCCAACGTCATTTTATATCATTTTTGAAAGAAATATCAAAGTGTGCCTGTACTTTACAAATAAGCTACGCCGGTGTATCCCCTTCTCATTAACAAGAATAAAACGTCGAGGTTTGTGTGTTTTAGAATCGGGAATTTTGAAAACTATGATGTCCCCTTTGTCGGCAATGTCATCAATAGACATTATTATTAACTCATCACGCGGACAAACCCGTGCTAACCTATCACACCCTTCAGTAAAAATCATATAATTGAATTAAATTAACTCGTAGATATTTTATTTACCTTCACCATCAGGAAACCTTTATCGGGAGCTTTTCTAAAAAAATTGCCCAATTTCTGATCGCCAAAATATGTTTGATTTTTTTGCATGATGTCCAAATTCACCTTAAATATGCAGTTAGCTTGGAAAACTTTTTAATATCAACGTTTTTCTTCTGTAACAAAGTGGATTTTCACATGGAAAAAATGAACCACAAAATAGAGGATTTATAATTATTCGTCTTCTATGCGAAATAAACGAGGAGAACTTCTTTCGTAATTACTGTGAATTTTTTTAGAATTGCACCAATCTTCAAATATTGATTACGCTTTCTAATATCTGTCTTTGGATTTGCTTGGCAGTAAAACGTCCATTGCAGCATTGGCAACTGCACTTATAGTCGAAGGAATGTCATCTTCTACATCTCTATTTTTTTTTCGAAAGACTATTTATAACAGTTATTAACTCGAAGAAAGGACCCAGGGAAAATTGCAAAAGTGAAGTTTTGTTGTTGTGAACGTTTGTTGACTAGTCACAACCGAAACAAAACCGATTTGATCTTTCTTATCACTTTTATTGTCACTATTAATTTATTTTCTAAAATTTAATTACTTACGCAAAAAATATTTTGCGTTATGCGTAAGCATAGGATTTCAAAAATTAATATTGGAGACGTAATTTTTAGTGATTTCATTTGTTAATATTAAATAAATAAGGCAAATATATCTAATATACAACAAATGTGAATGAAAAAATATTTAAAAAATGTTTTCTAGACACATAATACAATACTGTTATGTGGGCTGCGGACAAAATAATTTCAGTTTTGCATTTGTATGAGATATCGAAGACCTACAAACTAAGTTTACACCCCTGTATATACTCTAGGTTCACGATAAACTTAACTAAGTAAATACTAACGGTATTAAGAAGATCTGAGCTGTACAATGGGGCATTATGTCCTATGAATCTACCCCAACTTCCGTTGAAGTCATAACACATCAAGAGCATGTAATCCAGGTACTTGGATAATTCACTGACTTCATATCCGTAATCGATGGTATCCTTGCTGGAATCTAAACCAGCACTTAATACGAAATTATGCTTATCGTACGCCTTTCTCAAATCCTAAAACAGACAGGGATATCAAAAAATTATTATAAGATATACAAATACTTTTACAGTTGCTATCCAATTAAAGATAACCGTGTAGTATTATAAGCAGGGAAAGTTTTACGCATAGTTTATTTTGACAAATATTGAAACCAACCTTGATTTTTTTATATAGAATTATTTACATTACATGCCATATGTACATTGTCGATAATTAAGTTAAATTTACCTTGACTAATTCGACGAAATTCAATTTGTCCTGTCTTCTACCGCCACGTTTGCCTGGATATTGCCATACAATATCTATACCGTCAAAATCATGTTTTCTAAAAGGAAGAAGAACAAATACAAAATTACTATATGCATATCATATAAAAAATTGTATTTATAACGTAGATTGTCAGTATTATTATATTAAAGGAAACTTCTGCATTGAATTTAACCTCTAAAATACTAATTTAAAATTATAGATTTCATAAAATCTTTTTTAATTTTCTTGTACGTTTTATTGAAAATCTATATGTTAATAAGCAATAATAGTAATAATAATTGACGTTTCAACATGTTAAAAACGTCACTGCTTTAAAAAGCGCTCAGCAATACAAAACATAACAAGATAGGAATATTCTAGAACTAATAAAATAAAATAAATGGCCAAAATTCAAGATTTGGCAATAGCTTACCATGAATAATTTAATAAGATTCATTAGGTGTGCTACATTTACGTAATGACTGGATTGTCTAAGATATAGCAATATTAATTTTTTGTACCATATATTATTTTGACAAACATATTTGTCAAAGAATAATTGTCAAATATATGTTTCACTTATATTAATAGTTTGTTAATATTTTAATGTTTATTAATCGACAAAGGTAATAATATAATATATTATAGAGACGTTTTAATTTTTTTTTGTTTTTAATTATGTTTGCTTGTATTTTACAATGTTTTGATATGCAAACCGACGTGCATATGATTCTACACATGATAATTATTATTTTAAAATTCAATTCAAATATGATTTATAACAATTCCTTCAGAAATAGAAATATAGAACAAAAATAATAAATACATTAAATTATTACGTAAATATTTTTAATTTAAATTACAATTCTTCGAACTCACTTTTAGTATTAGTTTACTTAATATTTTTAACATAATTTTCTAGTGAATAAAACTTTAATTATGATTATTTAATTTGAACTATTATTAGAAAATATTCAAATTATATACAGGCTTAAGTGCGGTATTATAACAATATATATCTGATAAAAAATATTTACTGTCTTGAAAATATTTAATATTGAGATCAGGTAATTTCCTTCAATCACCTTAAAACATATATCGGCTTGTGTTAAGGACGTTTCTTATTATTATTTTTCTTTTATCGTTTTTTCTATGAAGTAATATTCTCTGCTCTATGTAAAACGTATATATCTTTAGTTTTAATTTCAATATGCATTATCAATTAATTAGAACATGTATATTTCTCTATATAAGTGCTTAGAGTTATTTTATTAGTTCTCATAATCGTAAAATAATATATATTTATAATTATATCTGGAAAGACCTAGAGGGACATCAGTCTCCTAATGTAATCTCTTTCTTAGAAACTCCTCTATTGTCCGGTCTAGAAAATCGGTAAAATGCTTTGTCTAAATTATCATTTATTTTGTTTCTTTTATTAGCATTATGCCGTCGTAGTACTTAAAAATACATAAATATTTGTCGGATTTCAGAATTATAGATACATACTCCGTAATTGAATAAACTCGTAAACGTACAGCAGGGCTCATATATTTATATCAGAGAATTGTATTCCTATTTGCTCTTTCGGAGAACATTAAATGAAACTATTACAACCCCTTAATGTTGGGTTTTTCCAGACAACCCCACTCTGAATACTGAGTTTGTTGTAACAGAAAATTAAAAACAGTTTATCATCGAAACTCAACTTGTTAGCAGTTCGTTTAGCTCAACTACTACAACTTGCCCAATGCAAAAGCCTACATTTATTCGCATTATTATTTTATTTAATTGTAAATAAAGTTGTATATAACAGTGTAGTGTTATTTTATTTGTGAATAGCCACTTATAACGTAAAATCAGTGATGAGTTATTTTGCTACTTCTAAACCAAAAAGATCCATGTGAAAGAAAAACGAATCACGTCTTTCAAACCAGGAAGACTCAACACCTTGTTTAAATTGTTTAAAATTTTTATGAATTGCTAATCCCAGTTCAGACAATTATCTATATTAATAAGAAGCAGTTTAAGGTTTAATAAATTTAATGTATGCCTAATACACAGTTTCGACAGTAATACCAGTAATGCTGACACCTTCGGTATTTGAGGAAAGCCTCCATTTTGTTAAAACTTACCTCAGAAATTCTATCGTACTATTAACAAATCGACTTCTTCTGTAATGGTCGGCCGCCATATTGGAATATTTAATCGATCCATCTAACCAACCGCCAACGGCAATGGTAACTTTCAAATGAGGATATTGGGACTTTAGTTTCGATATGTTACTTCTGCCATCTTTCTCATCTACTTCTAGGTCAGACCAAGACTCTGAGTATGAACAAGCAATCAACATCTGAATATTATGTAGAATAATGGAAAAAAGTGCTAGACGAGAATGACTTAAATGAAATATTATTGATTGTAAAGCTAATATAAGGCAACAAAAAAGGAAGAAATAACTCTATTTATGTTAAACTTTGATATTTAAGCAATTTTCCTTTATGTGCAGTTGTGTCTTTGTATTCTCGATACTAATTAAACATTCAAGTATTTGTTGTAAGATTTGTGTACTTATTTATTTCTTTTTATAACCTATGTATAACACATTTTCTAAATAAAATATACCCATTTTTACAACTATTATATATTAAAAAAAATTAAAATTATCGGCTAGTGTAATTTAGTTGGCAACTAAGCCTAGTTATCTATAAAGTACGTCTTTTAATAGCAACTTAGTATGATGTTAGTGGCTACTAACTCAGTCTATTAATAAAGCTGCATATACGGTAGATAAAACAACCAGCAAAGCAACTAAATTATTAAAAAAATTTCAAATATAATTTTATTCTTGTATTATTTCCGTAGTGTAACAGATCCTACTTAAAAAAAAACAGGTTACGATTGTTTAAATATCCTCTTCTTCTTTTTAACTACTATAAAGTGTGTTGATTGCATTTCGAAACTTAATTCATACGTTAAATAGACACACGTTTTTAATTTGTTTATACATTTATCTCTCTCCCTCACATTGAAGTTATATGAGATAAGTTGAGCAAAGTTTATATATCATAGTTACATGAATTAATAGACGAATGGCAAAGGAAGACCGGACAGAAAATATATTGATACATATATCACTAATACGTTTGGTAATCCTTAATTTCCTTACCTAGAAGGTATATAGAATCGTCAGTTTGGTTTAAAAGAGCAAAGGCATATACGATATGTGTACACAATAACGGATTGACGTTATCTAATTTAAAACTACCTCTGCCGGGTCTATGTGTTGCATATGATGCTAGGTAACAGAAGACTACTTTGTTATGTGAAGGTCCTGGAAAAGAAAGCACAATAAATAGTAACAAGCATTCAAAATACCACAAATACATGCATACATAAATAAAAACATTCTATAAAAAAGAATAATCTAAAAATAAGAAATTAAAAGTACTATTTTTCAAAGTAATTCTGAAATTAATTGAAATTATTATTATTATTATTGTGGTAATTATATCAATAATCTAATAAATAGCATAATAATGGTCTTTCTCATATTAGGTATATCATTCAATTACAATCACAATTCACACAAACATATCTGAAGTTAAATAAATCAAAGCAGATTAAGTTTCTAACTGGAAATCCATAATTTATATCTATATTTGTTTAAGTGCATCCATCTTGTGGTAAATAAATGTGTTGAACATAAAATATTATGTGGGAATCATAGAATCTATAGGTGAACTACAGAAAGGAAAATTACAGGATCTTTTGGGAATTGCAGGGTACAAAATATAAGGGGGTATCACATTATTTGTCCGTAGGGTATAACTAATGAAAATTCGTGTTTTATTTTAAATTAATGTAATAAAATAAATGATACTGATACTATTTATAGTGGTGGTGAAAGATCTAGTATAGATGTACATTCCAAAAAAAAAAATATACTCAATCATATAAGGTAAACTGGGACGAAATTCCGGAATTTAAAAGGTGGCTTACAAATAGTCCAAAAAGCCCCCAGTTTGCGAGATGCAAAAGTTGTGATAAAGATATTAATATAAGCAGTGCAAGGGATTCACTAATCAAACATTCCTATTCTATATTTCACCAAGAAAAATTGAAACTTTTAGAGAAGCAGATATCTATTACGAAATTTGTTACCGATATATCTCACACAAGGAAAATTCAAAGAAGATATTTGATATTTTATATATAGTTTTATTTTTTCTAACAATATTAATTGGTTGTTGCGAAACATCTCCCTTTTACTATTAGGTATGGAACATCCACCAAGAATAATTTCAAAGGTTTGTCCAGACTCGAAAATAACAGGATTATCGTGTAGTAGGACTAAAAACTACAACCGTAATAAGGCATGTGATTGGTACAAAAGAGTATCAAATTTTATGTTAGGATTTACGAACCAATAAATTTTCTCTTACTGGTCGATGAGTCTACAGACATATCTACAGTTAAACATCTCTATTTACTGGTGATATTTGTTAAAAATAAGTTCAGGACAAATTTTTTGCACTTGTTCCACTTTCTGTCGCAGATGCTGTCACTCAAACTTCAAAACATCAAATACCATATAAAAGTAATCTAATAGGATTTGCATCAGATGGATCTAATGTTATGTTGGGCAAACATCATTCATTAATGACACTTTTAAAAAATGATTGTACCTCATATATATATAATGAAATGTATGTCATTCATTCCGTCTGTGTTCTTTTTACGCATGCCAAAAGTTACCTAGATTTTTAGAAAATCTTACTATATAGAGACATAATATAATTATTTTAATTCAAGCCCTAAAAGAACATCTGAGCTTCGGGAGTTTCAAATATTTTGTAACGCAAAAGTTCACAAAATACTTCATCCATCACAAACCAGATGGTTATCGGCACATGCCGATATTGGTAGAATTTTAGAGCAATACGATACTTTGTTGATGCAGTTGCAAATAATGATATTTTAATTGCAGACTCGATATTACAAAAATTGAACGACCCAACCACTATATTATTTTTTTTTATTTCTGGAATTTTGCATACCATTCTGCAACAATTTAAATAAAGAAATGCAGGCAACAAGTCCAAAATTACATGTAATATATAAAAATGTTTGTAATGTATTACAAATTTTTTACAACTGTTTTTTTAAAACAAAGTTACATTCAAAATACACCATTAGAAAAAATTGATTTTAAAAATTTTATCTAGATTTAGGAGAAATGTATTTCGGTGCCCATGTAGAAAAATTTATATCGGAAACAACATTTTCTGACAATCAATTCAATTTGTTTAAGTTGCGTTGTTCAGGTTTTTATGTTGAAAAACTATTTGTGTTTTTGGACCCAGAAAGAGTCAAAAATAGAACAATTACTTCTATTACTAATGTTGCAACAATATTTCCAAATTTAGTTAAAGACTTCGATCTACAACAACTTGATAATGAATGCCAATTATTGGGAAATACAGTGGATATTCAATCATACAGTGGGAAGATTGAAATGGTTTGGCAACAATTCAAAAAATTCAATGAGGCAGTGGTGAAATAATGTTTCCTTTATTGTCACATTATGCATTTTCCATTATGGCTTTACCTCATTCATCAGCAAACGTGAAAAGAATATTCTCGTCAATTAATTTATTAAATAGGAAACAACGAAATGTCTTAACCACTGACACAATAACGGGGTTATTACAAACCAAACAGTACCACCACACTACTTTCTGCGACTTTCCTTGTAGGTATGCTGGCTTGGTCCTCAGAAATTTCTTATTTTGAATATTATGGATTCATCTTAGAAGAAATACACTGCTCCCAAATTTTTGAAATTGATAAAAAAATAATTTTTTGTTGATAATTTTCCCAGTTAATATAATTTTCCAAATAAATGGTTTGGGAAACCAGCTTAACTAACGCGTCTATTGAAAATATTTGCAAGTATTATTAATCATCTCGTCCTAAATGTGCTAGATACAAATTCTTTAAATCCCCAAAACAGAATTAATCGGTAATCATAATTCTATATTAATTAAAAATAATCCTATGACAAAATTTCCTAGTCCTATTTGTTTACATGCGAAACTATATATTTATGTATCATTAGCAATAGGAAACTAAATATACTTTATAACTTCACTGCTTGTTTATTATTTGAACATTCTTTGTTTTTTTTGTATATACATATTTTCCCACGCTATATTAAACGTAATTATTTCTTCCATAAAAAAAAAGTGAAATCTTTCACATTTATAAGAAAATTAATGAGATGTTATTCTCACACAACAAATAATTACTATTGAAAACAATATTGAGAATTTTTATCTAAAAACCGGTTACAAACAAACAAATTTTAATGTGTTTGTTCAGAATTACTCACATTGACACACTTTGCATACGAAATAGTTCTGCAAAAGATAATTTATTTAAAATGCTTCTGTAGAAAGAATAGTCACGTTTACAAAGAAATCGTGGATTAGGTATTCCATTTACTTAAGATGAATTAACAAGAAACGAAAAATTTATTGAAGTTTTAAGAATTGAATTATGAATGTATATGGTATTTATTGCGATATTACAATAACAGATTCGGTTAAACCTTTAAAAAATTACTGAGGAAATTGGGAGCATACAATAAAATAATTATATAATTAAAATAAAATTCGGGTTGATTTGATTCACTCAGGTGTTCAAAATAATAGCAGTACACTAAAATAAATAATAATAATAATAATAACTGATTGTTATTAGCTAATGAAATACTTATAATACACGTGTTCGTAATGCCCCACACGTTGGGCATCAAAAAATATGCAGTTACCCTTCCTTATGTTGGTCGTTAATAAATAATTTTCTTGACGTTTTGTATATATGTGCCTTCTTTTTCAATTATATTTTCTAGGTGCGTTCTTTCACAAAGCATCGCGAAATACCTTATAAATTAATTAATAATTATTCCTGCATAGCAACATTTGCAGTAACACTGATAGTAGTTATTCTCGAAATTTATTTTATAACATTGTTTATATCAACCTTAATATCGTCATTTTCAAGTAGTATGTAAATTCTTGTAATTATTCGGTGATTGTGCAGCGATACCAAAAAATTAATCAAGAAGAAAATACAGCAATTAAAAAATACAAATGGAACCCAGCAAATATATCGGCTCAAAAACTAACAAAAATTCACGCTCTCAAATATTGTATTTCCAACGATTTTAATTTGAATTTATCCTTTACTCTTAATTTGAATTGAAATTTATTTTCATGAATTTTACCAAACGGAAAACTCATGGATTGCCCAAGAAAATATATATTTCATTAGTGATTCTACCGATGATTTCAGTATATGACGAATATGTTTACAAATTACTTTCAATCTGTGTACAAAAACTATTTTAATAATTTACCTAATTTTAACCCTTAATATTACCTCAACTATAGCTAATTATTGGTCTGTATGTGGTGTTCTATAAATGAATTCAACAGTGGAAAATAACTTTTATTTTACTACTATTTGCACTTTACCAGCCTTGGGAATGATGCTGGAACCATTCATTTGTGATACTTTTTAGGGTAAGTCTCAAGTCGACTCTATTTACACAGCCATAAATTTTTCGAGCACGCATACCACAACCTTCTTCTTGGGAAGCTCAAGGCATATGGCATTTCTACAAAACGTTTGCCTTGGTTCTAATACATCAAATTATGATCCTGTAAACTCTGGGATACCCCAAGGTAGTCATTTGTATCCAATCCTGTTTCTTCTTTTTATAAACGACATCAATCATCGTATTAACTTTTGTAGGTTCCTTCTTTTAGCTGTAAGCTCCAAACAAATAATGGCGGTATCTTTACCAGGTGTAGAAAAAACCATATATCTATTATAAAAAGTTCAAAAATGTATCTTAATCATCTTCAGTACAAAGAACTCGAAGTACGTGGGAGTTTGAGCAAATTCAACGTAAGCTTTGTAAAATTTATTTCCTACAAGCTGAAGATAGATTAAGCAGTGTTCATGTACACTGAAAGCTTGAATTGGTAGGTCTACAATTTATCTCATCACGCCATGAACAGGCATAACATAAACTTGGCTACAAATTCATGCATTGTTTACTTCACTGTCCGGAACTATTATCTTTGTTTCTTTTTTGTATACCAACAAGTGATACAAGGAAGGAGAATTTATTCTTTCTTCTTCTTCTTAGCGCTTTAAGACACACAAATAATGTGTTACTCACCACACTAATGAACGTATTTTAAAACCACCAAATAATGTGTTACTTTGATGATTGCATTATGCTATTAATAAATAACTTAATGATGTGTAATTTTAATTACTACCTTGACGATGGTACATAGAAGGCATTGTTATTCTAAAGCCTATCTTGGCCGAAAAACATTTCACAGCGATCTTGAAATACTATGCTGATTTTTATTGGTAAGCAGTCTTGGTGGTTCTTTTAGGCCGCCCAAGACCTCTTATACGGTGGTTCCTACCTTACTAAGACAAATCGTTTTAACAGCTAATAACGTTAGCAATATTTTTTGCAAAGCTTAGTAATTTCACAAAATATCATGTAGTCCGATACGAACCCCCAATACGTTTATCTGACGATAATTTAGTTGTCTACCAGACTTGGGCAAACTACTTTCCACTTTTGCCTTCCCTGATCTCATGTCTTTCTTTATTTTCCTCTTCCTTTCTTGTTTCGGACTTGGACATATGTGCTTAACCTTCTATGAGTATTTAATTTTTCTTGTCTTTATAAAATCGGGAATTGGATCCACTCCTAGCTCCATTCTTATCTCTTTTCACAGATCAATCTAAGTAATAGTTTTCTCCAACAAGGTTCTGCACGTGATCAACAATATTTTGCTGTCTGCATGGCCTACCAGAACTTTTGCATTTTAACACAGATCCTGTAGTCCTAAACTTCTCCACGACCAGACAAATGTGATGATGTAAAACGGGATTATCCACAACTCTATTAGGTAACTGCAAGTAAAACTGGTGCTTACATTTCGCGTAGAAATATCACCATTCTCCATTAAGAAATTGTGCACTTGGAAATATGCTTCAACAATAAAAATATTTTCTTGCAATGTCTATATATTTAGTAGTAGTATTTATTAAGTAAAAAACTTATTTGTCAGAAAAAATATTTTTTTCGTCACGAAATGCCAAGTGTCAAAATGACATAGATTTGTTTTTGATTTATATAAATGAGTAACATTGGACAATAGATTGTGCTGGAACGATCACTGTAAAAATTTGTGCAAAAAAGTTAGCTCGTCTATATTTGGTTTAAGAGTATTGAGGAAATGTGTAGGAATGTTTTCACTGAAATCATTTTATTATGCGAATATTGAGTCTCGTCTCAGATATGCATTATTCTTTTGGGGTGCATCGACACATCTTAGTGATGTCTTTATATTACAAAAGCGCTCTATTCGAACAATGTGTGTGGTTCCTTACGGCACACATTGTAGACCTCTTTTTCAAGATCTTAAAATCTTAACTTTACCTTTCTTATATATATATATATATATGAACTCATTGTATTTCTTGTGGATAACCGATCGATGTTTGTTCGGAACAGGGACATTTACAACTCAATGTGTAGGTACTCGGCGCTGCGACGACTATTCGGTCCCGCTTCATACTTCCGCACATTTTGAAAAGAGTCCCCAGTATCGAGCAATTAGAGTATATAATTCTTTGCAGACTGATTTGAAGAATGGCTCGTCTGCGAACGGTCATCGATTTAGGGGTCAGTTAAGAAGCTTTTTGCTGGAGAGAGCTTCTACTCGTTTGAGGAGCATATAAAGTAATAGTTGGTTAGATGTATAAAGTGTGTATTGTACCCGATATATATTAACATACATGAAATTTTGTTATTTACTTGTTTTACAAAAGACAGAATAACCACTATATATGTATTTATTGTATTTATCGACAATGTCAATGTCTATGACTTACGACAATAAAGTTATAAATATTTACTTATAAATAAAAGGCAACTGGTTTATTATAATTTGCAAGTACTAGTTGCTCAGTGCCTACTAAGATGAAATTCTTTTTGAAACACGTTGTATAATTTATAAATTAAAATCATACTGACTTAAGTTACATTTAGTTAGTTTAATATACATGGCCTACTTAAGTGAGAATTTTGATGATCTATATATTGATATTACAAACGACTAAGTTGGGAAATACATTTTTTCGTGCACAGTCTACTTCGACTCTGGATTTATTGAATTGCTCGTAAGTATGTATAAATATAAATTAAAGTATTAATCAATAAAACTGTTATAAATACATACTTGCAATTCAATTCTAAATAATCCTAATGATTTTATTACGATATTACGAATAATACGAATATTACGGTAACTATGTTTCGCACATAACGTGAGGTAATTCTTTTTGTCGTTTCTGTTCCCAACACATCATCACAGTTTATTATACGAGGTGTGTCTCAGAATTAATGAGAATGATTAGTTTCCAAGAGTTTTATTGAATGTATCTACAAATTAATATTGTTCACTTCAAAGTATGTCCCTTGGGAATGCACACAGCGTCTTTAGTAAGTTTTCCATGCCTGGTAACAATTCTGGAAGTCTTGTTTCATTAGGCTGTTTAGAACCTGTGTCGTGACTGCTTGGATGTTGTTTATTGTTCCGTAATGGGAACATTTCAATTACCGCTTAAGCGTTGGAACAAGAAAAAATCACATGAAGCCATGTTTGGAATGTTGGGCGGGTGTGGGAGTACTACAATATTTTTCTCTCAAAAATTCTCCAACCGACAATGAGCTGTGACTGGGGGCATTATCGTGATGCAGGATCCACGAGCTGGCAATGTCAGGCCGCACACGCAGAACTCTTTTCCGAAAACGTTCAAGGACGTTGCGATAAAGAGTTTGATTCACTGTCTGGCCCGGCGGTACGAATTCTTTGTGGACAATTCCACGCGAATCAAAATACATGATAAGCATCGACTTGATTCAGGATTTGCTCATGCGAGCTTTCTTCGGCCGCGGTGATGCAGGCGTGTGCGACTCAGCGCTTTGTCGCTTTGTTTCTGGATCATATTCAAATACCCATGACTTATCACCTGTTATCACTCTGTGCATGAAGTTGGGTTGGGTTGTTAAGCGATCCCGCAATTGTTGACTAATGGAGAAGCGATTTTCCTTTTGTTCATCAGACAAGTACTTGGGCACCAGCTTTGCACAAATTTTCCGCATGCCTAGTTCCTTTGTCATAATTCGATAAACAGTGTCCTTACTCATGCTGACCTCATGTCCCATCAACCTAAGTGTCAACCGTCTGCTAACGCAGAACGCACATTCGCCACGCTTTCATCGGTTTTTGACCTGGACGGCAGTCCGGAGCAATTGGTCATCTTCGATGGTTTCGCGGCAATCTTTGAAAGCCTTGTACCATCTGAAAACTTGTGCTGACGATAACGTAACATCTCCATATGTTGTTCTTACCATTTCTAGTGTCTCTGAAGCAATTCCCTTTTTTAACGCAAAATTTAATTGCATATCGCTGCTCGATATTTGCTTGCATTTTACAGGTAACGTGCTATTGGAACTTAACGGTAAATACGTGGGGCTCATTCCCCTAACACTAGACTTAGTGGGCTGCGCCTGTTATGGTTGCGTTCCTAGACATTCCACTCACATGTATTCGACTCCAGTCGGCTGCAGTCGTTGTCATATTTAGCGTAAACGATTCATTCTCATTACTTCTTAGACATACCTCGTATATAAATATGCTATGAAGGAAAATGCCGTGCGTGTTAAATATTCCTCGACAGTGCAGCAGAAGCTCACACTGCACTCACTCTTAGGTGAGGTATTTTAACATAATGTACTAAGGTGATTTGGCTATTTCTCTTTGCATACGCTGCATTTGCTTCAATAGATTATGTATTTTAGCTTTCGCTGCGCATATTTTGAGTTAGTTTATGTTCAACTGTGTTATTACTACGTGTATACAATTACCATGTCGTTAAAAAGAAAATTGACAATAATGTGGAAAGTGAAAAATGTAGTACCAGTGCGAGAAAGCTAGCTGAAATGTTGGGTTCGGCCTTGCTAGGACAATAAAGGACAAACCCGATTTAAAAAGGCTTTCTGAAGAAGGTTCGAATATAGAGCAAAAGAGAACATTCCAAAAATTGAAAGTTCGGCTATTGAGCAAGTATACTTTACAATTGAAAAACTAGAAATACAAATATCCCAATACCTGGGAGTTTATAAAGAAAAAAAATTAGTTTTTGCGCTTTGCTATAATTACAAAATAAACAAAAGTTATTTGGATGGAATAAAATAATACTTCTACTTCGGTACTTCGTTTTTCTTATCACATTGTACAAGTATATATGGACTTGTAGGTTTGAAGTGAAACCTATAGGCGCTAATATTTCACTATATAGTATACTTCTGATAAAAAAATAAATTATTTCAACAGTTTACCTTCTATGTAATAAACTTGATGGCATTATAATATCATATGTACGACATTGTGAAAAAGGCTGGTAATATGCTTCATTCTATTGTACAAATACATAAACACATTTATACTTCTGTTATTATTTTTTATATCAGTGTATATTTTACAAGGCATGTTGATCTATATATGTATTTTCGTGATGTATGGCAAGGTTAAATGAGTAAAAATACACATATTTACTTACCGAAACTATTTCCGTTACTAGTACATTTCAAAATTAACACAAACACAGGTATCAAATAAAATATATTCCGAAACCAATTCATGATCGAGAACACTGTTAATAGCACTGAGAAATTTCACTTTTTACCATCGTATTTTTAAATGATACTATCTGTGAATATTTTGTTTACTAGCTGTATGAAGCAAATTATAATGCAGGGACAGGTAGACAAGTGGTGTTTGAAGTACCAGGTCAGGGAATTCCTGCCTTGCACACTGCACTGACGGTTGGTGAATGGATTCGTAACTTGCCTTTAAAAAAGAAGCGAGTTTAGACAAGAAGCAAACCTACTTACATACTTACCAAGACCCATCAATAATGCACAAATAAATACCCTCTCTCTTTAAGAATAATACTGTTTTAATATTGTGTAAGCAAAATTTAAATTACATAACGTAACGTGCATATAGATTACAGATGTTGAGAATGTTTACTGAATAAATTTTTGCATGATAAGTTAATGTATAATAATATTAATAATGATGATCTTTATTACTCAACAGAATCATCTGTTTACAGGGTAAAACACAAAAATTAACAATAATTGCCCATACTGTAGACTTAAATATATTATGCAAAAATAAAAAAAATAAAGAACTTGATTGTAATTAGTTTTAAAAAGAAAGCACAAAACCTGACGGTATAATATTAAAAATATAGAAGTTACTTTTTCCAGAAGGGGTCAGAACTTGATCGGTTGACACTCGTACACATATGATTGAGAGAGGATTTCAGTAGAACATTTGTAAGAGCTGTGCGTGCGTAGAATGTATCATCTGATCTAGCAGAATTTATCTACTACATTTCGCTTGTTTTTTTCTCTGCCGCTATCTGCGAGTACTTCCCAATATAGTCTTCATCAAAATTTATATAATATATTTTCTGTCTCAATCATCTGTAATTTCATCCCAGTTACCGGACGAGGACTTTCTCTGTTAGTTGAAGCCATTATACTAAAACAATTAATTTCAGTTCAAACAAAATAATTTCCATAAACTTTTGGGTCTGATGTACCTATGTTCCTATTGGTTTGAGTATCAAGACACAAATTCTCAATATGGAATACATATTAACAAAATTCATACAAACGTATGTACTTATATGTATTCAATGTAATGTTCATTTTAAATAGTCTGTGATCTTTTTCTGAGTTGCACTTTTCTTCAACAAAGAATCTTCAATTCCTTTTTGTACAAAATCAAACTGTTGCTTCAAGTTGCTTTGGAAATCGTTGAATTCCAAATAAGTGGATACGGTTTTTATTGCACTAAGTACTTGTTGAGCTGTTGGTGGTTCAAAGATGCTTTCTGGCTCTTCCTCTTCTTCTTCTGATTCCGACTTTTCATTAAATTGCGTTTTTGTAACTGCTGCTGCAATTTCAATTTCTGATGGGTACTCGCAAGTTACCAAATAATCGTCGACTTCTTGAAATGCATTAATTATGTCAGCGTTTAAAGACCCTTTCACAAGATCATTTGTGATAGCCCAGTCATTTAAACTAAGGGAGTCTTCTTCATCTACAGCTTCTGGATCTTTATGCTTTAATATCCACTGAGCCAAAGGAATCATCATCATCATCAAATTCCGAATAAAATCCATCGTGTTTATAACAATTAACAATAGTTTTTTGTGAAAAACGATTCCATGCTGTGTTTATAGCTAATATACCATCCAACAAAGTAAAGTTAAAATCCTTAGCTTCATCCAAACAAGAAATCATCCTGCATAAAACTATTTTCTTATAATGTTATTTGAGACAGGCGATAATACCTTGATCCATGGGTTGTAGGGCTGCCGTTGTGTTGGGTGGAAGAAAAACTAACTTTATGGCACGTAGGTTTTCAATTGCAGGATGGGCTGGACAATTGTCAATCATTAACACTATGTTTCTGTTCTGTTTTTGTAGTTCATAGTCCCAGTTTTTTATTTCCTTTTCGAAAATCTCTGATGTTACCCATGCTTTCTTATTAGCGGTGTAATTAACCGGTAACACTTTGCAAGTCCTAAAACAACGAGGTGCTTTAGATTTTCCAATGACCAGCAACTTTCTCTTTTCGGTTCCCGTCATGTTGGCACAGACAAAAACGGTGATTCTTTCTTTGCTTTTTTTGCCTCCTTGACACTTTTCTTTTCGGAACTTCAGTGTTTGGTTTGGGACAATTTTATAAAAGAGACCAGTTTCATCCCCGTTAAAAATATCGCTGTCGGAATAACCTCTCCTTATTGTGGGCCAAACATTGTCTAACCAGTCCTTTGTTGTTTCAGCAGAAACACTTGCGCCTTCTCCATGGATTTTACTAGATGAAATATGGTACCTCTTCTTAAAACGGTCTATCCAGCTTTTTGAACAAGATGTTTCATTATTGGGGAACATTATTTTGGAAAATTCTTCTGCTTTTTTCCTGTAGTATTGGTCCACTTATTGGCACATTCTGAGTCCTTTTTTGCTTAAACCACTGCAATAATGCTTGATCAACTTCCTTGTTAACTGGTTTTCGAATTCGTTTTAACTTAGAAATATTCGAATTTAATGTCCCTTTAATTTTATTCTTGTTTTTCCAAATTGTGGAAACAGTCGAAGTTGACAAGCTATACTTTCTACAAATGTTAGCATTAGATGTTCCACTGTTGATGTCATCGATAATTTTAATTTTTTGTTCTAATGTAAGGGATTTTCTATTTCTCGGCATGATGATAATGTTACTAGTAACAAGCTCTAAAAAAGCTACTGAATAAAAATTCTGTATATGCACGGCATGCCAGTAGACGAGTTATGACAAGTTTGTTTACATCGGGCCTGCGTTAACAGCCGAAGAATGTGCCGACTCCTCGTTATAATCGCAGCGGCAAACAGAAAATTTGCTCGTACTAAAAGAAGTGCTCGTTATATCCGAGCTCGTTGTATCCGAACTAAAATTGTATTAAGTTTAAGGAACAATTTTCCGTAACACTGAAAATCACTCGTTAAAACCGGACGTTCGTTATAAGTTGTACTCGTTATAAGCGGACCCGACTGTAATAACATTAATATTATTTCTTTCTATAAACTGTGTCACAATATAATAATACTATGCAATAGTTATTTTAAATATGTTTTTATTTATTCAACACGTTAGTATTAAAAACAACATAAATCATGAAACATAACCATCATATTATAACAAAATATATATTTAATGAAAATAACACTAACAAAAAACAATAATTCATTTTCAAAGCTGAAACACTATCAGTTAAAGCCAGATGTGATAACAAATTCTGTTCTCTATATTTGTCACTTGTAACAAATTCGTTAATTTCTTTGTTGACAATCCTCAACAGTGGATAATCTCTATAACCATCCACTGCTTGATAACAATCTCCTCGAAAATCATCAGTGTCTATTGTCCAAATCATAATTCCACCGAGACTAATATTCATGGCATATCTGACTTTCTCCGCTATAGATCTTTCGTTGTCGTAGACACTCAGCTTATCGTTATTGACAGCATATGGAGTTAGACTTTCCACGTCCCAGTAAGTAGACCAATTCGAACTTTGATCGTACAACTCTAAGCAAATCTGAAATTTGGTGATGCAGTTAGTAATTGTAAGGAGAAGAAACGTCGTCATTTACGATTTACCTCGTTGTAACCCATGAAGCCTTCTTCTTTCGTGTACGAACCCATAAAAGTGTGATTTTTAAGTTTCCCTCCTAGGCCTAATGGTTTACTATCGTTGGTGCTTTGGATTGCGAGGAACGTTCTACCGTAAAATGGAACGCCGAGAAGTAATTTTTCAGAAATTGCTCCTAATTTCAGCATGTGATTGATGGAATAATCCTAAAAAGCAAATAGAAGAAATAAGTTTATTTTAAATATATATATAATATATAGGTTATAGTTCCGGTAAAAAGTTCTGAAGGTCATCGAACCGTTAATAAGAAAGATATGACAGGTCAACTATCACAATTTCATGTTCTTTTTCTGTTAAGAATCTTTAATTTTGAATTTAGAATATCCCATTACTTATTTGGTTTATTTTTTGTTGGCTTTTTGGACATACCGCGCCATCTTTTTGTGAAACCCTAAAGTTGATTTTCAATTAGTTATCAGAATATGGTAGATTTCTGTATTATATTTGTACTTCCTTAATTAGTTGTTTTATTGCTCGGTTTTTGTTTCTACATTTATTTTGCTAATTTTTAAATATTGTTTTTTTAATTTTAAATTCTTTTGTATTCTTTATTTTCAATTCATTTTTTTCATCGCCGTCCGTGTGTCAGACATTTGCGTTTGAATTTAGAATATCCTATTACTTATTTGGTTTATTTTTTGTTGGCTTTCTGGACATACCGCGCCATCTTTTCGTGAAACCCTAAAGTTGATTTTCACTCAGTTATGAGAATATGGTAGATTTCTGCATTATATTTGTACTTCCTTAATTAGTTGTTTTATTGCTCGGTTTTTGTTTATACATTTATTTTGCTAATTTTTAAATATCGTGTTTTTTTTTAAATTTTAAATTCTTTTGTATTCTTTATTTTTAATTCATTTTTTTCATCGCTGTCCGTGTGTCAGGCATATGCACGTCTCAGACACGCGTCTAATCGGACAGTGTTTAAGTTTCACTTTGTCTTAAGTTAGCATCGAAAACATACCCATTCCACATGCAGTTTATCCTTCAACTACTCACATAATTGCTTTTGGTCTATTGCCATACTTTACTAAATGGGATAAGTGGCGAGAGGTTAATATGACCTGCGTTGAATCGGGTAAGCTTCTTCTTAATTAATCTTCGTGGATAAGTTATTCGTAATTTAAGTTTAATTGTCATTTCTTCCTAGTTTGTTTTGTTTACTATTCTATTTTTTTGTTTCACTGTCCCTCTCCTTCCTCAAATCGAAATTTGCACATATTTTATAGTCATAATTGGTTCCATTTAATTGCTTATATATACTGGAGAAGCATTTCACGACTCATTCTGTTACATTAATCCATTCATAACTTTTGTATATCTCTTGTTATTGTGATCGAACACCCTAAAACACCTTTACATTCTTCTAGCATGAAAATAGCATCAAGCAGCTCTTCAGTGAACTTAATGAGAGATGGCATCATTTTCGATCGTCGTTCTAAGGAGTAGCTTCTCCGCATCGGGCATAGCGGCCGCGAACTATCCACTAGTTGAGATCAACAGGAGTGTTTCGACTAAGGTGAGAATTGAGTAGATTACGCCGGTACGGTATATATAGAGATCTTGGCACCAGTGTTGTAGTACTATAAGACAATAGTTTTGCAAAGTGTAAGTGTAAGTAATGCTAATTTTTTGATAAATAATTCACACAACACATTAAAAACCTTTCCAGAAAAGTAATTATCATTAGTAATTAATTATGTATATACAAACCACATTTAGCAGATTTGAACTGTGCAAAGGTGCATTGGGTCCTATTATACGACTCCACCAGCCGTGGTAATCATAA
This sequence comes from Amphimallon solstitiale, assembly GCA_963170755.1. Taxonomy (NCBI): domain Eukaryota; kingdom Metazoa; phylum Arthropoda; class Insecta; order Coleoptera; family Scarabaeidae; genus Amphimallon; species Amphimallon solstitiale. The sequence continues at coordinate 186,258,229 of OY720676.1, read as the reverse complement.
CACATCATCGACATGAAGTCCAAATACGTGGACAATTCCTTCACATTATAAGCGTTATCGATGGTATCCTTACTGGCACCCAATGCAGCAGTCACTAGCAAATTGTACTCATCATATTCTTCTCTTAAATCCTGTAATATAATTTATGAAAAGAAAATCGAAATCGAAAGACTATATATGAGGATGATTGTCCAAAACGAAATCTGTAATGAGAAAAAGTAAAATGCATCTTATATACCTTCACTAATTGCAGAAAGTTTACTTTGTCGTGGACGCTACCACCGCGTTTAGTTGGAAATTCCCAGAATAAGTCCAACCCGTTCAAGTGGTGTTCCCTGAAATTTTATAAAATATAGGATGTATTTTACAGTTGTACCAACATAATTCACTAACAGTTTAATTCCGGGGTAGCCAAATTATAGGTATATGCTATTATTATGTAAGTGTTTATTTCTTTTTACTTGCTTTATTTGGTAACACGAAGCAATGCACTATCTTTTTTTTATATATACGTATGAATGGATGCAAGATATCTATTACGCCCTTTTTTCAAAAGAGCCTTTAAATGTCTTTTAAATAAAAGAAAATGTCAAAACATTTATTTATTTTTTTTGTCTTTGCTTTTCAACATAGAAGATTATTTATTTTTAGTAGGGCGTTTGAAACTATTGGTCTCTATTAGCCCCTTCTTTTTCAAAATTGATATTTTCTTAGATATTTGATATAAAAGAAATTAAAATTAGGCTGCCCACATTATACTCTAGAAAAGAAGATAAAAGGAAGGGAAAGCTTCCTTTCATCTTCTAACCAATAGTATGTATGGAGGGCGGGTACAAATGTGCAAATATTCTGGGATAAATGAATTTTTATTCTAGATATTGTAGTAGATATATAATCTGGGAGTGTTCAAGTGTCTCCAGAAAAAAATGAGTTATGATTTCCAATTTTTTATATTATTATTTATTATCGTATTTTATGCTTGTTCTTTGAAAGACATACCTCCACTGTTTTGGCGCTAGAAATATTTATTATTTAGTTTTTGATTCGTAAGATGGGTAATTTAATTATTTTTCAAAATGTATAGATTTTCCATCTATAATATTTTATTTATTTTTTGGATAAATCTGTTTTACTGGTAGGAGACTTTAACCTGCCGAATTATGCGGATCCTACAAATGCTGATGCCAAATTGAATTCATTCCTGCTATTTCAAACATCTACAAATATTATTCAATTTAATTATGTTTTAAATCCTCACGGTCGAATGCTTGATTTGGTATTATCAAACTATGATTATCTAATTGGAATTAAACGTGACTCACTACCACTTGTCTCAGAAGATACTTATCATCCTGCTTTGAGTATAAGTTTCACATATAGATCAATTTCAAAATGTCCAGCTTTTATATCTAATCATAACAAAAGATACATTTTTTATAAAGCCAATTACAATAATCTTTATTCAGATTTCTTACATGCTGACTGGTCCATTCTAAAAAGTTGTACTGATGTTAACGAGGCAGTACATGAGTTCTATGGAATAATTTATCGCATTCTCGACTTGTCGGTGCCTAAGTCAGTTGGAAATTCTAATTCTTTAAAATACCCGCCATGGTTCACTGTTGATATAAAGAATGAGTTATCAGTTAACAGGTATTATCATGTAAAGTGGATAAAAAAACCGGTGACATGTATTTTAGACGAGAATTTGAGAGACTACGCAAAATAGTTAAGGCCAAGATCTCTGAAGCTTATATGTGTTACAGTAACAATATACGATACAAGTTATATACTGATCCACGTTCCTTTTGGGACTATGTTAGATCAAAAAAATGTACTAGTAGAATTCCAAGTAAACTTAATGATTCCGTTCAGGAATATAACACACCATCTGCCATTGTTGATGCCTTCGCATTGGCTTTCTCTGGTGCTTTCGTACGTGGTGGCGTAATTGATGACTTACCTGATCCGCTGTCTAATTATCCGTTGATGCATGTCTCGGATATCGGCCTTGAAGAAGTCATTCGGCATTGTAAACGACTTAAAAATAAATCTACTTCAGGAAATGACAACCTTTCTTGTTTTTTGGTGAGGGACTGTGCTACTATTTTCGCTAAACCTTTATGTGAGATTTTCAACTTGGCTCTACGCACGTGCGTCTTTCCGGATGATTGGAAGATTGCGAGGATCTGTCCAGTTTTTAAAAAAGGTAACGCTAACAACCCCAAAACTACCGCCCTATTGCCATTATCCCTGTTTTTGCAAAGATACTTGAATCAATTATTAATTAACGAGTCGCCTTTCTCACCAAATCGTGTATGTCCTTCCACCAGCATGGTTTTACATCAAGAAGATCAACAATCACCAATTTAACCACATTATACCAAGAAATAGCTGAGACGTTGGACATGGGTGGACAATTGGATGTGATATACACGGATTTCTCAAGTGCCTTTGACAGTATTGACCAGTTATTTGGGCGTCGATAACGCACTAGTCTGCTTTTTTAAATCCTACCTGTCAAACCGCCAGAACTATGCCTATTATAATGGCTTCAGATCCCTTCAGTATGTGTCATCATCTGGTGTACCACAGGGCTCGAATCTGGGTCCTCTTTTATTTAATCTATTTGTTAACGATCTTATTAGCACGATTCAATGTCCTGTTTTGGCTTATGCTGACGGTATAAAAATTTATCATAGAATAGCGACTTCTTCGGATGTCGATATACATACTTCAGCGAAACTTGGATATAATTTTTGCCTGGTGCAAGAGCAATAAGCTATATCTCAATATAGACAAGTGCTGCTCTGTCACTTATACTAGGAAGATAAATTTCATTCGTTCAGAGTATCATATTGACAACATATATATATCTACTTTGTCATCCGTTAAAGACCTGGGGTCTTTTTTGATTCTGCACTTACGTTTTCTGAGCATATATCATCCGTTACCGCTTCTGCGCATAGAATACTTGGCTTCATTATTCGTACCTGTAATTGTTTTACTAACTTACAAACGATATGTTCCCTTTTCTATGCCCTCGTTATCAGCAAACTAGAATACGCATCTGAGGTGTGATTCCCGATATACCATGTGTTCTCGAACGCAATTGAACGGGTGCAAAGAAGGTTCCTGAAATACCTATCATTTAAACTAAATGGCTTCTATCCGATTCAGAATACTGACACGGCTCTTGAGACATAATTTTAGAGCACTATCCGAAAGAAGAACTGACATCAGCGCTTCCTTCATGAATAACTTACTCTTCAGTGTATTGCCGAAATATTCAAGTTTTCAAAGAGCGAAACGCAGATCCCGAAGCAATTGCTGTTGCGGGGGAAAGCTTTTTCGTCGCCGTTTATGGCGTTCCCGAAGACAACACAATCACTTTGGGCTCCCTACGTTATCAAAATTTTGCAAGATCCGTCACGAAGAGTAAATTCGATCTTGCTACATTACCCCCTACTAGAGAAGCTGCGCGGTAACATTCCCTTCGGACCTACCACCAAGTTCAAGCTTGGTATGGTATACACGAGAGTCCAGAGCGATGAGGTTGGGAACGAAGCAAGATTGGACTCACTCCTGTAAGAACAACAAAAGATCCGGCACCCGAAGCACTCCTGAAATTCATTTCGTGCAAGTGCAAGAAGGGGTGCGGTCGAGCCTGTGGCTGTAGGAAAACAGGCTTGAAGTGTTCAGTCATCTGTACATGCTGTCACGGAGACGCGTGTGAGAACAGAGCAGAGATTTTTGCGGGCTCTGAAGAAGAAGAAGAAGAAGAACAAAACAACTACGACGAGGAAGGAGACCTTGCCGTTTACAAAATTATTGGCACTCGAGGTCGAAGAAGAAGAAGAAATCGATGAAAATGAACATTCGGAAGAAAAGGGAAGAAATTTGCGAGAAGATATTGATGTCAGTGAACCTGGACCATCTAGGCCTACGGAATCGAAGCGGAAGAAAAGACATCAGTAAATAACGAACCCGAAATTTCGAACATCAATCAATAACGTCCACGAATCGTGGATTAGGCCTACACGTGAAAAAAAAGCGCGCCTCTCACTCTACCTCACGGTGGTGCGGAAATGAGTGAAGAAGACGGTAGTACGTATTAAGTAATCAGTATTTATTGAAATTTCGCGAAAAAATGTAGCGATAGTGCGAATCGCAAAAATTTGCTGTTATTGATTCCGCTGTAACTCGTAAAATATTCATCTGAATGGAAAATTTTTAATACATAAATTGCAGAAAATTTTATGCTCTATCATTTTTGTAATAACTATTTTAAACCTAGGTGGCGCTGGAGAGAAGATATTCTCGAAAAACTGGATTTTGGTACCGTTTTTCGAATATGGCGGCGCGAGCGGCGGTCGTTCAAGGTCGAAAACTCAGAATTTTTATTAGGACACCAAACTGTAAAAATCTACCAAAAATGAACACTCCCCAATCTTTTGTCATGTAAGCCCCTTTTCATGTCCATTGCCTGGACTATAATTGTTGTTTTTGTTGTAATCATGTGATACATCATTTCATAATTTGAACATTGTATTATCGAGCATTTCTGTAATTGTATTGCTCCATTTGGAGTTTTCTGTTGGGTAATTAATAAAGTTATTATTATTATTATTATTATTTACCTTTCGAGTGTAGATACAATAATAGTGTACATACATTATTAGGCATGTCATATAACTCATATATAACAAAACAGTAATTATCTATGAATTGTGAGACCGAATAAAAAGGATTATTCATGAAAAACTGTGACCGTTTCCTTTGAAAGACCTTAACGTTAGTTTCATTTTGTATGTCCGTAGGCAGTTTATTAAAACACAATCTATCTACCGCTAACGATTTTTATATTTATACCAGAAATCCTCTGCTAAATGTGTTTCTTTTTATTGTTCAATACCTAATTACACAAACTGTACGCGGTAGCATACATATTATTTTTTATCTGAAACAAAACAGGAAAACAAAATTGTGTCAAATACCTAAAATAAGTGAGAAAACAAGAAATTAATTTCCTGTTGCCTTTATTTAGATATGTAGAAAATTACTTTCTACTACTACCACTGTCACTTTCATTTCTTACTAAAACTAACATAATATTTAATTATTGATCTAATATTTATGTACTTTGTAAATGAATAATATTTCTGCATTCCTTTGAACCATTTAGGCACTAAATTAATATAAAATTAATTTTCTTTTACTTACTTCATATTTTAATGTGGTTATACCTGTTACACATTGTTTAAAATATTATGTAATAAATAATAATTTAAAGCTAAGGTAAGTAACATGCTTGCTTTTGACAGAATAAAATATATTTGGCAAACTTTGGAAATAACCTTTTGTGTCAATTTCAGATTATTATTTATAAAGAAAGAAGAAAATTCTTTATAAATTTGTTTAAACTTGGTAGTTGACGAAATATTGGCAAAATTCGATTTTTTCACTGAAGTAAACTACTACTTCCGGTCCACCGACTTTACTGAAAATCTAATCAGATTTCAAGAGGGAGATTATACTGATAAATACACACAGAGGGAGATACCCATAGACACTTCTTAAAAACCACTTTTTCGGAATCAGGGGACTTCAAAACGTGGGCATCTGCAAAAATCTCGAGGTCGAAAATTTTCATCATCACAATACTTCCTTATACTACGTATAAGAAAGGAAAATTACATTTATGCTGTTAATACTCTAGTTAAAATGATAACTTTTATTATTTAAAAAAATCAGTGGACGACTCACTTTCTGCGGTCGTCTCAAGAATGATTGCAAAAGAAGGTTTACCTCTCCAAAAAGTTTGCACTTTCTTTGATTTAAAAAACCTTCATGCATCAAGAATGCACACGATACCGAAATCTCCAACTTCTATAAAAAAAACATTTTAATAGAATACGGGGTCAGGATTCGCAATGAAATTCGATTAAACCTTTTAAATCAGTTGAAAGAAGGTGAGAAATTTAGTCTGACATTTGATGAGTGGACAAGACAGTCTGTCTATCCGATTTCAGTAATTCAAAAACCAAATAGGACAGGTGTATAAATACTACAAAATAGTATTATTTTTATTTCTTTTTAATATGTATTTTTTGACAAGCCATAGTAATTTTTTTTGTATAGCAACAATTTTTTTTTACAATTTGGTAGAGATATTTTTGTGAATACAATGGTATGATTCAATTTGATTTTGTAAAATATTCTTGGGAAATAATTTTATTTTTAAAAAATGTGCCGTGGAATACAAAACAACGGAAAATTTTATTAACTTCAAAAATAAAAGATCGTAAAAAATCTTAATTATTATAAATATTGCTCAAAATGCCTCCCACCTTGCTAAATACAAAGCTGACACCTTCTAGTTACCCCATATCTAACATTCAAGATTTAAAAAGGAGATATCTCTCGAGAACTTCAGACTACGTTTACAAGGGTATCGAATTATTAATTAATCGTTGTAATAAATGAATAGAAGTTAGGGGACATTACATTGAAAAATAAAAATTCTTATATTGTTCCAAGTTTCTTTTTTTGTATATCAGGCCGAAACTTTATGGCGCCTACCTCGTATGTACAAAGTTCGAAGAAGTCTAAGTGATAAAACATTAGATACTATCTGTCTATTGCGCGCATATTTTAATTCCCAAAAGGAGCTTAAGCTAATTTAAACGTCTTCTTAATATCAAAATCTTTGTTACGTTGTATTAAACTGCTTTTGTTATATCAATATAGTTTAGTTTGTTCTATTGATATATTTCCTAAGTTTTTTATATACAGAGTGTATTTGAAATAAGGGGACAGAGTATTATTAATGGAAAGATGTAATTTTATTAGACTCAAATCCAAAATATTTTGCGCAAATTCAAATTTTAAAAATTACAAAGATATTTTTAAAATATTCGACGCGCCACTGCACTTTAATACGACTGTAGGCTATGGAAGGGTGGGTTGGTAAGTAGGAGTATGAAGGCGTGCGAGGTCAGTCTCGTTCGATTGTTATGTGTGGATGTTTCGACTATTGCTTACACAACACACGAACTGAAATAAATTATGTTTTTTTTTAATTTACTTGCGTCCAATTAAAATAAAGGTTTCTCATAAGTAGAGTTGGGCAAATTTTACAACACAAATTTGTTGAATTTAATCATAATAACAGTAATAGCGGAAGAAAACGTAATATCTAAATAATCCATTTCAATAAAAAAATTCTCGTTGTTGAAAAATAAGATATTTTTTCGCGCCACTGCACTTTAATACGACTGTAGGCTATGGAAGGGTGGGTTGGTAAGTAGGAGTATGAAGGCGTGCGAGGTCAGTCTCGTTCGATTGTTATGTGTGGATGTTTCGACTATTGCTTACACAACACACGAACTGAAATAAATTATGTTTTTTTTTAATTTACTTGCGTCCAATTAAAATAAAAGTTTCTCATAAGTAGAGTTGGGCAAATTTTACAACACAAATTTGTTGAATTTAATCATAATAACAGTAATAGCGGAAGAAAACGTAATATCTAAATAATCCATTTCAATAAAAAAATTCTCGTTGTTGAAAAATAAGATATTTTAACAGCTGATATTTTATATTAAGGTTGTTAAACTCTTAGCATGAATACCTGTTTAGAAATAGTAAACAATGCTATCATTTGGGGTTTTATAACGTCTACAGCTGTTATTGCGTATATCTATGCGTGTTTATTTACTTCGACGGAAATTATTACGTCTCCTCAACCTGTGTGGAACCGTCGACGTCTGGCGCGATACCTACGACATATAAGGTTTGTTCGGGTTTAATATTACGAACGGTTCTAACACAGTTCTGTTACTGCGCAGAACTGAATGCGTCATAGTACACCGTTCGGAACGGTCTGGGAACGGTTCCGAACGATTCGATGCCTTTATCCCGAATTAGTTCTACAGTTCTAGAACGGTTCCAGAACTGACAATCAGAAACCAAAACACGAAATTTTTAGTTCCAGAACAGTTCCGGAAACCCGAACACTTAACATATTTCTGCGCATGACGTGAACTGTTCTGGAATCGTTCTTAGCGAAACAAAAACAAACCTATAGACACATGCTAAATCCATGGACGGCACATTAAACACTTTTCGGGGGTTTTTAATTTTGGCGTTCGTGTCGTAATTGACTCACAATTTTTGGGATTTATATTCTACATAATTGCATCTTTCCATTTATCATACTCTGTCCCCTTATTTTAAATACACCCTGTATATATTGTAATATCATTTTTATACAAAATTCATAACTGTGTTTGATTACCCTTACAAAAGTATTGTATTTTTGAAAAAATCCGCATTATGGCATGGGAATGGTATTATATTTAAAACAATCTCCGGTAAAACACCGATAAACCGGTTTCTTCGAAATATTTTTATCGTCTACCGGTAAACAAAAACCTCGGTTATTTTGGAAGCCCTTGTTAAGTGTAAAAGTAACTATAGCTAAACTTCCCCTAGATCAGTATAGTGACTGTACGTATACTTGTATACTAACTGAACATTAAAGTCGATTTATTTACTGGTAATTTATTTTTAACCAATGTTAGATGAAGTAACAGGTATTGTCATACAGTCAATAAGAAAAATAATTAGAAGGCAAAAGATGTGAGGTAACTAACATAATGCCTAATATATATTTGATTTGCATAAATAAACAATTTATAATTATCACTTCTGAAAATCGTGGCAATCTACTAAGCGATTGTAAAAAGATTCATGCAATAACTCCATTGTTTCCAATGCCTCATTATAGGCTGTTGCATTATCCAATTGGAGGTATCTTTCACCGTTTTCATCTTCGTGTAATTCATTTGAAAACGGTTGCAATTTATTATTTCCATACATTTTCCCATTTACAATCTTGAAACAATAATTCGCAATGAAAAATGGTATCAGTAGTTTTGACTTTCAAAAAGAATAATAAGAAAACTCTTCTTTGGTGGACAGCGTAATTTTAAATTTATAAAAACGTGTGAAATCATTATGACGCTTTCGTATTTCGACATTTGCAACGATAACGTCAAATACCTGTTTATAATTCATTAAGGAACATAAAAATATCGATTTAATGAATCATTCGATTCGACTTTTTTATGGCACTAAAGCCAAAGGCAATGCACCTCTTAAAGAAGTGTTTAAAAATAGCACAGACTTTCACATTATCTATGCTAATGTTTAATCGGTTCTTTGGCTCATAAATTTTACTACGCAAATATTATGCCTCTAGCACTAAGAAAAGGTAAATACAACATTTAAGTAAGTTTAAAAAGGCGCCTTAAAATTACCTTAGTTATTTTTATATTAATATACCGGGTGTTAACTAAATGCCCAACCAGGTTTCATGGTATTATTCTTTTATTATTTAAATCAGTATAAATTCTAAACTTAAAATAACATTATATAGTCTATTTCACCCTGGACTCAAAGTATTGAAGTTGCATAATTTCAATGTTGTGTACTTAGACTATTTAAACATATAGACACGCCTTAACTATCAAGCAGTGAAGCAAACATAATTCTACGCGGATGACGTCACGGGTGGGCACGATGCAACTACATACCTAGACTTTCTACTACAAAAGTAAAGAAAACCCTTCATTTTAATTTATTAAAAACCCCAATCTTCTTATTTGAGGAATATTTGTTTAAAAACATTATAATCTTGATATTTTAAGAATATTTGTAAAACAAAATCTGAATATATAACCCAGAAATTTCATTTATCGTACCCTATCGTACTTACCTCAAATAACTATAAATTTTTGTAAAGACCAGTCAATTCCATTTACTTTTGGTTATTCAGAAATAAAACTCAAAGCAGTTTGTGGAATACATTTATTATTAAGAAAAAATGCGGTGTGGGCACCACACAACTGTCTTATGCATATATGAATTTCAAATTATGCAAAGTTGTTCTAAATTAAGCTTTAAATATATTTATCCTCTTAAAAAAATACGCCTGTGAGTAAATGTGTCCGAATTTTGAAAATTCTTTTATACAAAAATTATTTAAAATCCTATTCTAAGTACTTCTAGTCTCTTAATCTCACAGAATGTAGCATACTTTGTGAGATATTTGCAAGAAAATGCTACTCGCTAAGAGTAAAGGTATTACTTCCGGTCCAAATTTTACAATTTTGTTTATACAAAAGATATTCCAAATCCAGCTCTAAATACTTTTATACTCTTGATAAATATATATAGAATGCATCATTTAGGACATACAGGGTGTACCACTTAAAACTTCCAGGTCAAATATCTCGGAAACGGATAAAGATATTTGAATTTTGTAAAAAGTAGTTACTAAGGAATGTGATTGACTCTAGTTTGCTCTCACAAATGTGTTTTATTATGTGACGATATAGATGGCGCTGCGATGAAAAGAATTTTTTTGATCGCCACAATCTTCATTTGTTTTTTATTTGAAAGAGTATTAAAATTAATGTAAATTTTATTATTTGTGTTAGTTTCCAAAATTTAACGGTTTCATAGATATTCTTGTTTAAAGAAAGTAAGAGTAATTTTAAATTTTTGTCTTTATTTTGTTTAAATATTTAATTTGTAAGGAAAAATAGCAGTAAACATATTCACAATTCTTGCTATTATAGTTACTTCACAATTTAAATTTTATAATTAGTTCCTTTTTATAAATTCCACTTCATAGGCACCCATAGGTACGTAGGAAGAAAAGCATTCATGTCTGTGTTAGATGTATGTATGCTTGCTTTGATTATTTAGGAAATATTTTGACATTAGCACACATTAGTGACATTTGCTTGATTATTAATTATCTTTATAATTAGCTTCATTCAAACATTTACTCACTTTGCGTATAAAGTTCATTTAGTGACTATTTAAGAATAGGAGATAATCAACGCAGACTCGATTTTCTGGCAGAATTTTCTGTAATGTTAGCGGAAAACAACTTTATGAATCAGATCATGTGGAATGACGAATGTCGTTTTCACAACAATAGTACTTTGATTAAGCATAATGCTCGATATTGGTCAGAAGATAATCCTAGGTGAATAAGGCAAACCAGAAATCAAACAGTTTTTGGCGTTAACGTTTGGTGTGGAATTTTAAACGGATATATCTTAGGCCCCCACTTTTATCATGAAACATTCATTGGTGTGCGCTACTTACATTTCCTGCAGAATGAGTTACCACCACTTTTGGAAGATGTACCTATACAGCTGCGAAATAATATGTGGTTACATCAAGACGGGACACCTGCTCATAATGCCAATATAGTTACTGACTATTTTAATCAGATGTTCCCACGTCGTTCGATTGGTACTAATGGCGTTCTTAGGTGACCGGATCTAACCCCGTTAGATTTTTTCTTGTGGTGTTACTTGAAAGCTGAAGTTTACAAGGAACCCATAACAGATATTGGCGACCTTTATAATAAAATTTATGCAAGTGTTCAAAAAATTAGTAGAAATACATTGTTAAATTTGCGGAAGAGAACTAATAAGGCGATATACGTTATCTAGAAATCAAAAAGGCAACATCTTTGTTAGTTATATTTGATTCTTTTAAGTTTTTAAATAAAATAACGACAAAACTTTAAAATTACTCTTACTTTCTTTAAACACGAATATCTATAAAACCGTTAAATTTTGGAAATTAACACAAATAATAAAATTTACATTAATTTTAATACTCTTTCAAATAAAAAACAAATGAAGATTGTGGGGATCAAAAAAATTCTTTTCATCGCAGCGCCCTCTATATCTTCACATAATAAAACACAATTGTGAGAGCAAACTAGAGTCGATCATATTCTTTAGTAACTACTTTTTACAAAATTCAAATATCTTTATCCGTTTCCGAGATATTCGACCTGGGAGTTTTAAGTGGTACAGCCTGTATATGCAAAAAATCGCTATGCGATAAAAGTGTTACTTGCGGTCCGAATTTTGAAAAATTTTTTATACAAAAAGTATTGGAGAGATTAAGTTCTAAATACTTTTATACTCGTAACGTACCTGTCTAAAAAGCATGGTTTGCGAAATATTTGCAAAAAAACTGATTTTGGATAAGAGTAAAAAACCTACATCCGGTAGAAATTTCAAAAAACTTTTATAATAAAATTTTTCTCAAATTTAATTTTGAGTACGTATGAATTCTTTATAAATTTGTTTAAACTTAGTAGCTGACGAAATATTGTCCAAATTCAATTTTTTCACTGAAGTAAACTACTACTTCCGGTTTAAATTTTTTAATTGAACTCCAAGAGCTAGTACTGAACGAATCGTGAAATGCTTGCTACAAATTCTAGAATATTTCGATGGTTTGAACTTCTCACGGCGCATTGCTGAGATCCATTGCTTTTTCAATATTATATTTTGAGGAAATCTGTAACACATTAATTTTATCAAGTGGATGGTTATTTCGAAGAAGTCAATGTTCAAATTTTATTTGCTACTGACTTTGCCGCTACTAGTTTTGTTAATTAATACGTTAATTATTAAAACACATTTTTCATCATTTATGTTAACAGTTAATTAACAATAATTGATGATAATTATCACACTCACAACACCTAGACGCTACAAGTTTTTTCTTTATTTAATAGCAGCATTATTATACTTACCGTAGAAATGATATATCTGTCCCACGTTTGTGTCGTTCGTTGCAGTTATATGCACTACAGGATTGTACCATAATTAAAATTAGAACGATTTAATCAATATTAACACTGTATCTATAACGTTAAAACGGACGTTAGATATACAACAACAGCAGAAACAAGCCCACCCGTGACGTCACATGCCTGCGTCATGTTTGTTTCAGTTCGTATTCAAGGCGGTACGGAAAACGGCGCGGCGTGTCTATATGTATAAATGGTCTAAAGTTTTGTAGGTATTAGGTAAATTTCATAGCGGGAGTAATGGCGGTAATGACTAATTGTCACATTGACAATTAGTCACACACAGTGGTGGTTAAGTTCAAATATTCTTCCCGTAAAAATTATGTCTAGCTACTTGACAACGTTCTATGTACCAAATAAAGAGAGTTATATATCAATCATTATAAAATACCAAAGGACGCCTATACTTCATAAGAGTCCATACTTTGATTCCTAGATGGAATAGACTATAATAGTACCTAGAGCAGACTTTAAAATCTTCAAAACTTTCAAGTATAAATTTTTAAAAGTGTTTATATTAGTTTATTATTTTCCAAGAAAAGGCATTTCTATTCTCAAACTAGTACAAATAACTGTTGAAAGCATTACCTGATAAAATTTAGGGTGTTGTTAACGAAATTACTTCTTCTGTCTGGATCTGCAGCCATTCTAGAATACTTAACCGAGCCATCCTGCCATCCACCAATCGCAATCAACACTTTCAAATGAGGATATTTATTTTTCAACCTTATTATGTTGTTCTGACCATTTTCATCCAGTCGTAAATCATCCCAATAACCTAGCGATTGTTTGTAAATAAGTGTTAACATCCGTTGCTATATGAAATATTAATTGATATACAGGCTGGTTTTTTTCCGATGTTTAGTATGGGGGATCTCGGAAATTACAACAAATACAGATTCGGTTAAATAGGAAAAGAATTGCAGTTTTAATAGCTCTATTTAACTAGAGTTTTATTTCTTCGGTCCGCGAAATTGTATAATCTGATTGGTTGATAAATGCGTGAATATAATACTTGGTACGAAATTAAGAAACTAATATTTTAATCTATGTGGCAATTACCTATAAGTTTCACAGAATCATCGACTTCATCTAACAGGGCGAACGCAAGCACGAGATGTGTGCATAACGTTGGATTAAAATTGTCTAATTGAAATTTACCACCTTCCGGTCTATAAGCGGACCAGGTCGCCCAATAACATGCGATCACTTTTCCATGGTACGGTCCTGAAAAAGATTTGATTGGTCTAATAATGTAAATTGTGGTGTAACGCTAACGTTACTTAAATAGCTTTTCATATTTTGGCTGTGAGGTCAGTGATTAATAATGTTATCAAGAAAGTGAAAAATTATAGGTATAAACTTTATAAACATCGTAGAATTAGAAGAATATAAAGAAAGCATTGTTGAACTATAATCTCTTTCGCCTAGCCTATATTGTTTCATTAGTTAGGTGGGCCGAAAAACGCCATACATGAAATTATATAATGAATCTAAATGGTCGAAATATGTATACACTCATGGACGATAACAAATGATTTGTTTATTATCCCTATCATCTCTAAAGGATGGTCGTTTCATGTATTTGCGATGGATTTGTGACTATGAAAATGCTTTTAATTCGTTCGACTAAAAGCAGTGACGTATTTAGCACATGGGAGGTCCTGGGAGCACTTTGAAGCCCCACACCAAAAGTAGAGTATGTATTCTACGTGAACGGTTTTTACTCTGGAGAGCTTATTATATTGACAGAGAAAGAGAGAAAGAAAAGATAGAAAAAATAAAAAGACGGAAAAGAAACGAATCTGAAACCAAAAAGAATACAAAATCGAAGAAAAAAGTTCTAACCAAAATAAAAAGAAACCAAGAATCAGAAGTGCCGGTAGCACGCGAAGCAAAAGTGGGGTGTCTGCGAAGAAGACTTGTACAGCGATGCCGAAGAAGAAGGTGACAAGAATGTTGAATCTTGTAGGACAGTTATTTTTTTATTTAAATGACTATGAGAGATTTGGTTTTTATTTTTGTTACCTTATTTATAGAGACTTTGTTTTCGGTTTTGTAAACTTATTTATTTAGCGCAAAATACACCCTCAGTTATTTTTTATTTACTGATTTCGTTCTTTTACTTACTCACTTTCATTGAAAAGACAAAAAACAAAACAGAATGAATTAATATGAGGGCACAAAAAAGTTAATACTAACCTTGTAAAAATTGGAAAAGCCGACAATTCGTACACTAATGGTCGACTACCGAAGTGTAAGTGGTCGATTACTACCAAATATGTTCGTTTTCAAGAGAATAAAAAAAGAAATAGTATGCTTCATTCTAAACATTCTCCGTCATACACATAGCGTAATTGAAAGCAGTTGTTTCACTTTCAAGAATAAATAAATCTAGCATAATATGGGGGCCTCTATGTTATTTAAAAAAAAGTCCGACTATTGGCGAATTCACCCTAACTTTTCTTACTACTTAAGAGGGCTTACGCAGAGGTGCCGACTATCTGCCGGCAGGTAGGACGTAAGGGGGTGTAAACTCCGCCGATGTAAGGTACATAATAACTAGGGCGCGGACACGTACTGTTGATGACTCATCGCCCATGGGCGTACTATTGAAATGTTGTATTTTTAAAGAGGTTTTAATTTTATTTATATAATTGCATAACAAGTGGCTGGTGATCTATAAAATACAAAATACCTTATTATTTGTTCATTTTCTCTTCTGTAAGACTTGTTCTCTTTGAATTAAGTACATCCTTGTAGATAGAAAACGTCCTTTCTACATCGCAACTGGTTATGGGTGCGTACTGGAAATATTCTTGTATTTCAGCGTATTTAGCATACACAATTGCCGCAATGTTATTAAATCTGGATTTCTATTAAAAACTGCATCTAACTTTTGCCGAAGGCCACATCCGAAGTCACTTGGAATACTTTTGAAATTATTAATAACCCACGTCTAATGTGGTTAATCCATCTTTTAATTTGTGATTTCGATTTTCAAAATATATTATTAGTTTAGGCAAATTTCCAAAGTGTTCCTGAAGGAATAACAACTGATTTTTTAAATTTGGGATTTGTGTTAGTTCCTTGCACTCAGAAATACTTCGAGCATCGTCATTTAAACATGTAACGAAATTTTGTAAACTATCGAAATTCTCTGCATAAAAACTATTTCTGTGTATGTTTTAGCAAAGCTAAGTGACGAACGTGCGATATTTTGGCATTCTGTAACGATATTTTACAGACTTGTAATAAATTTACGCGTATGTTATTGGAGCAGGCTCAATGCATGTCGAGCCTTTGTCGAGAGTTTGTTTATTTGTGTTTTGAATTTCGTTTTGATTTTTTGTAAATAAAAGCGGTACTATTATTTTAAAGAAACCTTGTAAAGTCCAGAATTTACATTAGCGCATATAGCGCCACCCCCTTACGTCCTACCTCACGGCAGTTAGTCGGCACCTCTGCGTAAGCCCCCTTAAAATGTTTTCATAAAATATATTTTTGCGTTAGTTAACCAAAACGTTTCCAAAATATATGTTTACAATCCCCCCCCCCCCCATATAAAAAGAATTAAAAGACATGACACCTAATTAATATGAGTGAATGTCGCACGTATTTATTAATATAAATATGATCAATGTAATATTGATAAATATGCGTAAATTATGATTGTATGTGCATATGATATATAAATACCAGTTTCTGTTGCAATGGAATTGACCTTAAAACACAGAAACAACAATACGGAACTACAGAACGTTATTATAACATAATTCATATTTTTCTTAACAGACGAAGCATCAAACAATACTAGAATCACCTGAAAAGATTTAAGACTTATCTATTGCTTCATTCGTGGAAATGTAGGAGGGATATGGAATTTTCAGTTACGTAATATGTTGTTATAGGTCAAGTAGTCTAATATAGTAGTATATTAGGCAAATGTATTTATTTTCTGAAGATTTAGGTAGCGTTTTTTTCCTGTTTACTCGTGCTCAAGGTCATTGTCGTGACTACGTTTTCATTGCGTATACTATAATTATCGTGAGTTGGTACTTACCATGTTTAATACAATATTATAAACCCAGTGGGGAATTTAGCACTTGAAAGGCTCCAGGCGCAATTCAGTTATGGGGCCCACTTCCATTTTCACTAGCCCTACACCCTATAGTCTGCATTGTACACGCATGCTTTTTACTTTCTTATACGTAGTATAAGGAAGTATTGTGATGATGAAAATTTTCGACCTCGAGATTTTTGCAGATGTCCACGTTTTGAAGTCCCCTGATACCGAAAAAGTGGTTTTTAAAAAAATGTCTGTGTGTCTGTCTGTCTGTGTGTGTGTGTGTGTGTGTGTGTGTGTCTGTGTGTGTGTGTGTGACCACGATAGCGGTCAAACCGCTGTAGGTATCAATTTCAAATTTTGTATTTACGTGTGTAATCTCCCTCTTGAGATCTGATTAGTTTTTCAGTATAATCGGTAGACCGGAAGTAGCAGTTTACTTCAGCGAAAAAATCGAATTTTGCCAATATTTCGTCAACTACTAAATTTAAACAAATTTATAAAGAATTCATATATACTTAAAATTAAAATTGAGAATAATTTTATTTAAAAAGTTTTTCGAAATTCCTACCGGAAGTAGGTCTTTTACTCTTATCGAAAATCAGTTTTTTGCGAATATCCGCAAGTCATGCTTTCTAGGCAGGTATATTACGAGTATAAAAGTATTTAAATTATAATTTTAAATATCTTTTGTATAAAAAAAATTTCAAAATTCAGACCGGAAGTGCCACTTTTACTCTTATCGAATAGCGATTTTTTGCAAATATGTCGTAAGTTATGCATTCTATATATATTTATCAAGAGTACAAAAGTATTTAAAACTGGATTTGCAATATTTTTTGTATATATGAAATTTTAAAATTCGGACCGGAAGTAGCACTTTTACTCTTAGCGAGGAACACTTTTTTGATATCTTGCAAAGTATGCATTCTATAGAGATTTATTAAGAGAATAGAAGTACTTAGAATAGGATTTTGAATAATTTTTGTAAAGAAAAATTCTTAAAATTCTATAATTTGAAACGCTTATACGTATAAGAAAGTCGTGTGGTGGCCACACCTCATTTTTACTTTCTTTTACGTAATATAAGGAAGTATTGTGATGACGAAAATTTTCGACCTCCTCGAGATTTTTGCAGATGTCCGCGTTTTGAAGTCCCCTGATACCAAAAAAGTAGTTTTTAAAAAATGTCTGTGTGTCTGTCTGTGTGTGTGTGACCACGATAGCGGTCAAACCGCTACAGATATCAATTCCAAATTTTGTATTTACGAATATAATCTCCCTCTTGAGAACTGATAAGATTTTGAGCAAAATCAGCAGACCGGAAGTAGTAGTTTACTTCAGTGAAAAAATCGAATTTTTCAAATATTTAGTGAATTACTAAGTTTAAACAAATTTCTAAAGAATTCATATGTACTTAAAATTGAAATTGTGAACAATTTTATTAAAAAGGTTTTTCGAAATTCCTACCGGAAGTAGGTCTTTTACTCTTATCGAAAATCAGTTTCTTGCAAATATTTTGCAAGTCATGCTTTTTAGACAGGTACGCTACGAATATAAAAGTATTTAGAACTTAATTTCCAATATCTTTTGTATAAAAAAGATTTCAAAATTCGGACCGGAAGTATCACTTTTACTCTTACCGAATAACGATTTTTTGCAAATATGTCGTAAATTATATATTCTATGTATATTTATGAAGAGTACAAAAGTATTTAGAGTTGGATTTGGAATATTTTTTGTATACATGAAATTTCAAAATTCGGACCGGAAGTAACACTTTCATACGTATAAGAAAGTCGTGTGGTGGCCACACCTCATTTTTTACTTTCTTATACGTAGTATAAGGAAGTATTGTGATGACGAAAATTTTCGACCTCGAGATTTTTGCAGATGTACAAGTTTTGAAGTCCCCTGATACCAAAAAAGTGTTTTTTAAAAAATGCCTGTGTCTATCTGTGTGTCTGTCTGTCTGTCTCTCTGTGTGTGTGACCACGATAGCGGTCAAACTGCTGTAGATATCTATTCCAAATTTTGTATTTATGTGTATAATCTCCTTCTTGAGATCTGATTAGTTTTTCAGTAAAATCAGCAGACTGGAAGTAGTAGTTTACTTCAGTGAAAAAATCGAATTTTTCAAATATTTCGTCAATTACTAAGTTTAAACAAATTTATAAAGAATTCATATGTATTTAAAATTAAAATTGGGATCAATTTTATTCAAAAAGTTTTTTCTAAATTCCTTCCGGAAGTAGGTCTTTTATTCTTATCGAAAATAAGTTTTTTGCAAATAATTTGCAATTCATGCTTTTTAGACAGGTACGTTACGAGTATAAAAGTATTTAGAACTTAATTTTCAATACCTTTTGTATAAAAAAAAAATCAAAATCCGGCCCGGAACTAACACTTTTACTCTTATCGAATAGCGATTTATTGCTAAATGTTGAAAATTGGGCATTCTATATAGATATATATATATATATATACTTTTTTTTTTAATTTTTGTACATTTTACATGTTTTGGCTGCCGCTATATGTATTTATATATACGTATACATTCAGTACTGTATCATTATAAAAAGAACGTTGTGGATTTGTTAGTGTTTGATGTTTTTTTTATAAAAAAAAGTATAAGGTATATACACAGGTGTGTCTAACACATGAGACACTTCGTAGTTGACGCACACACGTGTGAATAGTATAATTGTTTGTCGATGCCATGTAATTATTGATAGAATTATGTATTTAGCAATAGGAAAAAAATTACAGAGGTAAATGATAACTTAGGAGAATTTGTAGACTGAATTATATGTATTTTTAATCTATGTTTTAGCTATAATGAAGTTTGTTAATTGAATAAACGAAACGTTGCACATGTAATTGTCAGTTTTTATTTTGTTACAATTATCCTAAGACCGACGACAGCGTACTATTAATATACATATATATATATAATAATAATAATAATAATAATAATTGAAATATCGACCGTACCCAATAATACAAAAAGAATTACGGGTATTCGGTCTGTTTTTTAGGAAGGAAAAAAAAGTATTTGTCCAACGGCTTAATATTTCGCAATTTATTTATGGCATCTTCAGGAGCTATCAAATATAAAACATTAACGTGGAAACACTTCGTCAGACACATAAAAGGTTTGCCGGTAAAAACCAACGTTAACAGGTACACTCACAAACTGTTTGTCATGACTGAGTGTACCTGTTAATTAAAAGCTGTATTTTAAAACCCCTTGACTTACGAAGCCCCGCCTCTGTACAAAGCAATTTCATGCAGATTTCTAAGTAAAGAAAGTGCAGCTGTTTCGTCATCTAAAGTAGGCAGCTTTGTTATTCCCGAATTTAAAATATGTTGTTTTGATATTTCTTTATGGTATTCAAGGAAAAAGAAAACGAATAAATAATAATAATACAAAAAAAAACTATAAAGAATACATAGAACTGGTGTTTAATTTAACGAAACCATGTTTGTAACCGATGAAGGATTAGTTTTAGGAAAAGATGATAAGTAATAATAATAACAACAAAAAATACGTACACACTTATATTCTTCTTAAACACTTTTCATAGAAAAACAATATCACAGCTACATATATTATTGTAATATATATTATACATATAGATATAATTATAATAATAAATGTCTGATATATGCCTATACATTACATTGCGTTAGTAAAAGCGTTACAAAAAATACAAAATAATTTACGTTAAATTGATTGGAAAAACTACATATTACAACAGGCGGAGTTACACTTTGTGTGCTATATTTTTCATACTTTGCAAATTCATGCAG
Source organism: Amphimallon solstitiale (assembly GCA_963170755.1). Classification (NCBI taxonomy): domain Eukaryota; kingdom Metazoa; phylum Arthropoda; class Insecta; order Coleoptera; family Scarabaeidae; genus Amphimallon; species Amphimallon solstitiale. The sequence goes on along the minus strand of OY720676.1, from coordinate 186,237,653 downwards.
TTCTCTGTCGATGGTTCTCAACAATGGAAAATCTCGATGATTGTCAATTGTTTCGTAGCAATCACCTTGAAAATCATCTCCATCTACCGGCCATGCCATGACACCACCTAAACCATTATACATGGCGTATTTGACTTTTTCGTTTATGGATCTGTCATTATCGTAACTAATCAATTTGTTTCGATTTATTGCGTAGGACGTTCGACTTTCTGAATCCCAATACAAGGACCATTCTGATTTGCGAGTGAAGAGTTCTGAGCATACCTAAAAAAAATACAAATAGAGAAAACGCGTTATATTCAATTGTACGTCATACTAGATCCATGACGGCTCGTCTTGTTTATGTTGCCGGATCAATTTTTATTTCTGTTAGTGACATTTGATGTGTATAACCAAAAAAAAAGTATTCACAATACAGTAACTATAACGTCATATATTTTGTAACTGATATGTTCTAAGATTTTAGTCTTTCTCAACTTCCGTCTTTCATAAAGTAATCAAAGCAAAATTAAACACGAAAATTTTACTGGAAAAATATACACAACGCACGCCTTTTTGACAGATATGATTTATCTGACAACACTGAATTGAACTACTGTCGAAAACAAAAAAAAAATAGACAAAAACACAGGTTTCTGTCATAGACTTTCTCAAAATGATTAGTGTAATAGCGGCTTCACAGTTACTTGTCAATGTTTGGTTATATAGGCAATATGGAATATTATTACACAACACACGAGTAAACAATCGGAACTGGGAGGACATTTGCCCCTATTCCATGCGAACCAGATTAATGAATTCTTCGCGACGATTGGGGAGAGGACAGTAGCGAATCTCGAGGGTCCAAATCGTGATACTCAAGACTTATTGCAGCGGAAATTAAAATCGTCTGATCGGTCGTTTTTTCTTTCTCCAACAACAGAGGGGGAAGTCCAGGCCATCATACAGAAACTGCACAAGAAGAACACTAAAGACGTGTATGGTGTCTCTGTACAACTTTTGAAAGACCTAAGTCAAAATCTAGTGGCTCCGCTTACTCTATTATTTAACAAGTGCTTGGAGTCTGGATGTTTTCCTGTTGAGTTGAAGATGGGAAGGGTCATTCCGATATTTAAGGCTGGTAACGCGGAGCTGATGAGCAACTATAGACCTATATCTATACTACCTGCAATTTCAAAGATCCTAGAGACAATGATTAAAACCCGATTAACGGAATATTTCCGGAAGTTCAATATCATTCAGTTACACTAACACGGCTTTATGGAAAATAGGTCCACCTCAACAGCTATTGTAGAGGTGTTAGAATATGTGGCGGATGCTTTTGATGATGGAGAGGAGGTGATGATGTCTTGTTTGGATCTGGGGAAAGCATTTGACTGTGTGGAACATGCAACGCTATTAAGAAAACTGGAGTCATATGGCATCAGGGGAATAGCCAATAAATTAATAGAATCATATCTTAAGGATCGCGGGCAAGTTGTGTCGTGGAGGGGCCAGGTTTCAGAATCGGTCCATGTCGCAAGGGGAGTGCAACAGGGTTCTATTTTGGGGCCCTTGCTTTTTCTGGTGTATGTGAATGATTTTGCATATAACATTTCTGAGGCAAGAGTGATCATGTATGCAGATGACACGACTCTGCTACTGAAAGATAAGGAGCGCGCCAGCCTGGAGGTGGAGATGGAGGACGCTGTTGCGGAGGCTGGAGAGTAGTTTAGAAGTAATGGTCTACAGTTAAACAGTGGTAAAACTCAGCAACTGTGTCTTACTACTAAGAGAGATATGAACCAAGAACAAGAGGCTCGCTTCCTGGGCCTTAGTATTACTTCTCAACTGGGTTGGGACTGCCATATTGGCATACAGAGGAAGCAATTGGCGTCGGCAGTATATTCCGTGCGGCGACTAATGTATATCGCTACGTATGACGCGGCCAGAGTAGCATATTTTGCAAATTTTCACTCCAGAGCCGTATACGGAATTCTGGCGTGGGGTGCGTCGCCCGTGGCTGGGATCATATTTCGTCTGCAGAAGCAGGCGGTGCGGGCACTGGCCAAGGTACCTGCGCGATCCTCATGCAGAACTTTGTTTGAAAGACATAATATTCTAACGTTGCCGAGTGTTTTCATACTGAGTTGCTTGCTGCACGTTCATCGAAATGATTCTGTACAGAAACACGCCGATATACACAATTACGATACTCGACACCGTGGCAACTGCGTTACTCTTTTCCATCGTTTGAAAAGGAGTCAGCTGGCTACCAACTATCACGCTGTCAAGTTCTATAATAAGCTTCCGAACGAAATAAAATGTAAAAATAATAATCTTTTCAAGTACCATGTTAAGCAGATATTGATGGAAAATTCCTTTTACACCATAGAAGAATTTTTAAACTTTAAATTTTAATTCCTGGATGTTACGTTTTCGTTCCTTTCATTTTAGTTATACACATTGTGTTTTGTATGTTATTATTGATGTTTTACACTTGTTTTGTGATTTATATATGAATATTTTCTTTTGACAATTGTACTTTGTGACAAATAAATCTATCTATCTATCTATATCAAGTTAACAACCTTACACTTGATATTATAAAGATGCCTTCCATAAATAAAGATATTAAAGTCAATGTTATTGCAGATTTGAGTAACGGTAGCAGCTAACTTGCACTTTAAAAACATTCATGACATTTGACAACGTTTATCATCAAGTTCTTTTGCAAAATCTTTGAACTAATGGCTTTTGGAGGAGTACGTTTCCAACTATTAGGGTTTTATCTGATTCAGATAAGACGTCTTCTATGATGAATTTACGATTTAAAAGAAAATTACTTTTTTCGGTGTTCCAGAGAAATCGATTTTTTCCTAAGTTCTGATTTATTATATGTGAACGACTTACCAGAAGATACGCAAGACGAATTTTACATTATTTACCTAGATTTGAAGGAAGAGACTTTGGAGAATACTAATATTTTACATTTTATCACATGATTCATTAACGACCAAACATCTATTCCAACTTTTTCCCGACAAGATTATTCCTCCAAAAAAGTCTACCAAAAATGCCTTCACCGCTTCTTTCAGTTATTCATCCGAAGAAAAACTGGCTTCCTTGTTGTGTCGTTTTTTAACTTTATTAATGTTTCTTCCATATTCCAAATTATCGTCGCCGTCAACTTTCTTTATGGATTCTGTGGTCTTGTATTTTTTGCGGTGGAAATTGTTTGTAGACCCACTACTAGATTTTTTGTTTTATTGATGGATTCCGGTGATATATCCACATTTCATGATCTATGTCCAAATCTTATTCATTCTTAAATGTTCGAGCAACATTTTTAATATTGTAGCCGGTATTCCTACTTAATTGGTAATCATCGAAAGACTTATTCTTCGTCCTGCGTAGATGCTATTGTAGGTTCTTGCTTAAGCAGGTTTTCCGCGTCTTGGGTTATCTTTAATTGATTCCCTACCCCCATCGAAATTATTATATTATTAAAATTATTAAAAAAAAACATAGAGATCACCCCAGAATTTGAAGAATTTTTAGTTCAGGCCGCAAAAGACTATCAGCAGCTGAGCAAGGCCGCCACGTCACAAATGTGCTTATTGAAATTAATTTCCTTCAGTAGTGAATGCAGCTAATGTAAATAACTTTCCGCGTTCTGCTTTTACTATCTGACGAAGAATTAGGGAAGCTAATATGCGGAACCAAAAAAACTTCCGAAAAACTTAGTTTGAATGCGACTTACAACGTAACTCATGTAGGTTATGCACTTGAACATCTGATAAATAACAGACACTTCTGGGAAACTGTAATTTTTACAGAAGAAAAACTATTTCAAAGCAAGAAAAATGGACAGACTTGACGAAAACTTTATTAGTAATGTGTATCCAGAAAATTTCAAAGTAAACTCTTGGGGTTGGATTTAAATTCAAGGGACTGATATGTTTTGGGAATTAGAAGGAAACTTGAATTCAGAGTCTTCTATCGACATTCTAAGTAATGTGATGTTGCCTTCAGTGGAGCTATTTTTTCCAAATAGCAATTTTATAATGACTACAATTTAAACGGGCATTATTAAAATTAAATGCGGCTTACAGTTGTGCATTATTTAAATGTTACTAATCCATTTTTAAATATCAGATCCTTTGAAAACTTGAACTTGCAGCAAAAAAAATGTTTGCAATTCATTTTAAGTGAATGCACCTCAGTGTATGTATTTTACCACCAAAAAATCTATGCGCACCAACAAAAACATCAGCGCCCATTATTTAAAAAAAATTACCCCTCAGATAACAAAATGAATCTTTACTAAAATAGTTCTTTTTTATAAAAATAACTCTGGACACTATACAGGGTGTTTAAAAAAGAAGCGGCAATATTAAAGGGGTTGATTGTCCAGGTCATTTTATACAAAAAAGTTTATAATAAACAAGGTCCGCAAATGCTTCGTTACCGATCTACAGCGTGTTGAAGTTTAATTAAAAGAAACAGTAAAAATTAGATTTCTCCAAGACGGCATTAAAGATCATAATGAAATTTTAGGCGTGTTATTTTTCAAGAAAAAAATAGGACGCCGCTGATTTCTCTAAAAATAAAAATATGTTTCTATTCTTTGTTCAATTGTGAAGAAAAAAGCTCTCTTAACTTTTTATCGTACGACGTAACGTTTTTTAGTAAAAAAAAAAACACATTTTAGTGCATGTACAGTTCTGTGCAATAAATTGGCGTACACTTAATATACGCTTATGTAAATATGACTTTTGTTTGAATATCTGTCATGTATGACAAATTGAATTGACGCTATAATTCCATTTGTCAACTTAACTTAAGCCATTTTCACAATGGCAAAATAATGTCAAAATTAGCAATAAGACGTGTACGCCAATTTATTGCACAAAACTGTACATTTATCATGCTTACAAAAATATTTTTAAACAGTCCCGTTTTATTCACTGACATATTGAATGACATATGATTAATAATTTTGTATGTGTCGAATTTGTTGAACTTCCTTATCATGAATCGCTATACAAATGCAGAGATGACCGACATGCACTACATTTATGGACTTGCTCATGGAAATGCATTAGAAGCTAGGCGGTTGTATACTGAAAGATTTCCTGGCCGTATTGCTCCTGATAGAAAAACTTTCGAAAGTATTCATCGGCGTCTTTATGAAACAGGCACATTAAGACGAAATGGAGGAGCAGGAAGGCCAAGGACAGCAAGAACGGTAGAGCTGGAAGAGGATGTGCTAGAATGATTGAAGAAGATCGAGGTACTTCTACTCGAAAAATTGCTGACGCTTTGGATGTAAGTAATGGGACTATTTGGCACATTCTGAAGGATAATTTGTTGTACCCATTCCATATACAACGCGTTCAAGCATTACTTCCTGCTGATTTTCCTCCTCGCATTCCATTCTGTCAATGGCTTTTGCAGAAAATGGTTCAAATCCCTCAATTCCTGATGTTGATTCTGTTCACCGATGAAGCGAATTTTTCAAGAAATGCAATACGCAATTTCCATAATAACCATGTATGGTGTGAAGAAAATCCACATGAAATTATTGAAAATCGTTTTCAACCAAGGAGGCTAACCGGAGAAGTGTATCGCAACTTTTTGGAAAACACGTTCCCTGGATTTCTGGAGGACGTACCATTAGCAATTAGAGATGCAATGTGGTATATGCACGATGGCGCACCAGCCCACTTTAGTCAAGTAACTCGTGATTTCTTAACACAAGCATACGGAAATCGCTGGATTGGCCGAGGTGGACCACACTTATGGCCTGCACGATCCCCGGACTTAAATCCCCTGGATTTTTTCCTGTGGGGCCATTTGAAGTCATTGGTGTACGCTACTCCATTGGAAAACGTAGAAGACTTAAGAAATCGAATCATTGCTGGGTGCAACTCAATTGAAACCGATCCTGTTGTTTTTGAGAGAGTTCGCCAGTCGATGAGGAGCAGATTGGATTCTTGCATCCGAGCTCGAGGTGGTCACTTTGCACAGTTATTGTAATTTTTGCTTGCTAAAATTGTTGGTATGGTAAAATATTTGTTTTTGCCCTTAAATAAAACCCTTGTTATTTAAAAAAAAATTCTGTAATAAATGTACATGCACTAAAATGTGTTTTTTTTTACTAAAAACGGTACGTCGTATGATAGAAAGTTAAGAGAGCTTTTTTCATCACAATTAAACAAAGAATAGAAACATATTTTTATTTTTAGAGAAATCAGCAGCGTCCTATTTTTTTCTTGAAAAATAACACGCCTAAAATTTCATTATGATCTTTAATGCCGTCTTGGAGAAATCTAATTTTTACTGTTTCTTTTAATTAAACTTCAACACGCTGTAGATCGGTAACGAAGCGTTTGCGGACCTTGTTTATTATAAACTTTTTTGTATATAATGACCTGGACAATCAACCCCTTTAATATTGCCGCATCTTTTTTAAACACCCTGTATAATTGTTTTGTTTACAGTAATAAATCATTAAGCTAGTAAATAAATACATTCAACTTAAAACGAGTAATTGCGCATTAAAATGAGTAAATGCTCATTATTCCGAATAAATGAGCATCAAGTTAAATAAATGTAAGTTATTAGGAAGACTTCTTTGCTCCAGCGGTCATGCGCAGTTTCAGTTGTTATGTTATTTGTTTGGTTAGATTCTTGGAGTATGAATCTGTGACTCCTCGCGTATGTAAACGTGAAATAAAATGGCATCTGTACCCGAATTTAGTGATTCAGAAACTGATCCGTTTCCAGAGCCAGAAAAAAAACGTAGGAAGAAATGATCCATAACATGGAATTGCGAAAGAACCTTCATTAACCGTAACGATGCAGAAGATTTTGTCAAATTGGAAACTTGTTAGAGCTTAAAAAACACAAACAAAACTGAGTCTGGTGTAGTTAAGTATTTTCGATGTAATAAAGTTAAATGTCGAGGACAACAATGTGCAACTGGTATTAAATTAATTCTGGATTCATCCTGTGAAAATGCTCTCCTATTTCGATCGCAAATAAGTCATTCTTGTTATTATATTGCAACAAAGGCCGGTACCGAAATGAACGACAAACTAAAGAACGAAATCAAGGATTTCTTTACCAAAAAATGAAACCGAAAGCAATTTTGAATGTTCTTGCCCAGAAATATAATCCACCACCAAATATAAACCAAATAAAAAAATTTCTGGCTAAATTATGAAAAGCCATTTACGGTCCACCAACAATACCTCTTGGTGAATTGGAAAGTTGGCTTCTTAAGAATAGTGCTGTCCCCAATGAACCACCACCGATGAGGACGACGGTGTTTATAGATTCATGGCACCAGTAAAATTCTATTAGAAAATGGAGTAAAAAAGAATATCATTATCCACGCAGATGCAACGTATAAATTAATTTGGCAGAGGGTCCCTGTTTTCTTAATAGGAACAACTGACCGCGATAAAAAATTTCATTTACTGGGAATAGCAGTATGCACCAATGAACGAACTGCCGATTTTCAATTTATTTTTCAGAAATATAAGCAAGTAATAACAAAAAACACACTTGGTATTGTTTCACAAATAAATATAATTAAATTCTCGATGTATATTTCGCCTTGCGGCATCGTCAGGAGTTCTCGAGAAACTAAAGTAAAATTTAATATACTGTTAACTACCTACTTCTAACAAAAATGTAAATAAAAATGTACAAAAATAGAAAATTATGAAAAGGTCATGGCTTATCTGGAAAGACCGTTTTTACAAGGCTAGGGTTTATTAGCGGTGAATTTATGAGTTCTGTTTGTTCATTAAGAACATTGCCTGGTTGTAAAAGTAAACTTTCTTTTATAAAATAACCTTCTAGAATATTCATTTTTTTACATTTATTTAAACTATACAGTACTTCTAAATTGTCTATTGAAAATTGATGTCCCGTGTCTAAAACATGGTTAGCTACACTTGAATTTTCATAATTTAATTTAACGGCTCGCATATGTTCTGAGAATCTTAATTTGAAATTTCGCCCTGTTTGACCTATATAAAATTTACTACAATCACTACAATTAATTCTGTAAATTCCTGATTTGTTTAGTTTAGAAATGTACATCGAGTATTTAATTATATTTATTCGTGAAACAATACCAAGTGTGTTTTTTGTTATTACTTGCTTATATTTCGACATGTTTCACCAAGAGATTTCCATCACTTCATTTAATTATTTATTTATTTTTCAGAGTTTGAAGGAGGCTATTTTTGATTTGTTTCATTTTGAAATGAAACCCAAAGTTTTGGTGGCCGATGCTGCCCTCAGTATACGAAATGGATTTCAAAATGTGTTTGCAAATTGTACTGTGCGTATGTGTTGGACACATATGAGAAGTAATGTGCAAAAGAAAGTTCAAAGTCTAACTCAAAAATCAAACTGAAACAAAATTTTAGCTGACGTAGATCAAATTCAAGTTAGTGAAGACGAAGTAGCATTTGAAATTACCTATAAACTTTTCTTAGAAAAATGGATACATGAAGCGAGATTCATAGAGTACTTCCAAAATTTATATTTTTTAATTAGTATTTTGATTCGTATTAATCAGATGAGAAGATGTTTTGATAATTATTTGATATTACATACGATAATAACTTGACACTAATGACAAGTATAAAGCCAAGTTTACAAAGTCGAAGATCTCTTGTCTACTTTTTTTTGCTTTCGACTGTATAAGTCCATTAAAAATATGTAAGAGAGAAATTTAATATTGAAACAGAAATTATGTGTTTATTTGCCATGAATGCGTTGTATTTACTCTTACTAAAAATCTAAAGCAACAAGATATGTAGAATATTTTATATCACCAAACAGCTGGAAATTAAATAAAACAAACAAAAGAAAATTTTGACTTCAAAGATAATCAATGATACAAACAATAAATTTTCTATTGTAAATGGTTTTCCTTTAGATGCAATTTCTACTCTACCAAAAGAAGAATCGATATGATTTCAATATTTTACTTACTTCATTGTAATACATCGCTCCAATTTCTTGAGTATAAGGACCATTGAAAGTATCTTCCTTGAGTTTTCTTCCACTTAGAACCGGCGGAATAGATGTGTTCACAGCTTCTGTTAAAATGAACGTTCTTCCATAGAAAGGTAAACCCAAAATTAGCTTTTTTCGATTCACTTTGAGTTTGAACAGATGCTTGATGGAATAATCCTAAATGATGTATGAAAATGTCATTAGCAAATATTAAAAACAAAATGGGGTCCGAAGCATACCTCTGAGGTACGCCATTACTAACATAACAAGCGTGAGAAAAACAGTTGATAATGACAACCTACTGCTTACGACTACTTATATGCCATAAAAAGTTTAAATAATAATATGTTATACAAACCACAGTAAGTAAATCTGGACCGTATAAGGGTGCACTAGCTCCAGTGTAAGGACTCCACCATCCATAATAATCATAACTCATTATGAACATGAAATCCAAATTGGAAGATAATTCAGGTATATCATACCCGTTATCGATTGTATCTTTACTTCCACCTAAGGCCGCCGTTAATAACAAATTACTTTTATCATATTCCTTCCCTAAATCCTAAAATTCGTTCTTTAGGTATTGATTCGTACAATTAAAAATACTCCTTTACCTTCACTAGTTCCACAAAATTGATTTTATCATGCATGCCGCCGCCACGTTTCCCGGGAAATGTCCATACCAAATTTAATCCGTCAAAATCGTGTTTCCTATAATTAAACAATCATTCTAAACTATTGAATTTTAATTTTAAAATCACCCACATAACAAATTCCATGGTGTTCTTAACAAAAGTACTTCTTCGTTTTGCATCCGCAGCTAGTTTCGAATATTTCACTGAGCCCTCTTTCCAGCCACCAATTGCCACCAACACTTTTATGTGCGGGTACTTTTCTTTCAGTTTTGTTATACTGTTCTTTTTATTTTCGTCTAAATCCAAATGAGTCCATTTACCTGAAAAAATAAGAATTCTTATGGTAAAATACTCAACCGACTTAAATATAATGTAAGAAATTTTTTAAACAAATTTAAGTCAAATTCCAATATCAAGGTGAATTACAAAATTTAATAAGTGATTCTTATTATTATTCCTCAAACAAAAGCACTAAAAGCACTAAATCAGACGAGTGTATACATGCACAATCGAATTTAACAATACATGTTCCTTGGTAATTTAATATGTTAGTTAATAGATATACTGACGGTGTGAGTTTACAACGGGTATCATCGCAACACGTCGCACGCTAATGAAGTTTATGTAAGCTGAAACACGTGTACGTGTGATATTGTTCATAATGACCAGCTTGGTATGAACGTGCATTCGTAAAGATAAAATATTTATTCGTTTGCTAGTAACATGGAATAGACTGCAATTGTAATGAAAAATGAGGTGTGGCCACCACACGACTTTCTTATACGTATGAAAGTGTTACTTCCGGTCCGAATTTTGAAATTTCATTTATACAAAAAATATTCCAAATCCAACTCTAAATACTTTTGTACTCTTCATAAATATATATAGAATGCATAATTTACGACATATTTGCAAAAAATCGCTATTCGATAAGAGTAAAAGTGCTACTTCCGGTCCGAATTTTGAAATTTTTTTTATACAAAAGATATTTACAAGTATGTTCTAAATACTTTTATACTCGTAATGTAACTGCCTAGAAAGCATGACTTGCGAGATATTCGCAAAAAACTGATTTTCGATAAGAGTAAAAGACCTACTTCCGGTAGGAATTTCGAAAAACTTTATTAAAACAATTTTTCTCAAATTTAATTTTGAGTACATTTGAATTCTTTATAAATTTGTTTAAACTTAGTAATTGACGAAATATTTGCAAAATTCGATTTTTCCACTGAAGTCAACTACTACTTCCGGTCTGCCGATTTTGCTCAAAATCTAATCAGTTCTCAAGAGGGAGATTATATTCGTAAATACAAAATTTGGAATTGATATCTACAGCGGTTTGACCGCTATCGTGGTCACACACAGACAGACAGACACACACACACACAGACACACAATTTTTTAAAAACCACTTTTTTGGTATCAGGGGACCTCAAAACGTGGACATCTGCAAAAATCTCGAGGTCGAAAATTTTCATCATCACAATACTTCCTTATACTACGTATAAGAAAGTAAAAAAATGAGGTGTGGCCACCACACGACTTTCTTATACGTATGAGCGTTTCAAATTATAGAATTTTAAGAATTCTTTACAAAAATTATTCAAAATTCTATTCTGAGTACTTCTATTCTCTTAATAAATCTCTACAGAATGCATACTTTGCAAGATATTATCAAAAAAGTGCTCCTCGCTAAGAGTAAAACTGCTACTTCCGGTCCGAATTTTGAAATTTCATTTATACAAAAAATATTGCAAATCCAGTTTTAAATACTTTTGTACTCTTGATAAATATATATAGAATGCATAACTTACGACATATTTGCAAAAAATCGCTATTCGATAAGAGTAAAAGTGGGACTTCCGGTCTGAATTTTGAAATTTTTTTAATACAAAAGATATTGAAAATTATGTTTTAAATACTTTTGTACTCGTAACGTACTTGTCTAAAAGGCATGACTTGCGAAATATTTGCAAAAAACTGATTTTCGATAAGAGTAAAAGACCTACTTCCGGTAGAAATTTCAAAAAACTTTTTAAATAAAATTATTCTCAATTTTAATTTTAAGTATATATGAATTCTTTATAAATTTGTTTAAACTTAGTAGTTGACGAAATATTTGCAAAATTCGATTTTTTCGCTGAAGTAAACTGCTACTTCCGGTCTACCGATTTTACTGAAAAACTAATCAGATCTCAAGAGGGAGATTATACACGTAAATACAAAATTTGAAATTGATATCTACAGCGGTTTGACCGCTATCGTGGTCACACACACACACACAGACACACAGGCACAGACATTTTTTAAAAACCACTTTTTCGGTATCAGGGGACTTCAAAACGTGGACATCTGCAAAAATCTCAAGGTCGAAAATTTTCATCATCACAATACTTTCTTATACTACGTATAAGAAAGTAAAAGTCTTCCACTGAGTCGGAATACTTCCTATTTACATTTCAAAACTGTTTTTGTTTACTAAGAATTCGATTATTTATGTTTAAAGTATTATGCTTATATGTGCCTAAGAATTTTGTAGTTTTTTTTTGTAGTAATGTTTATTTTGTATTTAATAAAATAATAAACAATCTAACAATAACCATAACACATTTATTATCAATACAAAAAATACATTTAATGTATAAAATGAGCTGGTGCATAAAACGCGCCACGCGATCACTGAAGTTAAAAGTAATTTCCGAGCTTAACAGCCAATGCAAGACGATGATAATAGTATATTATGCAATGAGCATTTAATGATAGCTATTAAGACACGAGAATGAAAATTACAATAAGAGCCGAAGGCGAGTATTGTAATGAATACGAGTATCTTAATAGCCATTAAATGCGAATTGCATACACTATTTTTTCTACGACCCCATAATAAAACATTATTTTTTGAACATTCCATTTCGTAAATTGAGCGTAAAATTTTCCGTACGTTTTTGCGAATTTAGCTGGTAATAAATTGTTCGTGGCTACTAAGGCTTGTTCCATAATTTCTGCTGGAGTCAAATTTTACATTTTACTGTCATTATCCCTCATTTTTACCGTTTATATTTTCAAAAAAGCACAAATTTTAACTACTTACTACTTGTAAATTGCAGAGATCTGTCATATTTATTTAATTTTTATATCTGTCAGATATGTAGTCGCCATATTGAATATTGTTTGAATATTGGAATGTCGCATACCTATTGGATATAAACTTGTACCTTAATGAAAATCTGTATCTCAATGGACATCATTAAAGGACAGGTTCAGCAAATCTAGTAATATAATTAAAGTATAGGAGTAGAAAAAAATTTAGAACGTCTATAACAGTAGGTAATCGGTGATCGTGTTCATTTATGAACAGAAAAATTCATTAAACATTTTATTGTTGTTGATTAATAAAAGTAATTATAATACCTGGAAACTTGATAGCGTCATCATCTTCATCATCCAGCGTAGTAAAGGCAAACACGAGGTGAGTGCATAAATTCGGATTGATATTTTCTAACTGAAATTTACCTCTGTCGGGCCTATAAATGGACCAAGTTTCCCAAATACATGCCACTACTTTACCATGTTTTGGACCTGAAAAGGGGCACACGTATGCTCACTCTTTCTTGATTAAAACGTTAAACTAACAATTCTTATAGTATTTCGTGCATTTACAGGTAATTTAATAACGCGTTGTAGACATCTTTTCCTAAGAAACACTTAGAAACAAAATAGGTGAAAACACGTGCATTTACGGCATCCATGTGAACTACAATATTCAATTGAATTAATATTCCGGTTATGTTAGAAGTGGATTATAAGTACTATGATATCAAAAATTAAATTGGTCAATGTTGGTCATGGAATGTAAAACGCTTGTCTTAGTTTAAATCATCCTTTTGAAATAATTCAATCATTGCTTTCATTCAGCAGACACAACAGTTGCGCAACTGTTCAGTGATCATGGCCAGTAGACGAGCGCTCACTCTGAACATGTTCAGGAGCGGGCGCCATTTTTGTGAGCGGAAAAATTCTATGCTCACTTGGTGAGCGTATTCTGTACGCATGCGCCATTGATTCATTCCAAGACCAACCTAATACATACTTCTGAAGAAAGTTACTAGAAAAGTAAGATACAACAAATTAAAGGTATTGTGCAGTAATAAATGTATTATAATATTGGAGTTCACTCAGTATTTTATTCGGGGTTGGAAAAATCAGCCCTTCCACTAAAAACTACGTCAAACCTTAATGCAGAAAAACAATTTATTATTATAGTTTATTCGGTTTAATCTCTATAATTTTAACATATGGCAGCAATGAAAAGTATCAGATGACAGACGATGACATAAAGGTGAGCGGTCCTGTCCAGCGAACACTCAACTGTTGTGAAGTGAACGGTTGGAGCGGGATCAGTTCCCGATCCGCCTGCTGAATGAAAGCATTGTGAAGCTACACTGACATTATCAATAACCTACAAATGTGTTACCTACTTAAATAATATAATATTTAAAATAATATAAATAACTACAAGTTATGAAATAAATAACGTTTTTATTAACCAGAAAAACTAAATTACAATAATTGTTGGAAATGTCCCCCGTTTTGTTCAATGCACAAGTTTACGCGCCCCCTCATGCTGTGAAAAGCGTTTTGCAGCATTTCTGGCGTTATGGTTGCACATTTCTGAACAATTCTTTGTTGCAGTTCTTGCAAATTATGTATCGGATTTGCGAAAATCTTATTTTTTAAATAAGGAAAGATAAAATAGTCCATAATTGTCAAACAAGGTGATCTCGGAGGAAACTCAACTTCCGTATGCAAACTTATCAGCCGGTCATCAAAAAACTCGCGGAGAAAAGCAAGATTTTCTCGTGTAGTATGTGCTGTTGCACCGTCTTGCTGGAAATAAACGTATTGAAGTTCATCATCGTCTAATTGTTGCACAAATTCAGTCAAAAAAATATTTCTGTACCTTCCTGCGTTGACGGTGAAATTGAATTCTGCGAGAAACTGCCATCCAAACACCAATTTTCTGAGCATTTAGTGGCGTTTCAATAAAAATATGCGGGTTATCAGTGCTCCACATTCGCATATTCTGAGAATTGATGTATCCCGAAAGGTGGAACCAAGCTTCGTAAGAAAGAAAAGTTAAGTTCAGCAGATCGTCATTCATTAAATTATTAACGAACCAATGGCAGTACGCAAGGCGTCTGGGGTGGTCTGCAGGCAGAAGAGCTTGATATAATTGCATCTTATATGGATGCATGTTCAGGTCCTTCTTTACAATCGTTTGGCATGTTCCAAAAGAAAGCCGAATTTCTTGAGAGAGATGTTTTAAAGGTTTTGTAGGCTCTTCTTCCATACGTTGACAAACGTCATTAATAACTTCTTCTGTGCGAACTCTTGGTCTACCAGCACCTTTTTTATGCGTCACAGAACCAGTTTCGTGAAACACTTCAACACAATTTGTAAGGCATGCATAAAAATTGTCCGGTAATACTGCTACGGCTGGGAAGTGCTCTCGAAAATTGTCCAAACACAAACGTTGACTGTATTCCCAAGTTCCATTAACTAGCACACCCGTTCGAAAATAGGCTTCAATCATGTAAATTTTGTGATCTGTGGTGAGAACCATGATTCAAAAACCGTGCAGGATTAGAAAACTTCAACACAATAACTTGACAGATTTTGACATTCAAAAAATTATGACATACCTAAATGTACTATGCACGCTACGACAATAATTTTAAAATCCATGACCACCATTGACCAATTTAATTGTTGATATCCCGGTATATATAATTATAAGTATATTGCATATAGGAACTTTTATATATACCATGGCTACAGGCGTCGATATTGATTTCAAATTGACAGCATCTTGTACAACTCCATAGTATTAATGCCTACACCTTTTGACATTTGTCATAATTACCTTTTGACGTTTGTTATAATGTTCATGCAAACAATATAAATTTATCAACCATGTTTGCCTTCTTCACAGAACAGCCAAGTATTAAATAAAATATATGTATAGAATACTAATATTTAATAACAAGTTTTTTGTTTACAAAAAACAATATTAGGTACAGTTGCGTGAAGATTTCTTTCCTTATTCTGAGTATTCCAATTAATTTTTCTGTTGTTTGTCGTATTAAAAAAAAAATGTTTTTCTTATTTTTACAACGTTTGTGATGTTCCCTCTCAAATGTACAAAAATGTAATTTTATAAATTATCATATATCTTATATCTTGAGAAAGCATGATGTAAACATTCTTTAAATGTAAGTATGTCATTTTTTTTAATAATTAGCAATCGTAGCATTAGTTTTTTTATAGTTTAAATTCTATGTTTCTTCTGATGAACATATTATAAATAATATCGAAATGTCAAATTGATTTTTATTGTAACCTTCATAAAAATGCGATAGCCGGTATCACCCACATTTTTCGTACTGTATGTACACCCGGTATATATTTATATATACCGGGTGTTCCAGCGGAGCGGTAAAGTCCATTATTTGTATCTAATAATGTAGATAGCGAATAATTTTTAATACAAAAATTGTAGATAATCATAAGCTTTACAATTTAAAAATATTTTCATTTACACAGAGTGTTCAACAACGACGAACCAACACAAACTTATGTTTTTTTTAATGGAATGCCATGCGTTCTTTTACATTTTATGATAGCCCTTGAAGAGCTCATTAAAAGCTGATTAAAAAATGTATTTATATTTATTTGTATATGACAATTTTGTAATGGTTTTATTACAAATGAATAAAAATGAAATGAAATGAAATAAAATGACTTGAACTTATATTTGTCGATTTTCATTGGTTTCTGAGATATCGCGATTTTTCGTTAAAAATTGTACAACATTTGAAAATTTTTGCTACAAAATAACGATTAATGATGAAATACCTCTTATAGGCTCAATTAGTAGAGATATCTTTTCAGTACGTGAAATAAATGTTTATTTCGACATACGTATCTACACATGTTCTTTAGAATTATATTCCATTCACAAAAGTTAGAAATTGTATATGTATATTTATATGTCAATAAGAAGTACTTCAAATTTATTTACCAAAAATATATACTTTTTAGTGCCTGTGGGTTATATTGCAAAAGTTATAGGATACTATATCTGAACAAGTTTTTTATATTATAATAATGGTCCTTAATACAAAATAAAATTACACACAATTGCTTCATTTACTTATGTCAACAATGACATTCAATTTGACAATTAGGTCTCTCAATAGATTTTTCAAGTTTATAGGAATGAATAAAGGTCAACTAACTTTTGACGCAATGACAGTTTGTGCAAAAGCTAATGCAATGCTCGCGCTTTACAGAATGTTGTAATAAAACAGTAAACAAAAGAGGAGATTTTAAGAGTATAATAGTATATTGTGCAACGAGTAATGCAATGGAGTATTTTGCTTGCGAGTGTGACACGAGGCGAGGCCGAGTGTTTGCAATAGCACGAGCAAGCAATTACGAATTGCATTCGAGTTTCACACTATACTTTGTGCACGACCTATACTTTAAATTTTACCTTAAAGACTACACTGCAAAATTTACGTTTGACAGATTTGACATTTGAGCCATCAAGCGGGACTGGCTGGAGATTTAAATAGTGACATGTGCATCAAAAATTATTTCACACATTAAGTTCAATTATTAAATATCACTATTATTACAAAACTATCACTGGTTGTTTTAATTTCTTTGGATTCATTTATCACCATAAAGTGTACCTAATGTAAATCCATTGGACGAAATAAAAAATCGTACGCAAACAAGACAATTTGCTAAAAGTCATGGTAGGCTTGTTTATTGTGCACTAGTGGTACAATATTATTGTACACGGGTAAGGCAAAACCGTCCATTCCAATACTCTGAACTATACTCCATTCACGTTAAGAAAACAGTGTTAGGTAAGATAGGCGATTATTTCTTGGATTCTGATTGGCTAATAGCCCAGGCAAATTTACTCCACACCTACACTTTCATCCCCTGGAGTCTTCAATTTTTTGAACTATGTGTAAAATTTCTTTTTAGTTTTCAAATAAAAAGATATGATAAAAAATGTATCGCATAATATTTGTTAATGTATTTGTATGTCAAAAATTTCTGACAGTTGATGTTACAGACAAAAATTTTTCGGTGTGATACGGTCGCCGATCGCAGCGTTAACTACTGTTTTCTTAAAATGAATGGACTATAGTAAGCAATAATCTATATTGTAAATGGGTCGTGCACAAAATCAATTGTAGCTTAATTAGAAAAACTTGTGTATAAAAAATTCGGCCCGCAAACAATAACGTATAAAGAAGTCGTGTGGCATCCACACCCCATTTTTTTCTAAGAGCTAAGCTAAACCACAAAAAATTATTCCTCAAATCTGTTTTCTATTAAAAAAAACTCGATATTCCTGAATTTGCCTTCATTAAGTTGGATTTTACAACCAATCGCTAATGGACATGTTATAATACTCATTCATTGTTGGCTACCAAATCAGCTAATAAAATCTCTCCTAAAAATGAAGAACCAATTACAGAATGCATATAAGTATACCTATTTATATATAATATAAATTCCTTTCATTGCTAGAACTTCTTATTTGCTGGTAAGTTTATTTTTTATATTGGTCTTCTCACTTGCCCATTTAAAATGCTTAAAATATCAGGACAAAAAGAAAGATTTTTCAGTTTTAACCTAAAATAAATTCCTTAGAAATCAGTCAGACAGGAGGAGAAAAAATGTAATTTATTAATGGAAAGAATAATTTTTATTCCCGGAATTTTCATCAACAGCATTAAGAACGAATGAAAAACCAACCCGTTTTTGTCTTCAATAAAACTTCTGGGAATTGCGTCGCCGTATTGTGAAATTAGAGGGGTTTTAACAACCACTGATTGCTAAGTGATTTATTTACTTGTTATATATAAATAGGTACTTATGTGTATTCTGTAATTGGTTCTTCATTTTTAGGAGAGATTTTATTAGCTGATTTGGTAGCCAACAATGAATGAGTATATAATAGGTGTAACATGTCCATTAGCGATTGGTTGTACGTTAAAATCCAACTTAACGACGACAGATTCGGGAATATTGAGTTCTTTTTAATGGAAAACTGATTTGAGGAATAGTTTTTTGTGTTTTAGCTTTGCTTTTAGAAAAGAATATTAATAAAAATGACTTATTTGTAGAAGGAAAATATAAGTAACTGTTTTCGATTAATTTTAGTTATGCTATATACTAGTGCAAGTCATGGAACTCATATTTTTAAGTCGTAATCGGATTTATTCAGATATAATATCCTGTAACTTTTGCAATATCGCCCACAGGCGGAAGAAAGTAGATATTTTTAATTAGTAAATTTTAAGTACTTTTTAATGACATATAAATTATGTTCCACTTAATTTTATTTAGAATTTTTAACTTTAGCGAATGGTATGTAATTCTAAAGAATATGCGTAGCTATGTTGAAATAAACATTAATTTCCGGTACTGAAAATATATTTCTACTAATTGTGCCCATAATAGGTGTTTCATCATTAATCGTTATTTCAAACCAACTTTTCAAATATATAATTTTGAACAAAAAATCGCCATATCTCAAGACAGTTGAAAATCGACAAATACAAATTTTAATAGCATTTCATTAAAAAAAAAAAAACATAAGTTTGTGTTGGTTCGACGTTGTCGAACACTCTGTATAAATGAAAATATTTTTAAATTTTAGAGCTCATGATTATCTACAATTTTTGTATTAAAAATTATTCGCTTTCTACATTATTAGATATACTAATAATGGACTTCTGGGACACCCGGTATATACGTTTTCATGTTAATTTATTAACAATTCTAAACGTTAAAATTATGTGGTGCCAATTTATTTAGTATAGGGTTTATATTAGATTTATAATTTAGAAAATGTTCAATACCTTGGCCACCTATTAACTATATATCCCGAATTTCAAATCCGTGAATGGTAAAACAAGAAGTTCTGTTTAATTTTACTCCCTTCATTAATTTATTATTAATAACAATATTAATATCATTAATTTATAAATAGTAAGCATTCTAAATATATAAATAGGCTTTTTTTAATACCTATTTGCAGACTGTGATTTCACCTATTTAACGACTAAAAGTAAGTGAATTAATAAGATAATAAAAGCGTATTAAAATAAATACCAGTTTCCGTCATAGCAGCCTTCACCTTGGAACAAAAATACATGGATATTAGAGTAAATAATGCAATATAAATTTGAAGATATATCATTGCATTCATTAGAGTTCCCGTCTTTAAACTAGCACAACACCTCAGCGAGATACAAACTACATCGAGAAATGTATGTATATCAACAGTTTTCACCGCGTTATCTAGAAAGAAAAGAAAATTAACATAGAAAAGGTGGGCGGATTTGAATAAAAATATAGTTGGTATACGTACACGTAATGAAAGAACTAAATAAACTCTTTACATTTACTGTAAGTAGTTAAATATTGAAGGCTTTTTAATGAGTGGTCTCATTGAAGGCTATTACTGGCGCACATTTTGAATGAATTTAAACGAAAGAGTTTGTTTACCAAAATTAAAATGTATATTAAACAAACTGAGTTTGACGCAATTTTATACAGATATTTATTATATACAGACCGAAGTGCTTCAAGTTTTCCTTAGCCAATTGAACTAATACTGTAGATAAGGCTAATAATATAGTCAGCAAGAAAATAAAAGGCATTTTACCGAAGAATAACCACGTAAATCACCAATATCATCTTTCATAAGACCACGACATTTTTTCTTTGCAGTGAAAATAACAAGACTCAATCATCATTGCAAATATTCTAGTGTTAGAAGTATTATACATAGATTCTTTTGTAAAAGAACTACAATTTTCGTGGTTATAAGAGATAAACATTGATCAGTATGTATAATTTTCTGATGATTTAAACCATATTAAAACTTTTAAGTACAAATAACAAAATGAAATTAAGAAACGGGCAGCTTTTAGAACAAAAAGAGACACTAATGATAATATATTAGAATAATAAAGCAATCTCATAAAAGGAAAGATGAAGGAGAAAAAATTTCTGATATTTACTGACATAAAATCATAAATAAATAAATTTTTGATTTAGGGATTCCCTAAGCATAGCTATTTGCTATATATTCAATAACATCCTATTTATTTAGTACGGTCTTTGTTTATTAATACTATAGTTATACAACCTATAGAGAAAACTGTAAATATTTCTTATGTAGTAAAGTGTCGCCCTCTGATATCTTTCAAATGGATTAATATCAAAGAATGAAACTGACCAGCCAATGAAATATTCTCAACCCCACTCTCACAATTTAATCCGGAAGTTTATAAAAAATGTAAATATATTTTGATATTTTCTATTAAATTTTACATAAGAGTATACTTTGTTGGATTTGCTTTTCACATCGTTTGCCCGTGAATTATATATCAACATAACCTATATAGCTATTACTATGATAAAGTAGCTTTCCTTGAAGAATCCTAGGATTACTATTTTTACTTTCTTATACGTAGTATAAGGAAGTATTGTGATGATGAAAATTTTCGACCTCGAGATTTTTGCAGATGTCCACGTTTCGAGGTCCCCTGATACCAAAAAAGTGGTTTTTAAAAAATGTCTGTGTCACGCTCTCTCTTATCGAATAGCGATTTTTTGCAAATATGTCGTAAA
Organism: Amphimallon solstitiale; assembly: GCA_963170755.1. Classification (NCBI taxonomy): domain Eukaryota; kingdom Metazoa; phylum Arthropoda; class Insecta; order Coleoptera; family Scarabaeidae; genus Amphimallon; species Amphimallon solstitiale. The sequence goes on along the minus strand of OY720676.1, from coordinate 186,216,261 downwards.
TTATGCATTCTATGTATATTTATGAAGAGTACAAAAGTATTTAAAGTTGGATTTGGAATATTTTTTGTATAAATGAAATTTCAAAATTCGGACCGGAAGTAACACTTTCATACGTATAAGAAAGTCGTGTGGTGGCCACACCTCATTTTTTTCGCTTACTATACTCACAATTACCCTTTTATAGCATAATAAAGAAAAATAACATTATGCGAAAGGCTTTTTAAAAAACGTATTCATGTTTTTTAAAAAAATAAATCTAAACAAGGAAACGGTATTAAAAAGCCAGCATTTTTATTAAATACCTACATGAAATGTCAGTCTGTTTCGGGTTCAGAGTTTGGGTTATTCTCTTTTTACTTTCTTATACGTAGTATAAGGAAGTATTGTGATGATGAAAATTTTCGACCTCGAGATTTTTGCAGATGTCCACGTTTTGAAGTCCCCTAATACCAAAAAAGTGGTTTTTAAAAAATGTCTCTCTCTCTGTGTGTGTGTGTGTGTGTCTGTGTGTGTGTGACCACGATAGCGCGGTCAAACCGCTGTAGATATCAATTCCAAATTTTGTATTTACGTGTATAATCTGCCTCTTGAGATCTGATTAGTTTTTTAGTAAAATCGGTAGACCGGAAGTAGTACTTTACTTCAGTGAAAAAAACGAATTTTGCAAATATTTCGTCAATTACTAAGTTTAAACAAATTTATAAAGAATTCATATGTACTTACAATTAAAATTGAGAACCATTTTATTCAAAAAGTTTTTCGAAATTACTATCGGAAGTAGGTCTTTTCCTCTTATCGAAAATCAGTTTTTTGCCAATATTTTGCAAGTCATGCTTTTTAGACAGGTACGCTACGAATATAAGAGTATTTAGAACTTAATTTTTTTGTATAAAAAAAAATTCAAAATTCGGACCGGAAGTATTAATAAATAACGATTTTTTGCATACAGTGTGTTTCACTTTGATACTTGAAAAATCAGTATTTCTTAATGGAACATCCGATTTAATTTTTTCTTTTTTAAAATACATTGCACTTAAAAAGCTCTACAAAGTGATGTGCATTTTTTTGATTTAGGCCCTTTGCATGGTATTAAATGTAACCCCAAAAATGGCAAAATCGTATTAGGCATTTTTTTAACAAAAAAACTATTTATGCAGTCGATTTAGCCATGCTTCGAAACCCTTAGTACCAAGTTTCAAAGTCGCATCTTATACAGAGTGTTTATAATTTAGGTGCAAACTTCGAAAACTACCAATGTTTGGGAGCACCCTGTATTAACAGAATAAAATATTTTCGAGATTTTCTTCTTTCGATGGAGGTGTAAGTACTATGGCTTTGAAATTATACTCTTTTTATTGGCCTAGTTAATACAGGGTATTCGTAATAAAAAATCAAATTTAAGGAAAAATCGATTTTTTTCGTTTTTATTTACTGAACATAACAAACTACAAAATAACCAAATATCTTTAAATTTTCGAGTTTTCTATTACCCCTCCTTCAACTTGAATACATTTTTCTAACCTTCTTTGGCAATGATTCATTACTTTCGCGCGTTCCTGATGAGAAATTAACTCGCACTCTTCTGTTATCCTCCGCTTAAGTTCTTCCACATTATTGGGTCTTGTACGGTAAACATTTTCTTTAAGTTTCCCCCAAAGATAAAAATCGAGTGGCGTCAAATCTGGCGATCTCGGAGACCACTTAATTTCTTGACTATAGCGCCCAATCCACTTTCTGGGAAATTTTTGATCAAGCCAGTTCTTAATTATTGCTGCAGTATGGACGGGTGCACCGTCCATTTGAAATATCATGTCGGCACGTCTAGCAATTGGCAGTTCTTCTAAGGCATCCCAGAAATTCGTATTTAGAAAATTCAAAAAATTTTGGGCCTTCAAGTTATGTTGAAAAAAAAAGGGACCAATTATTTGTTTATCAAAAATTCCGCACCATACATTAATTTTCTCAGAATACTGCCTTTTACAGTGAATAACCCAGTGAGGGTTTACTTCCGACCAGAATCTACAATTTTGTGAAGATACAACCCCGTTTGTGGTGAAGGTTGCCTCATCCGAAAATAAAATTTTAATTAGGAAATTGTGGTCATTTAGATAACGTCCTTGACACCACAGAGCGTATTCCATTCGAGAATTTTCATCACCATTTTCTAAAGTGTGTAGGAATTTTGGTTTGTAAGCAACCTTTTTATTTTTCGAAGTTTGCACCAAAATTATAAACACTCTGTATAAGATGCGACTTTGAAACTTGGTACTAAGGGTTTCGAAGCATGGCTTAATCGATTGCATAAATAGTTTTTTTGTTAAAAAAATGCCTAATACGATTTTGCCATTTTTGGGGTTACATTTAATACCACAGCAGGCCATGCAAAGGGCCTAAATCAAAAAAATGCACATCACTGTGTAGAGCTTTTTAAGAGCAATATATTTTAAAAAAGAAAAAATTAAATCGGATGTTCCATTAAAAAATAGTGATTTTTCAAGTATCAAAGTGAAACACACTGTATATGTCGTAAATTATGCATTCCATATATATTTATTAAGAGTGCAAAAGTATTTAGAATTGGATTTGCAATATTTTTTGTATACACGAAATTTCAAAATTCGGACCGGAAGTAGCACTTTTATTCTTAGCGAGTAGCACTTTTCTTCGAATATCTGGCAAAGTATGCATTCTATAGCAATTTATTAAGAGAATGAAAGTATTTAGAATAGGATTTTGAATAAGTTTTGTATAAAAAAATTCTTAAGATTGTATAGTTTGAAACGCTCATACGTATAAGAAAGTCGTGTGGTGGCCACACCTCATTTTTTTATATGTGTTCAACAGGTATGTCTAAAACAGTCTTCTATACAGGGTGTTCCTAAATATCATGTACATAAGGAAGGGGGTAACTATTTGGTTTATTTTGTGCCTAAAATTTCATATAAACATAGGTCTGCAAACGCTTCGTTACCAATATGCAGGGTGTTGAAATTTCAAGAATTTTTCACTTTTTACTGTATAGCTCCTGCTGTTTTTGAGATATTTTTTTCAAATTTGGAAGGTAGGTTACGCTATAAGGCCTGCATCATTAGCCATGCTAAATGATTATGTAAATCTACAGGGTAATAATTTTTTCGGGGTCATGCCCTCTTTTCTCACCCTGAACTTTTTTGCGATGCGCCACTGCTAGATTCTAAAATACGCAATAAATTTTCTGTCTTGTTTAGAAACTTTTTGATCTCTTGTATTTTTTTCTTATCTCTGACCGTTATCGAGAAAAAAAATAGAAAACAATTTTCTGTAATTCGCCAGAGAAAATTAAATTTTTTAAAATGGTCTAGCAGGCTCTGGCTTCATTCAGATAATCACTTGAGTTTATTAATTTGACAATTGACATTAGAAATCGTAAAAAAACTGCAGGAGCTATACAGTAAAAAGTGAAAAATTCTTGAAATTTCAACACCCAGCATATTGGTAACGAAGCGTTTGCAGACCTATGTTTATATGAAATTTTAGACACAAAATAAACCAAATAGTTACCCCCTTCCTTATGTACATGATATTTAGGAACACCCTGTATATTTCGTATGACTAAATATGTTATGTAAAACAAGAAAAAGTAATTAAAAGCTATCCGAACCACAACATTTATTAAGTTGCTTTGCATGGTTTTATCAACTTGACTGGTTTATGTGAGACATTCAAACCAGTAATGTAATACGTTTTACAAATAAATTGCATTATTAAACACCACATTATTTTAAGGTTTTGGTATCTTCAGAATTTAAGACATTTAAATGGTTCGCAGCCAATCGTTTATCACTTAACCAGGATAAATGTCAGTAAACATAGATCGAACATATATTCTACAAATTGAAAATTCTCAGAGGTTTCCCGGAGCCCTTCGTATTAACCGATTGTTTCACAGCGGAGACATAATATGAACGCTACGAATCACTTTTAACGTCTAAAATTGTATTAAAAACAAATATTCGAATCTTACGGCCGGCAAAATTTTTATCATTTCGCTAATTAACAATATCAGTGCTGATTGGAAGAATATAATTTTCAATAATTCCAAGCATTCCTTATTAGAGATTATAATAAATTTTATATTTTATAATAAAAACAGGCACTATTATTGTTTCAACACAAAATTGCTTTTATCATATTTTAGTTTTCTATAAAACATTACAAGAAATAATAAGTAACAAGTCATAAAATTTAGTAATAATAATAATTTATATATAACAGAAAAATAATGTATATTACAAAAGAAAAATTCATAACTAAATACATTCTGGAAAATATCATCAATGTAAATAATTACAAATTCCATAAAACCCAGATCATAATAATGCATTCGTTCAGGTCCGAAAATACGACGGACAAAAGAAATACCTACTGTATAACATCACAAAGTTACTGAATAGCACTATTCATATGGAGAACTGCACATCTGTTTTCGTCGAGATAACGCACAGGAAAAAGGTCGATTTTACTGTTAAATTCCATTCTTCATTGGCTAGGTAGTAGCGTCCGGAGTTTTTTTATATTTTAGACACAATTGGTTTCTTCTTACGTAAGTAATACGGGATAATACGAAGTATACTTCAGCCAGTGATCTTATGGTCGTAAGCTTCTTAGGACACGACCTTGAAAGTTCGTAATTTTTAACTCTTAGGACTAAGTTAAGACCTCGTTAGCCAAGATCTAAACCTTGTGAGGTAAGGCGTACATATACTGGAGACGCGTTAAGTTCAGTTGCACGTCATCGATGACGTTTACATGTTGTCATAACTGTATTAGAGAAACTAAAAAAGTTACTTTGTTAAATTATACTTGAGGGCATTTATTTCATTAGCTTAAATAGAAGATTTATAAATTGGTCGTAATATACGCATTCATGGCAAATAAACACATAATTTCCGTTTCAATATTAAATTTCTTTATTACATATTTTTAATAGACTAATAGTTCAATTCGGTGTTGACAGATAAATCATATCTGTTAAAAAGATGTACGTTGTGTATATTCTTCCTGTCAAATTTTTCATGTTTATTTTTCTTTGATATAAATTGTTTAAAAACAGTGCTTCTTTGAAGTGTATTTATTATTTATTTGCGTCCATTAAATATAATGCCGAAAGGTTTCTGTAAACAGACGAGGCTTTTTACAAACTTTTCTATAATCATGTGTTAAATTTAATGTGAATAGCGTAAGTAATATTGCTTATTTTAAATTATATTATGGATACGTAATGAAATATTTAAGGTTTTTCGACAATCTAAATCAATATAATAAATAAGTTGAGAAAGACTGAAGTCTTAGAGCATTTCAATTACTAAATATATTACGTTATAGTTATTGTATAGTGAATAATTTTTTTTCTTTGGTTATATCAAATGTCACTGACAGAAATAAAAATATATCCGGCAACATATACAAGGTGAGTCGTCATGGATATGACGTGCAACTGAATGTAATGCGTTTCCACCATTGAAAATTTAATTTCTGTATAACGTGTACTTTTAAGGTTAAAACTAATTCTTAGGACTAATACTAATACTAAGTTAAGGAACGCTGCATAAACCCACCATTAGTATTAGAATTAATTTTATATTGCGTGTCGCACTATTAGTGACCTCTTTCGGCATATTTTTAAACCAAATATAGTGTTGCCATTTGATGCATAAGGATGGTTTTAATATGTGGCATTGGGAAACCCTAGCCAAACTTTGAGGTTTCGTAAAAAGAACAAGCCCTTGTCTTTACACTATCAAGAGAATTGAATATAAAAATTTAAGAAAGTATACATAAAATACTTGATTGATTTTTAAAAAATATACTACTTTAATAACAAATATGTTTATCTTGATTTTATTGAATAAATATTATACAGATATTAGTTTATAAAAAAAACACAATAATGAAACAAATCAAATATTAACCCATTTCTATAATAATAGGTAAAGATCAATCTGACGAAGAACTTTCTGAATCCTCTTCTGGTTTCATAGTTTTCAATTTTGCAATTAGTTCCTTTGCTGGATTAAAAACACCATTAGTTTGCATGTTACATACAAAACATCTTGTCGATTTCCGATATCTTTCCAAAGCACATTTTTCGCAGAAATAATGTTTACATCTGTAAAATATATAAAAATTATTGATGGGCTACATAATACGAACGAACACTAGTATTTTGTTTTTACTGTTTTGAATAGAAATATTTATGTTATTTAGTTTCATTTCAATAATGTATACCAACCTAGTAATGATTGGATCAACAAAACTTTTTCGACAAATTACACATTTAAAAGGTAAATCATCACCATCAGAATCTATTTCGTATTTCTTATCATCATCACTTTCCCGACCATATTCCCCAGATTCCCATTCCCGTTCTAATTGCCAGCCATGTTTGTAATCACTTCGGTCATGTAAAAACTTACAGCTGTCGCCAAAACCACAAAAACCAGTTTCTTTATAATCTTTACAAATGTCTGGTTGATAATCCCATCTTACTGTGGCTCTTAAATTTGCAGGTGCTCTTATTGGGCCACGTCTTACCAATCCTGTAAATTGTTTTATAGAATATAAACTGGATAGAATATACATATTTGTAAAACTTAATTACCAGAACTTGCATTTCCCGCAGCAGTATCTTTTGGTTTATAATATTGTGTATAATTATTGATACCTCTGTACACTTTATCATCTGCTTGTCCTTCTAATTCCTTATTTATTTCCAATCGTTTTTCAAATATAGCTTGAGCATCTTTATCCTTCTCTGTTTCAATTTCCTGTAAAATAACATTTTACATATTGTGATGAAAAGCACATAGGTTCTTATTTACTAATTCTGCTGTGGCCCCTTGATCCCTTGGTCCCATAGACATAGCATTGCGATTGGATTTATAATTAACAGATACTACATTTTCCTCGCTTCCACTTGAGCTGGAATCATGCTGAACTTTTTGTTTCTTTGAAGTACCTTGTATGTTAGGATTAGCTTTCATTTTACGATGCGATTTTCTAACAAACTTCCTCTCTTCATCACTGCTACTTTCTTTTAAATTAAAATACTTGTAATTATACATAAAACGCCAGGAGAAAAGCAACTTTAAATGGGAAATTGTTTTCTAAGTGGAAACACATACCATCACTTGAAGAAGTACTTCGTCTTTTGCGTGTTTCTCGCTGCTTTATATTACGTTTTTTAAAAAGAAACGTGCACGTTCCACTACCAGGATCAGCCATGCTCAGATATAATAGTAATAATTGCCTAATTTGTTATAATAACCCTATAATGAAAATCCGCAAATAAACATAACCTGGTTATTTGTTAAATTGTCAAAAATAATACCATCCAATCATCTAAAGAACAATATTGTATTTTAGAATGTATACATTCACACAGAATTAATTATTTTATTATTTTATATTTATTTTACATCAAAGACAGCTTCAGAATATTATCTCTGTGAATTACCGTGAAAGACTATTTACACAGAACACTTACTAACTAAATATCTATTATTTATTAAAGGACGATTTTATACGTAGGAGTTAATTTCTGAACCATCACTGAAAAGGCGGGACTGTTTAAAGTATCCTGCCGTCTGTGTATCAGGAGGAAAAGGAGAGGTTAACGCAAGCAAAGTATGAATAAAAATATTAAAAAGACGAGGTCTTATATTAAAAATAAACTTGCTACTAAGATATTTAAACAAAATGAACGTGAATTTTTTCAAGTATACGATTTGTTACAACGAACAGTCGAAAATGGAGAGTCAAATTCGGTGTTACTTATTGGCCAGCGAGGATCTGGAAAAACAACGGTAGTTCTCGTATATACCAATTAAAAACCAAACCAAATGGAAAATAATCTATATTTTTAGTTGATCAACGATGTATTGCATAAATTAAATGAAAACCTGAGTGTTACGGATAATGCCTTTGTAGTGAGGCTGCATGGTTTAGTCCATACAGATGACCGATTGGCTTTGAAAGGTCTAACCACTCAAATGAATTTGGAAAATGCGGTTGATGGGAAGGTGTTCGGAAGTTTTGCTGAGAATCTAGCTTTTCTTTTAGCATGTTTAAAAACTGGTAAGCGGGAAACTACCAAAAGTGTTATTATTGTTTTAGAAGAGTTCGATTTATTTTGTGCACATCATAATCAAACGTTATTGTATAATCTCTTTGATGTTTCTCAATCAGCACAAACACCTTTATGTATTATAGGTAATTAAGTTACACCGAAAATTACTAATAATTTGTAACAGTATGTTTTTTCAGGAATTACCTGTCGGTTAGATGTTATTGAATTATTAGAAAAACGCGTAAAGTCACGATTTTCTCATAGACAAGTTTTTCTGTTTGGTGATGAATCTGAAGACTTAGATGATACTACTCTAGATAGTTATTTAAACAAAATTAAATATTACTTAACATTTACTGATGATTTGAAGTGCGATGTATCTAAAAATTATAAACAGCAATGGAATTCCGTAATTAAATCATTAATAGATGATAAAAAATTTAGAACCATTATACAGAGATTAATAGATATTGATATGAACATGAAAAAACTGAAAAATATTCTGGTAGATATTAGACATATGGATAAGCAATTTACAATTATTATATTGAGTTTTCTTAAATTTCAGACAATGGTTGTGTCCTCATTAAATAATAATAAGTCGTGTTTAACTTTAGAAGACTTCATATTTCTATTAAGCAAATTGGAGGGCAATGAAATACTGGACATTTTACTTGATCTAAGTGTTTTGGAAATCTGTCTTTTAATAGCAATGAAACACCACTGTGATATTTACGATAACCAACCCATGAATTTTGAAATGATATTTACAAGATATTTGAAATTTTCAGTGTCAAATTCAAATGTACAGAATGTGCAAAGGCCTGTATTGATAAAAGCATTCGAACATATTCAGGTATTCAATAAGAGACAAAGATTAAACTTTTATACTTTTTTTAAATCTTCTATTTAGAATATGGAATTAATATCACCAGCACCATCACATGGAGGAAAGCTACAAAAAGAATATCAGATGTTTAAACTTGCCATACAACCTCAATTAATAGTAGAAGCTGTAAATAAATATAGTGGGATACCAACAGAAGTAATTCAGTGGTCAAAGAGTTCAATTACTTAAAATGTTTCTGTATATTACGGAAAATAAATATTTTTTTGATACATTGTCTCTTCTTGCGAATATGGATAACACAGATAACTTCGTTTTGTTGCCAAGCAACAAACTTTGTTTCTTTAAATAGCAACTCCAAGTCTTCTTTGTGATTTAAAATAATAGTTATTTATGTACCAAGTCAGTAAAGTGATACTTTATCGAACGAGTCTGATTTACGAGCCAAGCGAGTAACAGACGAGTTCGGTAAAGGTACTTTACTGAAGTGGTGCATACAAAATTTAATCGCCAACCGTGAAAATTGTTAATTTAAGAAATAAAGTTATAATAACTTATAACAGTTTATGAGTGTGACAAACGATTTATGGCTTAACTCGCGTTAAGCCATAAATCATCAATTTCAATTCATCTTCGTAAGTAATAGCTATCATTACACGCTTGTTGAATAATATACTATTATTGTACAGTACGATAGTGTTTACCTCCGTAAAACGCCACGGTAATGCACCGCTTTACTGACGGTTGGCGATAATGGTATTTTTCTCTATTCATGTTGTTATAAGATATTTAGAAGTATATAGAAGATATGGCACACATACCGTGGGTTTTTTTTATCACTAAACATAGCACACGATAACACCTATGTTCAGTTTTAAAATAAACGCGTCAATGCATGGAACATTATGCAACCAACATTGCGTGATGTAACTAACATCGGTCAATTATTTGTTTCGACAAACGTCAAAATCAATGCCATAACAGGAATGACATTTTGTATATTTCACATTTGTATTCACCTAATTTTAAACTGGTTTAAACCTGGAAACAGTTTAAGGAAAGTGCGGGATCTGTTTTCTGTCAATTATCCTGACAAGCCCATATCATCTATCGGTACAATTCAGGCGATTAGTAGGAAATTTGATTCTGATGGCTGTATAATAAATACCCACAGAAAGAAAATTAAAACTCACATTCTAACAGAAGCATTAAAATTAAATGTGTTATGTTACATTGAAGAAAGCCCCACTACACCATTAAGTAAATTAGCACAACAATTTAATATTTCGAAGACATCTATATTTAAAATTCTCAAAGAGTACAAATACAAATCTTACAAGTTTTCAAATCACCAACAATTATTTGACGAAGATAAAATAAGACGTGTTGATTTTTGCGAAACACTATTTAATTCATTAAATGAAAATGATAATATGTTGAAGAAAATACTATTCACTGATGAAGCGTCTTTTACATTAAATGGTTCTGTTAACTCTCAAAATTATCGGTATGTTATAACAGTTGCTTATTTCACTAAATCAATGACTTCATTTTACATTATTAGGTACTGGTCACGGACGAATGATCATATTCAAAACACATACACAGTATAACGCTAGAGTTAAGGTATGATCGGCACTCAACTTGTGGGACCATATTTTATTGATACAAATTTTAATTCCAATAAGTTCTTGGAATTACTTCGTACACGAATTGTTCCTCGAATTGAAAATTTAAACATTGAGAATCCCTGGTTTCAAATAGATGGAGCCCCAATTCATTCAACTGCAGCAATTACAAATTTTCTGAATTCAAGTTTTCCTGGTCGATGGATAGGGAGGCGTGGTCCGATTTGGCCGGCCCGTTCGTCAGATTTATCGCCAAATGACTTTTTTCTTTGGGGATACCTTAAGCGTCCTCGCTAGTGGATCTGTCAACAATGGCAAAATAGCAGATTTTAGAATCCAGATATTTTTGTTGATTTTAAAGATGGAGAAAACCTTTCAACGTCAACTTATGACGAGTTTAGTAATCTACCCGGCTGAAGAATCAAATTTAGAAAAGAATTATCAAATTACAGAAAATTAATTAATATGTCAAAATATTAAAAACCAGTTTTCTCAAAAATCCTTCGGAGGAGATTTGTTTGCTTAGGTTTACGTTATAAATTGAATAGAAAGCTACCCGGCTGGCTTATTAAATTATGTGCCATGCAACCAATATTACATTTCCCATTCACTAGCGAGGACCCTTAAGTCTAAAATTTATAATTATGTAATTTTAACTAACATTGAAGATTTAAAAGCACGCATAAATACATCCTGCGACGAATTACAAACCAAACCGGAATTTTTAACTCGCTCTTTGCAATAATTTCATAATCGACTCGCATATTGTATGGAATGTGAAGGTGGACATTTCGAATATTTATTAAAAAGTTAAAGGATTATAAATAAAAATAAATTATTTTGTTTCAATGTGTCTTTAAATTCATTATAATAAGTGTTAAATAAATTTAATCTACTAATTTTCACCTTTTGTTGACACTGACAACTAAAATGCCTTATTATGACAAGTGATGACACTCGCAATTATCGCAATGTTGGTTGCATAGCAGTGTTGCCAAAAGTACGGTTTTTTGATCAAATGTACGGTGTACAATTACCATACCGTACGTGAAAATACGGTAATTTCGACAACAAACCATTTTCCAAAAATATGTTTTTTAATATAATTTTATTTAAATATTTTTCGAAAGGGAAAATATTAGTAAAAATTTGTTAGCATATTTAACAGATGTTGCTTGTGTATTGTACTGGTACTGGTAATATAAAATTGATGGATTTTGTGATTCGAATTTATATGAATTCCCCAAGTACAAATTGTTTTTGTAAATACCCACAAAACATATATGAGGTAAAAGTACCCTTCGCCGACCACTTAAGACTTTGTACCACTTTAAGAGATGAAATAAGGTACTATCCATAGCTATGGTGTAATAAGGATTGGTTTTTGAGAATAAGATTGCATAACTTACCATTTAAATTGAATAGCCGATATACTTTAATCGCATACTGAACTCATTAATGGTTGATACTTGCCAAAGAATGCATAACTCGCTATGGAAACTGTGCGAATTTTCTTGCAAATAAAGATATGTTCTCGAGAATTAACTCTGGACATTTATATTTATACGAACACAAAAGCAAAACAAGCAAATTCAATGATGGAAGTAATAGCGATTATGATACATTTTCCACATAATAAATTAGCACTTGTGAAGAATATTGCATTTTAATTTAATTTAATTTAGTACTTACTTTTTGTTATCTATATGTACACTACATTCTAAAAATACATATTTTATTTAAACATACAGTATTACAGTATTATTTCTCATAAATCTGTAGGTACGGTATTCTTATTGCAAATACGGTAATTTATACCACCAAGTACGATAGATTACTTTCATACGTGTGGTAACACTGTTGCATAGTGTTCCATGCATTAACACGGAATTTTAAAACTGAACATAGTTGTTATTATGTGCTATGTTCACTGATTAAAAAAACTCACGGGAGGTTTTTCGTAAGTTATATTGCTTGACAGGTATCGTATCAAATCTGACGCTCTTTTTTCAAAACACACGTATCATGTAATCAGAAAGCGAATTATTGGGTGGCCTGCCAGATCCCCAATTTATCACCACTGGACTAGCTAGGTGGTGGTCACTTAGAGTAAGCAAGATATATAGTGAGAGCATAAATAATGTCAGTTTATAGACAAATAAAGTGGAGCCTAATGGGGCACGGGGAGGGTAAAGATGTTGCAACCTTGGCGGGTTGCATACCGCATAAATTTAATAAATTATATAAATTCGAATATTATTGTTTTTGAAGTAAAACTACCTCTCTAATAATTATACTTAAAAAAACAAATTATAGATTTATCAAAAATAAATATTCCTTGTCTCAGAATAAGGAGTGATTCAAATATCGCGCCAAAATGGCGTATGTTTTTAAAGTATTTCATTGGTTCTTGCGTAGGCAAGTTTAACATGGGAAAATAAGTTTGACAAAACGTCATTTTATGTTTATAGCCAAGCCATAACCTAGAATCTTACATTTTTACTTTGGTTTATTATACTTTATTGTGCTATTAAATAAAATCCATACTTTTATGTACAACATGAGTATGCGTTGATCAGACGATTTAAGACCTAAGGAACAAGTGATCATGCATTTGAAACTTTGAATTTGATGAATATGTCAAAAATACTGTACGTCAGTGGAAAAATCAAACATTCAACAATTAATATCATTGCAAAAATAACTATAGATGAGTTCATACCATAAATGAAGTGGACAACTCACACATATTCTAGAATTGACTCATTAATTTCAAGTAAGTGTTAATTAAATACTAAGTATATTACCACATGTTCATATACATGTTATATTTCAGAAATATTTATCAAACGTAAAGAATCCTGTACTAATAGAAAAAGGTGAAAATATCTGGTGGAGAATATGGGAAAAAGTTTGGATTGCCACAAGTATAATGAGTGCACGACAAGCTTTGTTGAAAACCTGTAGGATTAAATAGCCATACCGATAAAGATAGGCAATTAAGAATACTTCATATAGGATCTGAATTGATACGTAAGATGAAGTTGCTTCAAAAAAATCCCCTTTCAGAATATCACTTATATGAGAACTTTTGACAGAAGCAATTGCAAATGTTACAATAAGTATTTGGAAAAATTGTGCCGACCATGTAAATTTTTAATCTTTTTAACATGATGTGAACTAAATTATTGTTAATTTCCAATATATAGTAGAAATAAATATTTGTTGTACTTTATATATTTTCATAATAAATAAATTTTAATAGGGAATAATAATTAGTAATGTCTAGGTATATGTAATTATCTTTGCAGTTCGTGTAAACAACTTCAGCCAATGTAGATTTTTCTATTTATTACTGTTGTATGTAAGATTCAAATTTCCAAGACTAGTTGCTTGAAGTTACCTCTTCAAGGTTTGTCGCAGTAATACGAATGATTTGTAAGTTGTTTATTGATATTTAAAATAGAAACTAATAAACAAAACCTTTTCTGCAAGTTCTTAAGGACATTTCGATAAAAGGTTTGATTCATTCTTGCTCTCTGATACAAATATTTAATAATAAATAGACTTGATTCACAATTTTCATGTTGATATAGCACATTCACTAAAATGTGCAGTAATTATATATTTATAAAGGCAATCCTCCTGAAAACGCTCAGAACAAAGTCTATGCTTTCATTTGTAAATTGGGCCTATATCTTTATCCATAGATTCTTCTAATTTTTTTTGTCAAACTAGAATGAACAGATTTGAATGTTAAGAGATTTGTATTAATCAAATTATAGATGTATGCACATACTTGTGTTTATAACTTTACTCTCCTGTTTCCAATTGCCGTGCACTCGTATAGCTGCTTCGATTGGTAGAAGGAAAAGCGGCGCATCCATCTATTTCAACGAAAGTAGTAAATGAAACACAAAACAGCTAAATCCTTAGTTAGAATTAACCTCAATTGTCATGATGTCATATCAATTGTCTACTAAATTTTAAGCTATGTGTTCCATGTTTTGGCGGGATATTTGAATCACTCCTTCTTATTCTGAGACAGGGTATAGTGCCCATAAATTACTCGTTAACTTTCAATACATAATTGAAATGAAAATGTTATTTCCAAAGATGACTTTCAGAACAAGTAATAGTTCTGCAAGCAATGAAATGTGTGTTATTAAACTGTAATATTCATTCATTATTTACTGCATGGAAAACTGAAACATAATAATTAATAATGTGCACACATACTTAGGTTAGCAATAGTTTAAACAACGTACACAACAGCAAATTTATATATAAATCATAATCAATTCCTGGGAATAGCGGCCACATTAAATAATTAAAAGAAAAACAGTATTAACGTTTCGACATTCTATTTTATGTTTTCTTCAGAACCAAAGATCTATCAGAAGAAGAATCGGGATTATTTATACATATACATATCGCTATTCTTGTTAATAACAATATAAAAAATTCACAAATACATGATGAAATTTTTTTTATTATTATTACAATAACATGCATGTACTTACATAATAATTATGTAAGTACATGTAAACATGAAGTAGCTTTACTTTAAAAACAATTAAAAATGAATTTTATTACATATGATACTTAACGGTATGCAACACCCCCCCAAGGTTGCAACATCCATACCCTTTGTGGAAACATTTTTTTGCAACTAAGTGTAAATTTGACTCTTGCACCAAGTGCCTGAATGTATGTGAAATGCGCACCCAATATCTCTTCCGTTCGATTTGGATTTCTAATAAAACGACTTCATTAGATATTTATTATTTATTAGAATGTAGAATAATTGCTATCTGTAGTAATCATGAATTAAAAACAAAAGAAACACGACATAAGGAGAGAAAAAAACTGGAATGAAATTGAAGTGTATACACAAATAGTTAAATGAAAGAAATACTGTTATGATTATAATTATTATTGAATAAGATATAATAATAGTAATAATAATAATAATAATATGTCAAGAAAATAAACCTTAAATGTTTAATAATGCTTTTTTACAACACTAGATTAAAGACATCACAAATAATGTTTTATAAAGAACAGAACAGATAATTGTTGTAATATAGTGTTCTTGCAGAATTAATTAAAAAAGAAAGGTACAAGTGTTAGAGAAAACAAAAAATAATGGGACATATACGATGGGGATAGATAAATGTCATTAAAATCTCTAAAAATTGTAAAAAATTCACTAAAAAATATATATCGCTTGCATATCATAAATCCATTATTTATTGTTTAAACTGAACCAGGAAACTATGTGTAAATTTACAAAACTAAGAATCTGTTTTTTTTTTTTACATTTTCTGGCATGATTTTTAATTTTTTTTTATTTTTATTTTTTATATTTTACTTAGGGGCATTCCTATCCGCACATTACTACAATTTGCTTTTAAAATACAAACTTTTTCCATTTACGTCCTCCCAAATTATAATTGAAACAAATAAGCAAGAAATTCTTAAATTTACATCTATATTATATTATATATATGTATGTACATAAGTTGATTGACACACTTACAAAGTGAAATGCCTATAAAATTGCTAGGACCTTTGCTAATTAGCAAAACTGTGCCTAATATAAATTCCTATGATTATCACTAACTAATTCTAAAATAGTGCATTTTAATAGTTATTTGTATTATCTGTTATGCAGGAATCGAACAAAGTGTAGCTAGATAAAACTTTATTCTAATTTCTATCAATGATTTAGATGGTGGTGATTCTAAATTAGAAGCGATCCGACGATTTAGGTTATGTGCCTGCCTAATAGGCATGCGTCATTCGCCGTGGTGGTGGGGGGCAAGAACACACGAATTCGTAGATATCTAAACAGTTCGATCGCTTGTGATTTAATTTTGATGGGAATGTATTTGTTAAAGAAAGCACAAAGTGAATAGTTATTATCAAATACAAACCTACCATCATAATATACAGGGTGTTAAAACACGCTCACTTGTTCTAATTTACAAAAAAAAAACGTAAAGGAACATTACTTTGTATATTTTGGTGTATATTAATCGATTTGCTGAAAAATTGTGCGACAGCTATATTTCAAGTTCAACACACTAACTTATTACTGTTTTTTCTTTCTTTGTACCACAAATGAATAAGCACCATCATTGAGTTTATTTTTTAAGTACAATGACTTTTAAGATCCTCCCATTTTAGAATAGAACGCAATTTTTTGAAAATGTACTGAAAAGAACAAGACATACGCCGACGGTTTTTTGTACAATATTATAATGTATCACTTATAAATGTGAGCAAATTTATACCTATAGCCAACAAACATAAATACCTTATTATTTATAATATACATAGTTCATCCAATTATAAAGGTTGTCAACGAAATTAACGAAAATTCCTCAATTAAAAAAGCTCAAACAAAATTATTAATACTTCGTACTCATTTTTAAGTTATGCACATTAAATGAAAGATATCGATTTTTAGGTTAAGTTTCTCCAGTTTACAAATTCTGTGAATATTTGTCGTATTTTAATATTTATTTAATGAATTAGTGTTGATTTGCAATGTATAATAGATGGAAATAATCAATTAGTAATTATCCATTCAATATCTGAATTGTAAAATTAAATTTAAACTATATTCGAATCAAAATGGCAGAAAATTTTTATTTATTGGATCTTAGTATACGAACAGGTATTAGAATGCCATGAAATATGCTGTACTTACCTACACGAAGTCAAATTAATTTGGCAAGTTTAAAATTAAATCATCGATGAATGCTTCAGACTTCATTTTGAATAAAATAACCTCTACGGGTATTAAGCCAGGATATCAAATCTGAATTTCAAAATGATTTGTATTTAAGTTGTAGATAATTAAAATTGTTTATTTCCAAAATGGGGATTTGGAGATTTTTCATATTATACATTCTTAAAAAAAAAAAAAAAGTAAAAAGTTTTTGAATTCACGCCTTAATTCTAGTTTTAATTTGCGCGTATAGATGTCGTCCCAAATTTAGTATATATCAGTATTCTAAATAAAATTAAGTAGTTCACCAATGAAATACTAGCACTAATAAGATTTACAGTAATAATTATTGTTAATTTGCCTTTATAATTGTTGATCTCGAGAAAAACTAATAACTAGGAAATAGAAAGACAATATTGGAAAGACGTAAATGGTTCCGAGGCTGGTCTGGGGGTCGACTACTCAATGTTGTACAGCATGCAAACGTTGCCAACGGCCAGTTGCGGCGGAATATTCGGTGATGTTGGTGACAACACCGCGAATCCGAGAAACATGAAGGTACGGACCAGCACCGATCTGTCCATGCGATCGCTGGAGAAAACGACGACCACGTGTTGACATTTCAGTTGTTCCTCGGCCGCTTCTAGTAGGGCAACGAGTGCTTCGCGCGATCCCTCAGGCAGCATGCAGGGCGGCAGGGCCACGAACAGGGTCCTGCCGCACAGCACGGCGTCCCATTGCTGTCGGGGTGTGCGGAAACTCAGACGCAAAGGCGGCGGTGACCCCCTGGTGGCCCCAGGGGCATCAGGACCACCACAGAGGCCCTGCTCCCAGAGACATAGTAGAACTGCTCGAGGCAGACTCGCTGTCGGCCGAGCGCTTACTACTCAACAAGAAGCTTTCCCTGAAACAGAAGAGAAAATTAGGAACAACGTAATCTTTCCTTTTTACACAGAAAAAAATATAGTAATTGACTTGAAATCAGAGAATATAACATACAACCAAAATTTTATTTTACCTACTCAAATTAATGCGAGGGATGTCTTTTATGTTTTGCATACTGAAACATAGAGGGCAGCATCAATCAAATGTCACTGCCAAAAATTAACCTCCATCTTCAGTTAACCTAAATCCAAAGTTTTTGTGCGATACGTGTAGTGGTCAAAGGTTCTAGTCATCAGAAAGAGCTGTCGATGCTTTCAAAAACGCAATTTTGACTGTACCACCTAACAAGTGAAATAACTGCTTCCAAAGTGTAAAAGACATCCCTTGTATTGGTTGTTCAAACATAAGTTGGCCTTATAAATAAGTTTAAGAGATATTATTTTATAGCGGAATAGCTTACAGCCAAAGTACACTCTATCAATTCTAAGCTAGGAGCATTGTGAAAGATAAAACTTCCAAAAAGCGCTCATTTCCGACTAAATCTGAACATGAAATAAGGAGCGATTCTATTTAATTTTTATACCCCACACAGTTTGTGAAGGTATGCCTATGATATGAAACTACTTTTTAAAAGAAAATACATCTCGCATATACAAGGCAAACGAAAAGTTGCAGAAAGAAACATTTTCGGAAATTAAACTCTGGCCTTGAGTTGATAACACGCCGTGTTATTGTCACACAAATTTCACACGAGGTTTTTCCAAGCTGTTGCCTTGTCTATCCCCACTTTACGGTATCTCTACCGGTCCTAGCGAAGACGAAAATCTATCGGAATCGGTCGGCTATTCCAGACTTAAGTCAGAGTGACAGTTTGTAATTAAACAGAAATGTAATATATACCTATAATATTCGAGTGTTTAATAATATAAATTATGGGCAAACGAAAATTGACTTATTATAAAACATCAACAACTCAGTGAGTACTCATTCTTTATACATTATGTTTCCCATCTATAGTATTCCTTTATCTATGACAGAATCTGTGAATAAAACCCAAGCGCTGTGACACAACCGAATATCGTCTACCTCCACCTACTCGCACCCCCTTGCGTTTACCCGTCCCGCGAGTAATATAAATTGCATAAGATTCTATTTGTTAGTAAACGCTCCTCTTAACTAAAAACCGTAATAATAATATGTGGCAAACAACAAATATACAAGAAAAGTACGTACCTACACACTAATCCAATCAATAAATAACACAATGACAATATTAAACGCAGAAACTTAAGAAATCACTAATATTACACCTAATTAACAGCAACAATAAGATTTTAATTTTTGACGTTTGTTGACGTTTATTTGTTTTTGTTTGTCAAATCGTTTACCCAGTACACTAAATCGAATCGAAAACAAATAATTTAGCTAATTACTGTGACTTACATATATACCTTTATACGTAAAATGTATATGTATATATGCATGTGTTTGAGATGATAAATAATTTAGCGGT
This sequence comes from Amphimallon solstitiale, assembly GCA_963170755.1. Taxonomy (NCBI): domain Eukaryota; kingdom Metazoa; phylum Arthropoda; class Insecta; order Coleoptera; family Scarabaeidae; genus Amphimallon; species Amphimallon solstitiale. The sequence goes on along the minus strand of OY720676.1, from coordinate 186,196,542 downwards.
TTGTAATGAAAAATTAAAAATAACTCCGAAATTATTGGGTTTTGGTATAGGACATTATTAACAAAAATTAAGCGCAATTAACGCATCATTCCAAAAATTTAATAATATACGGAGTGTTCCACTTGAAAAAAAATCAGTAAACATTCTTTGACAATAGCTAAATTCATTGCATCGTAACAAACACCCTGTATAATAAAATGAATGTTTGATTATTTTGTAGGTTCAACACATCCCTTGGCTGCATACTTACTAATTAATTTTGTCTTAGATAATCGTAATACTACCGCATAGAATTATTATGGTAAACATTGTCGCGACCATTTTTTTTATAATTTTCGTTAATAACTCAACAATGCGTCATCCAAAACCAAAACCCCAGATATCGATGAAAACACAAATTAAAGTAGATAAGGAAAAACGAAAGATAATTTCGAATGTATGCCATTTTAACGCATCACCCTGTATAATTCAAATTATTTTCGAAATGTGTGTTTTTTGTTACTGTGCCACTTTTTATAAAATAAATTTCTTCAGTACTATTTAATAACGCCTATATTGGACTTTGACGCACTAATGAGCAACCCTGTATAGCAAATATACTGTTAAAGTTATAATAGAATTATAAAATAAATGTTATGTTATCATCGCTTAAATTTGTTTTCTGTACAATAAAATAATTATAAATAAAAAATAAAGTAATTATTGGCAATCCATTATATTATACAGGGAAGCCCAGGCAATTTTTGGTACAAAATCTAGGGAAATAAAAAAAACATCACTTGGCAACACTGAAGTTTGACCAAATTACCTTCGATATCGCTCGTCTTAGTACCCAAAAAAGATTGTCGAACAACAGCGTTATCTCGTTCTGTAAAAAAGTCAATTTATTGTCAGTTCTGTCGATTTCGGTACTTTATTTAGTTGTATATTGTTCTATTTACGTTTAAATAGGCATCAAAAATAATCTTTTTAGAGTTTAAGCCCCAAATATTCTTCTTATGAAGCTATCACTATGCATGGTTATTTTCTTTTTGTAATCGTCAATATTTTATAGTATAACAGAAGAGCTTTTCGAATTCCCTCAACAAATCCCAAAGAGAAACATGAAAGATATGAACAGACAGGTGGTATGTGGTGCCTGTATGTAAAACAGCTGTTATCAATAAAACAGCAGAGGAAGTGGGAATTAGTAAAAATACGATGTACAAAATAATCAAGCAATGAAAGTGACAATCAACGATTGCTATCTTTCAATAATGACTGAATTACATACATGAAAGAGAAAGAATACAGTTATTAGACAACGTTTCCCATCTTATAAATATTACGTGGTGTGACGTTAATAAATTGTTGGCATACTTGAAATTCTCTTGCCAAGGAAGAATTTACTTGAACAACTAGTAAACACACACGCGTGAGTTGGCAAAGCATCTTGGTAGTTTCAATTGTTTTGTGAAAAGTTGAGGAGAAAATAAAAAAGTAAACACCGATTTAAAAAAAAACATCAGGATTAAGATATATTTAAACTTAGTTTTTATGCAAAGAAAGTAGGTAGGTATATGATTATTTTGTTATTATTATCTCACTGGTCTTTAATGAATATAAATATTTAGGGTAATTAAAATGAAGAAATTACGTAATATCATCGTTCATAGTTCTATAATCGTATTCAAAATATTTCATGAACCGATAAGCAATATTGTTGTATATGGGGCATAATAAACGCATACATACGCCTGTTCACATATTTCATATCAAGAAGCTATTTATAAAGTTTGAGGTCAAATAATAGTGAAATTACGCGATTTTCTTCATTAATTGTGGATTTTAAGAAATATAATTCATACAGAGTTATTTAAAAGTATGCGAACAAGTGTATCCTTAATAATACTTTAAGGAAATAATGGTAAATAAAAAAGTTTTTTATGTAATTTCTATCCATATATGAGAATACTTGGTTGATTTTTTGTACATTGGAAACTGTTAATTTAACACTCACTGTCCTTTCATAAGCATTTTACTTTCTTATACGTAGTATAAGGAAGTATTGTGATGATGTAAATATTCGACCCCGAGATTTTTGCAGACGTCCCCTGATACCGAAAAACTGGTATAAAAAAATGTCTCTGCGTGTGTGTGACCAAAAGTAAATAAGAAAAAAATATTAAAAGAGTTTTTCGAAATTGATACTGGAAGTAACACTTTTTGCAAATATCTCGAAAAGTATGCATTCTGTAGAAATTTATTAAGAGACTAGAAGTATTAGAATAGGATTTTATATCATTTTTGTATAAAAAAAATTTCAAAATTCAAACCTCACTGTTTTATCACTTTCTTTCGCTCAAACGGCTATAGATATCTATTCCAAATGTTTAACGAGTATAATCTCCCTCTTTAGATCTGATGAGTTTTTCAGTAAAATCGGTAGACCGGAAGTAGTAGTTTACTTCAGTGAAAAAATCGAATTTTGCAAATATTTCGTCAACTAAGTACTAAGTTTAATCAAATTTATAAAGAATACAAATGACCCAAAAAGGTTTATTTTTCTAAGAAGCAAAACTATTTAAAATAATTTAGAACAATTTTGTATAATTTGAAACGCTCATACGTACAAGAAAGTCGTGTGGTGGCCACACCTCATTATTTCTTTTTACAATAGTATTAAGGTGCAGCAATTTTTTTTTCTTATAATTACACAAAAGCTTTCTTTTTTCGGATAAATTTTCAGTTTTTAACAAACAAAGGTAAACAACTTTTTTGCGGATTTAAAAGTTAAAGTAAACTTTTTTCGCTGTCATAGTGACAAAACAATCCCGACTTATGGTTTCTTTTACACATACATTCAATTATCAAAAAAAAATCAAATTATGTGTTTGAATTTACAAATGTCCTCCATATTTGAGAATACTTTTTTTTTTTGTAAATTTCTATTCTTCGATCATTTCTTTTGTCTCTTACAATAGTATTATTTGCAGCAATATAATGTTTTTCACTGAAGTAAACTGAACTACTATTTCCGGACTGCTGAAAATATGGCTCAAAAGATAATTATCCTCTTCAATACAAGGTTTGGTAGTGATAGCTCTAGCAGTTCGTTCGTTATCGTGGTCACAGACACAGAGACAGTCATATTTCAAAAACCACTTTTTTGGTATCCGGGGTTAAACATTTTAGTCATCACTACTTCCTTATACTGCGTAAAAGAATATATGTATAACGCAATTTTTGTGATTCTAATAACCTCAAAGTATCGATGTGGCGCCATCTATCCAAAGCATAATAAACTGCTGTGACATTTATTTCGTCTACTTAAATTATTCTAACACTACACATATTCAGTCATTTCATTTAATTATTATAAAGTTAATGTTTAAAGAGTTATTTATTTTAAAGTTTATTCAATAAAAAATCAGAAAATGTTTCTTTTGGATACTACTAGATGGAGTTACATAAGGATCAATATTTTGAGGTTACCAGAATCAAAATCATCAATGTAAATCGAAGTTATGTGACGGACTTATATCGCGCAGCGACATCAGATACAGTTGGTACAGCCTTGGTACAACAATAAATAAAAAGTCATTAAAATATCTAATTAATTGTTTATTACGGTATTCAAAGTAATTGAGAATTACAAGATGTCGTTAAAATTACCAAGAATGTAAGGGTGATTTTTATATTTAATCTAGTAACAGAATTGCACACAACTCTGCTATTTCTGAAAAACATTTTAACCATGATTACGATAACTTGAGGTAAATTATTAGTATTATCTTCAATAAAACTAGCACCAAATATAAACAAAAAAATAGACTTTAGATATAGCAAAAGCCACATAAACTCTAACAGCCAATTTTCAACTAAGAACAACTGTTAAACATGCACGTTAGCAACAATTTGTTTATAGAACTGACGTCGCTACACACGAGAAGTCGCTTTTATAACGTAACGTGCATTATATTGAATAATTACAATTAAGAAGTATTTAAGAACGTCATAATATGAAATGATCATAAATAGTTATATTTTACATAATGTTAGTGACAAAATGAACAATCCTTTCATTTACCTGCATCGTCTTGATAAAAAATGGGAATATGCATACCTGCTAAAACTTTGTGTAATTTGAGTTTAGACTTCCAAGCGATAATCGTTACAATATCGTTTAAACATATAATATTTTTAACTGACTAGAATATTTCTATTATCTTTGTTTACCCATAATAAAAATTAAAACTTATGGCAAATACTTGCTTCTTGATAAACAAATATTAATATATCTCTATATTACAGATACTCTATTTTAGTGCCTTTGCATGACATTGCGCATAATCATTTACAAACAGACGATATATCTATCTACAGGCTGTTCACACTTAAACCCGCACCATTGGTAACTCCGTTATTATTGGAGCTACGAATTCGTCCAAATTAGCAAACTAGTAGGATTTTTCCTGGCGGTTACGACGATGAAAACAAAAAAAACAATTGAACGTCGCGTTTTTCAGATATTTGACAAAATGTAATTTTTTAAATGGAACACCCTATATATTTTTATGCGGTTGAATAAAAAATTTAGTTCTGAATAAAAATGTTTAAATACATTATCTTAAAAAAATTGAAAATAAAAAAGTTATCACGTGATTTCTTAAACATTGCATTTGGTTTTAAAAAAATTATGAAAGACGTAGCATGTTTCACATGTTTATCCAATTGAAGTCATCTTCAGATATTAAATAAAATAATATCATAAACATCCTTAAAATTTGCTTACTTTATCACTAAAATAAGTTTTCAAATGAGATACCGTGCATTTTTAGGGATTTAGGATTTGTTTTTAGGGATGCCTAACGAAATTTGTAATTAAATAAAATGTACCGATTATTGTATACTATTCTCTTGTTGAACGGATGAAAAAATTTTTGTATAGGTCCTAGAATGTTTGTTCATAATATTCCTAAATGAATTCAAACGAAACGTTGTGTTTTTAACGAAATTTATTTTGATTTCGTCCACGAAACTTAAGAATAACAAATAAAAGAATAATAAACACTATCAATCAACATACGAGTACATAACTAAAATACTTGTTCGAAGGTACCACCTTCTTGGTCCAGACACTTGCGGGCTCTTTTCTGAGTACAGCGCGTGGCTTTGAGAAGGGTCCTTCCATCAATATTCCGAATAATGGCCGTAATGTGACACAGAACTGGTCCATGAGTTCCAATCCAACGGGATCCAAACAGTCTCTCCAGTAATGCGTTAACAATATGGTGATTATGAGCCGGTGCACCGTCTTGTTGGAAGTATATCCGCGGCCTATCCATCAAGTTCACGTTGTCCACGAAATCTTCCAATACATGAGACATAAAGTCCTCATATCTCTCTCCCGTTAATGAGCCGCGGTAAAAAAAAGGACCCACAATTTTAGATCCAATCATACCACACCAAACATTAAGGCTGAACCGATGTTGTGGATTAGTGGGATGAGTCAAAAAAGGATTTTCCCGACTCCAAAAATGATAGTTTCATCCGACCATAAAACATATCGAGGAAAATTTGGATCTTCTTCACATTTATGTAGGAACCATTCACAAAATTCCATTCTTCTTATATCATCATTAAGATGCAAAGTTTGTACTGGCCGATATTTGTATGGCTCAAAATTATATTTTTTCAAAATTTTATGAATCGTTCCCAATGAAAGGTCTATTTCTCTTGCCAATTCTCTAATTGAATTGTTAGGATACGCCTCAAAATATCCCAGTACATTTATCTCTACTTCCTCACTAACCACAAATTGCTTCTTCGTTCTATTCTTCTTGAAAACCTCTTCGTTTCGCCGAAATTGTCTGTATTATTCCAAGAAATATCTTCTTTGAGGAATCGCGCGCTCGGGAAACATTGCACTATAATGTTCGCGAGCTCTAATAGTGTTTTTTCTCTGAAATATGTAAGCTTCCATAATATCACATTTTTCCTCATGTGTGAAAACCATTTTTATTAGAAGAAAACAAGAAGAAAACAGCAAAATAACAATGCGAATTTTAAAACACTGACAGATTAATTTGACGGATTGTTATTGAATTTTTTTTTTTATTGGTGCCTATTTGATCAAAATTGTAACAACTATTGTAATGTAGGCTAATTTCATTTTCTCTTTTCCTTTTTTGTCTGAGTGGAATTTTAAATTATACTGTCCCATTTTAAAATGGGTACTTTTCTGATTATCTCGGGAATATGCCTCTTTAAAGAAATCACGTGATAACTTTTTATTTTCAATTTTCTTGAGATAATGTATTGAAAAATTTTTGTTCAGAACTAAATTCTTTATTCAACTGCATAAAAATATATAGGGTATTCCATTTAAAAAATTACATTTTGTCAAATATCTGAAAAACGCGACGTTCAATTGTTTTTTTGTTTTTATCGTCGTAACCGCCAGGAAAAATCCTACTAGTTTTCTAGTTTGGACGAATTCGTAGCTCCAATAATAACGGAGTTACCAATGGTGCGGGTTTAAGTGTGAACACCTTGTATATATTATATATGTTTAAAATAAAACAATGAGTCATTTCAGGATCCCTAATGAACCCTACTAATTATATAATATAGATATATATTCAAGTACCCATTATCTTATAAATAGATATTTTGGTATTTATATAGACCATATGTACACTATAAACACTTTCTAATTGTACCACCTAAGATTACTTTTCGCTGTGAATAGCCTAGACTGAAAAGATGTGGTTTATTATATCTTCTATTTCTGTAATATACAGTTCTTCGATGCCCATTCTACTAGTAGTACTACCTACCTACATAAATTTTATATGTACAATTTCAAAGTGTCTCCAGTGTACAGATACACATATGTAGAAATATATCTCCGTATAAGTTTGAATAACAAAGTAATTTCGAGGTCCTCAAACTGACTACCAGTAAAGAAATCTTTTTTTTTTAATTTCCCGATAAAACAACTTTCACTTCTCTTGGTATTCACTGGGCTTATTATTTAAAGTATTTTAAAGCAATGGTGTTCAAATCGCTACATTGTAATCATACGGTTTTATCTGTCTATAATTTGCTCAATCAATTATCTATACTCTAATGCAAATAGACGTATTATTCTTAGAAATCGTGGTTATTCATAAGGTTCATAAGTGTAATTGTGTGCCATTGGTGTGAATGATGCGGTCTAATGTTAATTTAATTGTAAACATTGAGGTGTTTCCGCGACTTTATAATGTGTTATAGAACGTAAAGTTTACATCAAATGAGACAAAAATGCTCTAGATTCTTAAGGCTATACGCCCGGCCTGGAAATCGTTTTTCCCATTTCCTAATCGTATTTTTCATGAAAACCTTACCGAATTTACACGCTAATTTAAGAAAAAAATGCCTTTCAATGGATAAATCGTAATTTCTTCGAAATTGTCCAAAGGGCCCTAAATAAAAATAAAAATGTAAGAAATTTCAAAAAACAAGCCTTTATTTAACATTATGTACACTCAACAGCAGCACATAAATTTTATTTTTTCTTAATTTTTAAAAATAAGGTCACGAAACGGAAAACAAAATTTTGAAATTTGGGCGAAATTCACTGAAATCAAATAGAGTATGTGGTACGCTCGCACATTGTGTCGAGAGGTAGCTCCGTCTACCATTTCGGGCAGTTTCTACGCAGCTTGTAAAATACTTCTGAGATCAGTGTATGTTAAGAAAGTAATCGTTACTCGGACATTTTATCGAAACCGTTGATATTTTCTTTACAATATAGTGTACATATACAGTGTCAGCGTCACAATACTTCCTTATACTACGTATCAGAAAGTAAAAGCAATATCTCTTCCCGTCCCTAAAGCTATACCTGCTAGAAGCGCATGCTAGGACTCACACGGCTTGCGGGCAGAGAGTATAATTATTATATTTGACTCGCAATAATTTATTTCTTGCACAAAAAATAATTTTGGAATGTTGGCTTTATTTTGTTTCACATATATATGGGTAAATTCTGAAAAATAAGATTAGTTACTCGATAGCTGAAAAACATCTTACACAAATTGGTGGTCTACTAAAACTTTTTTTTTTATAAAATTTACACACCATAAAGAAAAATCGAAAACACTAGTATCATCCAAATACTTTAGGGTATAACCTTAAAAAAAACAGATCCCTAGCTCTCTGCATTGCTGAGATATCACGAGATAAGTATTAATAATTGAAGAAAATGAAAATTTTGAAATTTACACAAAAAAAACGATTTTTTGACCTTTTTGCGATTTCGATTTTATTTTCCAACTCAAAATTTGAATCCGGCAGGTGATTTTACATATCCAGCTTCACTTTTTTTGTGTGTTTGAGAAAATATAGATTGTATAATTTAGGGGCGGTTGCTTCCCGATTGCCAAACATGTGGGCCAACCGGCGATTATCTGAGACCATAACGCAGCCATAAATTACAGGCAGATTAGATTAGGTGACAAGTTCTTTTCTCTATCTTTTTCCTCAGCATAAGACAGAGCACGTGGACCCTTAAACATTTGTCTTTTATTTACATTTGCACGAAAAGCAGTGGTACGCCTCTTTCAAATCGAACTCAGCTTGAAGCGGGCGTCCAGCCTTAATAATAAGGCTTTGTTACTTTTGGATCCCTAACAGATGTAGGTTTTTCGGGGGAAAAAAATTCGAACAAAAAACTTTAAATTAAAAATTTGAGCTATACTGAAACCGAGGAGTCAGATAATTCACGTAAGCAATTACCTATTTATGACGATCCATGACAACTTGACAACTAAAAATTTATATAAATAATAATAACTATTAATAACCTATACTTTTATTTTTAATGAACTATTTCGTTAATATTATAGGTATTAGTAATTATCGGATTGTTTAACATAACAGAAGCACATTACATAGTTCTTTAAACAAATTATAAATAGTTTTTTTTTTGTATATATAGAGAAAAAATCGATGTTGTCATTTTGCCATATCTATTTTCAGTACGGCTATGCCGCTAATCTGCTGTCATTATATTTGTCATTTTTGTTAATTATTTACCTGCTTTCTCTTTTCTATTAGTTATAATTATCATTTCTTTTAAGAACTAATTTTGCATCTTCATAGTCGATCAATGATGCTACTCGCATCATTAATCGACTATTTTGCAAAAGAACGAAATAATGGAGACCCAATGCTACCAATCAATGCTATTAATGAGGTATACAGGGCAATCCAAATTAAGTGTTCACCATTGGTAACTTTGTTATTATTAAAGATACAAGATTGTTTAAATTAGCAAACTTGTAGTACTTTTAACGCTCTTTAAGATGGAAGAATAAAAAAACAAATGAGCAACGCGTTTTCGAGTTTTGCCGAAAAATATTTTTTTTTCAAATGGAAACCCCTGTATCATTTTCTGCTAGAACTTTAATTTTTAAACAAAAAATCTCATAAGAATTTTTTTACTGGGATTAAAAATACTTGAGTTATAATGAATACACAAAAACAGCGAAGTCAAGTGCATTTCTATGTATCTATGAAAACGACGATAAGTCTTTCTACCAAACGTCAAATATTAGTACAGTTTTATTAGTTTTTCACTCATAAGTTTCATTGTGCTAGTTATTAATTTGACAAAAAAATGATTTTTACCCATTCAGAAAAGTGTGATATGTTAGAATCTTATTTAGTGTGCAGAAAATCCTCTAGGAGGACAAAAGAACACTACGCTGAATTATATCCACTCCGAACACAACCACATGAGCAATATTTTCTGAGACTTTACCGAAAATTTAGAGGCAATGAGAGTGTTTTTGCCAAAACAAGGACAAAAAGGACTTTTATAAAAAGCGAGGCCACGGAAATTGCAGTTATCGCATATTTTGAGGCCAACCGTGAGAATTCCATACTAGATATTGTCAATGAATCTGATTTGAGTCACGGTACTGTGCATAGGATTCTGAAGAAACACAAATTCATTCCTTATAAGTACAAACCAGTTCAGGTTTTTTTGCCAGGGGATCCAGAGAGAAGAATGTTTTTTTGCCACTGGTATCTTAACTTTTGTCGCCAAAATGTAAACAACTTTCGTTATATTTTATGGACCGATGAATCGAATTTCTCAAATTCTGGAATTTACAATAAAAAAAATCATCATTACTGGTCAAAGGAAAATCTTCTTTTAGTAAATCCAAGACGTCCACAAGTCCGTTTCAGTTTTAATGTTTGGTGCGGTTTAATCGGTTCATGGATTGTTGGTCCTTTCTTTTATGAGGGCACTCTAACTGGTGAAAGGTACATAGAATTTTTGACTGAAATTTTGAATAATTTCTTAGACGATCTGGATCTCATAAGTAGACAGAATCTGCATTTTCAGCAGGATGGCGCACCTGCGCACAACTACAGAGGTACTCATCAACTTCTAAATACTATTTTTAACACTTCATGGATAGGAACAAATGGTCCTATTCAGTGGCCTCCCCGATCGCCAGATTTAACGCAGCTTGATTTTTTTTTATGGGGTTATTTAAGGAACCAGATTTATAAGCAAAGGTACGAAAACGTAAACGCCCTAAAGATTGCAGTTAGTGAAAAGATAAACCAAATAGATGGTAGGACCATACTGAAGGCAGTTCGAGAAGTTCGGAAGCGTGTACAAAAATGTATTGAACTACAAGGTGGTATTTTTGAACATCTTCTATCAAAAAATCAGTGATTTTTATTTTCTTTTAATGATAAGTTTATGTATAAAATAAAGTTTATAAAACTAATTTAGCTGTTTTCGTTTATTCATTATAACTCAAGTATTTTTAATCCCAGTAAAAAAGTTCTAGCAGAAAATGATATAATATACAGGGGTTTCCATTTGAAAAAAAATATTTTTCGGCAAAACTCGAAAACGCGTTGCTCATTTGTTTTTTTTTATTCTTCCATCTTAAAGAGCGTTAAAAGTACTACAAGTTTGCTAATTTAAACAATCTTGTATCTTTAATAATAACAAAGTTACCAATGGTGAACACTTAATTTGGATTGCCCTGTATATTAATTATAGGTATAATATCTAATAAGAATATTAATAATGTTTTTTATAGAGAGTTCTAAATACTTTTATACTTTACCGGTCTAAAAAGCATGACTTGCGAATCTTGCGAAATATTGGCAAAAAACTGATTTTTGATAAGAGTAAAAGACCTACTTCCGGTAGGCATTTCGAAAAACTTTCATAATAAAGTTCTTCTCAATTTTAATTTTAAGTACATATGAATTCTTTATAAATTTGTTTAAAGTTAGTAGTTGACGAAATATTGGCAAAAATCGGTTTTTTCACTGAAGTAGACTACTACTTCCGGTCTGCCGATTTCACTGATAATCTAATCAAAATCCTATTCTAAGTACTTCTATTTTCTTAATAAATTTCTATAGAATGCATACTTTGTGAGATATTCAAAAAAAAAGTGCTACTCGCTAAGAGCAGAAGTGATACTTCCGGTTCGAATTTAGAAATTTCATGTATACAAAAAAAACTTGCAAATCCAGCTCTAAATACTTTTGTATTCTTGACCAATATTAATAAAATGCATAATTTACGACATATTTGCAAAAAACCCTTATTCCATAAGAATAAAAGTGTTACTTCCGGTCCGAATATTGAAATGTTTTTTATACAAAAGTTATTTAATTGACGAAATATAGACAAAATTCAATTTTTTCACTGAAGTAAACTACTACTTCCGGTCTACCGATTTTCTGAAAAACTAATCAGATCTCGAGGGAGATTATACACGTAAATACAAAATTTGGAATTGATATCTACAGCGGTTTGACCGCTATCGTGGTCACACACACACAGAGATATTTTTTAAAACCACTTTTTCGGTATCAGGGGACTTCAAAACGTGGACATCTGCAAAAATCTCGAGGTCCACAATTTTCGTCATCACAATACTTAGTAAAAGTGATCGCAAAGTCTACATTTTGTTCAGTTTTCAAAAAACACGAGTTATCAGAGTATATTTTAGACTCCCTACGAAGCCATATTTGGGGATAAACCAAACAAAGAAATAGCACCATCGACTTTTCCTCGTCAGAAAATTGGAAACAATAGCGGAACAGCTTGAAGAACTTGTCAACAACGTTTCTGGGAATAAAAGTACACAGGAGAAATGCACTAACGAAGCTGAAGGAGATCGAGACCATTAGCACGCAGGCAAACGGTGATGTACCAGCAATGGTGGTGACTCGTGCGAGGTTGCACGAGACAATTTCTACGAAAAAGGGCAGCCGCAGGAAAGAATCTCAAACTACAGGCAACGAACACGTTGCAAACATCAAAAAAGAAGTTGTCCGAGGCCATACTGATCTTCGAAATGTGTTGACCGCGGCTGTTGGCGTAGAGAATTCCGATTTTTATAAATTAGTAAATTAGTAGCCCGAAATCGGTTCACTTTTTAAAGGGAAGTTACTGTCTATTGGTGAAGTTTTATCAAATAATTCGAAAAGTAGAGGCCAGGGCTACAAACATTGCAATTGCAACAAAAAATGTACTACTGGCAAGTGTAGCTGCAAAAATATGGGATTACTTTGCAACTCAAAATGTCATCACAGTATTGCATGCTGCAACAAATAGAATGTGCCAAATAACTTTTGGGCCTTCTAATATTTTTGTATCAGCATTGGTTGTTCTTTACCGTTTAATAAATGCCTGTCTATCAGTTTATTTCTAATGGAATGCATTAATTAGTTCAATATTCATCACTCATGCTTTGCGAATGTTAACAATCACCTGTTAAGTTAGAACCAATGATATTTTACAAAATATTTCGGACATAACTGAAAGCCTGTTTGCATGGCAACATCCACCGGTGAATATTGACAATCATGTGATTTCGGTCATTCACAGTAACACATATGTAGGAATTACGTAAAATAAAAATTAATATAGGTATAATAATAACATGTAATGAATTGTGTCTTACTACATATCTTGATAAGATATATACGTATTGGTATACTTATGTGTATAGAATATTCAGTAATATGAATAGAATAAAAAATGAATAGAAATAGTTGTAAACAGAAGTCGACGACAAATCATTTGCCAAATCGTCCGATTCTATTTTTAGCATAAATTATGAAAATAGATGTAATTAATTACAGTTTGTTGTATAGTATATAACTTATTAAAATGTTTACTGTCATAAAATACATTTTATTAGTTGTGTGAAATGTCTGGTTCAATTGTTTTTTTTAGTATGTAATACAAAATAATCGCTGTGATAAACAATTTCTAGTAATTTCACACACACACACACACCCTTCGCAATCAACGCGTACAACGCATAATACACGTGTAAAAGACGTTTGCTGATGAATTAATGTAGGAATTCGAGTGTAACTATAGAATAACAGTATTAATGGAAATTTCCATTGCACGGGGCCAGTTAACCCATTGACTCTGCATGCGGAATGAAGCATACGCGTACAACGGCAAATCCTGTTATATACAATACGCATACATAGGTCAAAGACGATACCCCGTGATCAGAAGAAAATAATTTCTGTTATATAAATATATAATGGCTGCTTATTGATTTTATAATGTTAATTTCTTATATACTTGCATCTAATCAAAACGTTATGGTACTGATGAGAATGGATAAGGACGATTTAAACTATAAAAAAGAATTACCTTGAGATTGTTTTTACTTAACCTTAAATGTTAAGGTTTTTCGACAATCTAAAAAATATAATAAATAAGTCGAGAAGCTTAGAGCATATCAGTTACTAAATATATTACGTTATAATTATTGTATTGTGAATAATTTTTTTCTTTGGTTATACCAAATGTCACTGACAGAAATAAAAATAGATACGGCAACATAAACAAGACGAAACGTCATGGATCTAGTATGACGTTCAATTGAATGTAACGCGTTCCCACCATAGATAATACAAATTTTATATAAAATGTCTTTACCCAGTCGACAGCTTTTAGTTGTACAACATATACATATTTTAAATGTCCAGCTTCTATTAACAAAAAGGTTGACAATCTACAGTACAAATTCTATACAATTTATGTAGGTAAATGATATTACCACTATGAATGAATTTTTCACAGTAATCAATAGGGCGCGGACACGAACGGTTGATGACTCATCGCCCATGGGCGCACTATTGAAATGTTGTATTTTTAAAGAGGTTTTAATTTTATTTATATAATTGGATAACAAGACACAAAGGGAACAAAACATAAAATAAACAACGTGGAAATGAAAGTATTAAGATCGATAACAGGAGTGACACTAAGAGATAGACAAACAAACAGTAGCGTACGAGAGGAATGTCACATACAAGACGTCAACAAATGGGTGAAAACGAGAAAGAAAAAATGGAACGAACACGTAGATAGGATGCGACCAGACCAACTAGCAAACATCTCTAAAAACAATAAGCCATACAGCAGAAGACCAGTAGGAAGACCAAAAAAGAGATGGCAAAGACAATATACAATCAACAACAACCGAAACCGAATAAGAGGTAGACAAACAGGAGAAATCCTAGTCGTACGAAGAAGGAAAAGAAGATAACAAGTGGCTGGTGATCTATAAAATACCAAATACCTTATTATTTGTTCATTTTCTCTTCTGTAAGACTTGTTCTCTTTGAATTAAGTACGTCCTTGTAGAGAGAAAACGTCCTTTCTACATCGCAACTGGTTATAGGTGCGTACTCGAAATATTCTTTTATTTAAACGTATTTAGCATACACAATTGCCGCAATGTTATTAAATCTGGATTTCTATTAAAAACTGCGTCTAACTTTTGCCGAAGGCCACAACCGAAGTCACTAGAAATACTTTTGAAATTATTAATAGCCACATCTAATGTGGTTTTAAACCATCTCTTAATTTGAGATTTCGATGTTCAAAATATGTGATTAGTTTAGGCAAATTTCCAAAGTGTTCCTGAAGGAATAAAAACTGATTTTTTAAATTTGGGATTTGTGTTAGTTCCTTGCACTCAGAAATACTTCGAGCATCGTCATTTAAACATGTAACGAAATTTTGTAAACTATCGAAATTCTCTGCATAAAAACTATTTCTGAATATGTTTTAGCAAAGCTAAGTGACGAACGTGCGATATTTTGGCATTCTGTAACGATATTTTACAGACTTTGTAATAAATTTCGGAATCACTGACAATTCATTTTCATATCAGAAAAAGTAACATAAACAACGTTCTAGATCTAAATAAATGATAACTAAAAATGTACGCGTATGTTATTGAAACTAAACGAAATCCAGTGCACACTTACGTCTAGATAATTGGGAGAAGTCGATTCAATAAACCGGTATTAAACAGACTATTACAAAAATTACGAAGTACGTAATTAACAATCAAAACAATAAAGAAACTAACGTAAGAATGAATGAACATTTTATTTCTTTTGCGAAAAATAAGGTAAATATAATAAATTTTAAAAACCCCTCACGCTCCTATCTACGCCCATGAAAAAAGGATTTTACTCATTAATTCCTTATTTTATGGGCATTTTTTGCTCTCATTCTCGGACGTAAACAGATGTTGCAGTTCACCATATGAATTAGTGCTATTCAGTAAGCGTGTGTTGTTTACATTATTTCTTTGCTCCGCTGTAACTTCGTCGTAGTTTAAACCGGTCACGTCCGCGCCCTAGTAATCAAAGTAGATACAAGACTATACAAATACACATGCCTATCTGTACCATATATGCATGAATGTGAGAAAAATAATGAACAAGTAGCATTAAAATAAATAGCAAAATTTCCTCTTTGTATTTTCGTAGTTGTGGGTTATAAAAAATTAAGATAGGTAGGTACATTCTCTGAATGATTTTACGCCTGCATTTTTTGATGTTTATATGACTAGTTATTTTAGAGTTTGCTATTCTAGATATTTTTATGTATATTGGGATATGTTTATTAAGAACATTCATAAAAACATAATACTAATTCTTTTTTGCAGCTCGTTAAAGAAAATAATAGTATGTACATATATTACATGCCGAGGTGGAAAGTGTTTCATTACTGTCGAGAGATTAAGAGTTAACCGGGGCGCAAAGCGTCGAGGTTAACTTTATCTTCAGACAGGAGTGAAACTCTTCACAGAGGTTTGTACACTATTTTATTTACAACCATACAATTAATAATTATTTGTGATAAAAAATCCAGTAAAGTTTCTGACACATCGAATTGACAGTTTTGTAATGTTATATCGTAAACGTCAGTCTTTTCGATAAAATGATTATACAAGAAATGCTGATAATCTGAAATCTAGATATCTTAGCTCGAATGGTGAAGGAGAATAAATCACTATTTCATCAGATCAGCATCAGCAGGGCGACCTAATCTATATGGAGTCAAGCTCCTAATAATTCTAAGGTAACAAATAATTTTAATAATTAAGCGTTGAAGTCAATAAAACAAGTATATTGTTCACTAGAAAATTTTTTTAATTAAATGAAAACTATTTATTTATATTTAATGATATTTGGCAATTGCTGTAAAAAACCATATTTAGAATATCCCCTGTAAATCTAGGAAACCCTTCTGAAAAAGAAATATTTTCGAGCACAATAAATTATTTATTCTGTCCATATAGTTTATTTTGTCCATCTAAGTTATTCCCAGCACTATTATTTGGAAATTCTCTCCTTAAAAAGGTACAGAACATCAAATAGTAACAATTTTGTGACCATGTTAGTTTTTTATTATGTCAATAATTTCAAATTTTTATAATGAAATTTAGCAAATTAATCCGGTTGGTGTCGCTATAGAGTCATAGGTATATTTATAAGATTGGAAGAATAAGGTGTGTGAAGTTAGTCCCCCTTTTTTCGAAAATATAAGGGATGTTCTAAATTGTTCCGAAATGTTTCTAAAAAAAAGTCAAAATTGGTCAAGATAATTGGAAAAAAAAAAAAATTTCACCTAGACCCCATTTTTCGAAAATTAAATTCTGAAAGTTCTTCCAGATTCTTGGGAATCGCAAAATAAAGATCAAAATTAGCCGAAATAATCGAAAGAAACAAGTTTTTCCCAGACTCTCTTAAGTTAACTCATAGGTATATTTATAAGATTGCAAGAATGTTGTTCTAAATTGTTCCAAATTTTTTTTTTCTAAATTTTTCAAAAATGATCTATTGTCTGAAAATCTAATCAGATCTTAAGATGATGATTATACAATACTATTTATAAATAGTTTGTAACTACTACAACATATAAATTCTGCCAATGTAGATCTGATTAGATTTTTAGACAAATTGGTAGATTAATAAAAAAAAAAATTTATCAACATATCTCGCCAACAACTAACTTCAGTCAAATTTCTAAAAAAAAAAAGGACTCAAAAGTGAATCTTGAAAATGACTGTGGAAGGTCTTTTACTCATATGGGAAAACAGTTTTTTGCTAATATCTTGAAAGTCATTCTTTCTAGACATATACAGAATGAGTATGAAAATATTTAAAGATAGGTTTTCAATATTTTTTGTGTAAAAAAAATTCAAAATTCGGACCGGAAGTAACACTTTTACTCTTATTAAAACGCAGTTTTTTGGAAATATTTTGCAAATTATGCACGGACATGACATATAGTACCTATTTAAAATTTAATTCATGTGGTGCCCACACCTCTTACATATCGGGTACCGAATACTTAGCCAAATTTACAGCAATTTAAAAACAAAACTCGTCAAAAACAATATTTATCAATTTTCGTAATACAAACAACTCACATGTTCGAATAATGCAGACTTCCCTGTTCATAATTATTATTATTGTTCTTATCATTTTTGCCAGTGCAAACGCAAGTGTTAGCATTTAGATACTTTGGATCTCGCATAACTGCAAGCGCGTAAATGTAATGTAAATGTATTGACTTCCTAGACAGTTATCAACGTACTAAACAAACAATCAAAATTCTGGGCTCAGAGCAGTTTTCTCCCACCTTTGGCGCTTGATTTTGTTTACGTTACTATTTTTATGTTCCTTCTGTATATATATGCAAGACGAACGTCAATTGTCTTATTTATGTTTTGTGTACCGGTGGATACGTCAATTTTTTCATGTGTAAACAATAAGCCGGTCAGAAAAGATGCGCACTTTGTTTTGTAATCAACGGGAATGAATGAACGTAATGATGATTATATTTATACCGTAACTGGCTGTAACACTTGAAAATGCATTCACTGTATGTAGTTGAAGCAGGTTACTGATAACGTGTCAACAATGGAATGTGCTGTTAGCAACACCGACAAAACAAATGAATGATGAATGCAAGACGATCTATTTATCAAATTAAAGGTTTTAACCCTGGAATTTTACAGCGAGTGGCAAGAATAAATACAAAAGTGGGCAGTAGTAGTAATTCGAATGACATTGCAGAAAAGGAAATTTGTTACGTAATTTGACCTACAAACGTCAAAGATAACAAGCAGAGCAACGAAAGCAAATTATTTTCTACATATAGTTGGCCGGAAGTATTTACCCTGTTATAAATGTTGGTGAAAAGTAAATATTGTTAATGATTTCATAAATTCATATGCTGCAAACAACTGCTTGCAAAGTATGCATTCTATAGCGATTTATTAAGAGAATGAACGTACTTAGAATAGGATTTTGAATAATTTTTGTGTAAAAAAATTCTTAAAATTGTATAGTTTGAAACACTCATACGTATGTATAAGAAAGTCGTGTGGTGGCCACAGCCCATTTTTTAATTAAACAAACAATTAACATTAAAATTAATATTACATTTGAATATTTTTCTGTCTTGTCAAAGATATAATAAAACATAGAAGTGTATGAAAAATTCAAATATTCGCTGCCAATGTAAATTTGCATATTAGGCTTAAAAAGCACAGGAAATGCTTTTAGATGATCTGAATCTATGTGCAAAATTTGGTAGATATCAGAATCCCGCTTTAAGTAATAAAAGTAAATTATTTTATCAAAACCGCAGTTATAAAATAACTTTTCCGCTCGCAAAAATGCCGACCGCCCACAACATGTTGAGAGTGACCGTACTACACCATCTGAATGCGATTACTGAACAGTTGGGTAACTGCTGTGTCTGTTGAATGCGACCAATATTACAACACAAAACTACTTGTGAAATAAAATGCAAAAGGAAAATCCCTTACCACAAAAAATATATATCAAAAAATCTAAATACGTATTTCGGCAACTAAGTTGCCATCTTCAGTAGATATCTGTATAAAACAAAAAAAGAGTGTTAAACGTGGTATTTTTGGCTAAGGTGTAACCTTAGAAGATATGCTCTTCACCAAATCACCAGTGGGATAACACTGGTGATTTGGTGCGGAAAAGCCAATTTCCGCACTTAAATGGAAGCGCGAAATGACATGTTTTGACAAGCGAGTACAAAAAATAATTGAAGTCGGTTTGTGAATGACGGTCACTTTGATTAAATCACAAAATGGTTAATATCTGTGTTATTTCAAATATTTTGATATAAGAGTGTTTAATGACTTTTGTCTAGAATTAGTTTTTCTTTCATTTGAAGTAAAAATATACCATTCCATTTAAAAAAATTATGTTTTTTGAAATATCACTAAAAAGCGATGTTCAATTATTTTTTAAAGTTCACCATCGTAAACTGCAATGAAAACACTGCTACTTTGCTAACTTACCCAAAGTCACAGCTCCAAAAATAACAAAGTTAGCAATAGTGCCGAGTTAATTTGGGACAGGCTGTATATATTGTGTGTGTAATACAAGAAATCGTAATTTGATCTTATATATGAAATGGAAAATCAACTGCAATTTTTGCATAAATGTTTTTGCTTGATGGGGCATGTATGACGAACATTGGCATGGCGCAAAACGACTACAGATTATTGACAATGTGGTCAAAAGTTTTGCTGTTATCTTCCACTACAGTATTCAAGTAATATATAGTACCAGATGGATGGAGGTCCAGTTCATACGACAAAAGATGCATCATTCTCAATGAATTAAATTTTAAGAGTTACACACCTCCACTACTGAAATAAAAGTTGACATGTCCGTTTGAAGAAATCGAGTTTTTGCTGTATTTTGTTGCAAGCCATGGGAACTATAAGAAATCCACCAAAAAAAGACTATTTTTTATCTCAAATGATTTGAGAGTTATTAGTTTTCTACTGAACACTTGCAATTCCATTTTTTTTGACAAAAATTGTCATATGTCAAAAATTAATGACAGATAAATATTGACAACCTGGGTCCGTTGGACTCGGAATTATGAAGTAATTGTAAATATAAAATAAAAGTAGAAGGCCATTTAAATTATCAAAGATGACATCAACTTCAGGTATTTTCGGAAAAGCCTCCATGATGCTTAAAATCGCAATGGTGAATTATAGCCCTATGGCAACTATCAAATTCCTAGCTAGCTGGGAAATGCTGGGAAATTGAAAAATTTCTGACGCCCATCTATGTCTTGTATATCGTAAAATAATTGCAGAAATTATTTTATACCTGTGTGTATATAACATTATGGCCTACCTGTGGCCAATAAACAATCCACCTGCTTTAAATACAAAGTCACCTGGTGGTAGAATACCTAATTGAAACAAAATCAGAAAATTTTTATTTGAATATTGACTAGCAAAAAATGTTCAGAATTGTACAAATATTTTAAACCCAAAATTGTATACAAATGTAAAACGTAACTCGTTATGCAGTTATCAAAATTTTCAAGGCACAGTATTCATCATGAAAATGCACTCCCAATAAATTCTGTTGTTAAATGTTGCAAAATGGTTAAAAAGTTCTATCAAACAGTTCTACTGGATAAGTCAAATTCAAACTTTCTTCATCAGACATCAAGAATACTTTTCAAAGCGATTGGTAATTTATTCAGTTAGATCAGCCGAAATGCAGTATTAGCAAGCGTGTTTTATTGGTATTGCATCCACCTAAAACCAGTTACAACCATCCTCAACTTGCTCTCTTCCCTTTTAACCAACACATTAACAAACAGTAGATAAGGTTGTATGGTATGCAGTAGAAACAAGAAGTTATATAAATATAAAAATAAAATTTATAATTTCCTAGGAAAATCCAAGGATAACAAAGGCAACACGTTTCTATTATAGCTATTGAACTATGGATACCGTAAGTATATACAAAAAATACCGGACAACTGTTTCTTTCTCCCGTAAATAATTAAGTAGGTAATATCCTTTTTGTTATTTTAGATTTCAACAGTCAGAATTATTACAACAATAAAATTATGCGTCGGTATCATTTAATGACTAATTATAAATAACAGTACATGCAATCAAATTTGGTATTATCTGCAATTATTCATTCGCCTGCATTTAAAATGATATCAAGCGTTTAATTACATTAAACGTTTAAAATCTACCGAAAAACATGATTGTACCAATATTTGTCATCTCCACTGTATACATATAATTATTTAGCAATTATATACCTATAAATCCCCTGAATATATATATACAACAATAGCTCCATTATTAATAAATATTTTTATACACTTTTCTAAAGTACATATACAATGACTGCGGATTTACATTATAACGATATTGATAAATTGTGGAAAATACCCGTAGGTATCTTAATATGAGTGCAATAAATTATATAGGAATCCAAGTATATCCTGCTGTTACATAAATAAATGTTTATTTGTGTTATGAGTATGAGTCTGGATTTACGTCAAAACCAAAGACATTTAAAAATGTTTCATTCAATAACACGATGTTCGTTACGCTGGGTCTCAATTTGCTTGATAAAAAACCGGAGGATACGTGACGTATTGTCATAAAAAAAAAAAAACTGTGTGATATTGCACGTTGTCCATTTACATTGCAGGTATAAAACTACAGAACGAGAAAATATTCATAAGCACGACAAATTATACTTACATATTATTACTCTTAATCAATGCGGGCATGGCTTCAAGATTACTACTTGGATTACTTTCCGTATTATCAGAAGAAATCAATGCCTCACTGGCACTAATAAACATAATTAAAACAAAGGAAACGAATTAAAAAGACCACTACTTTCACGCTCACGAGCTCTTTATAAATGATGGCGATTTTTACGTCTCTCTAAGCTCTAACATGTCTTTCAGCGAGATAAGGCTACTGACAGTTGACAGCCGAGTCAGTGGTGCCAGGAGTAGAGAGTTGGAAATCCCCAGAAGCCCTTCTAAAAATTCCCTAGATTTCCCTAGACATTTTCTTTCGGATAATTTTCGCGATTTCTTTATTTTTTCCACTACTTTTGTTAATAATAATATAGAAAATACTTATAACTTTATTAACTTCTAATAACAAATTTAATTATAAACAAAAATAGGTATTTAATAAAAAGAAACTACTTATATAAATTTTTATGCGACATAAGTTCTAAATATTCTTCATATACGTTAACAGATTGACAACAATTATCTTTATTGCTAGAAAATCTAATCACAGAAACTGCATTTAGAGCCTCACTTAATGTATTTTCTTTTTGGTTTTAACGTCTGAGAATGCTCTTTCAGTTTCTGCGTTGCTGTGTGGTAAACTCATGCACATTTTGGCCAATTTTACAACATTAATGAATTCATATTCATCTTGGAAATTTTTGCACGTGTCTAAAATATGCCAAAATTGCTCAACTGAATATTCCAAAAAAATCGTTTTCTGATCATCGTACTCGCTAAAATAAACAGCAATTTTCTTCCATTCAAAATCGATCTTATTCCCATCAACGCCATCAACAGATGCAAACTTACCCCACACTATATTAAGCGACTTTAAATTATCAGGTTTATGTGTACTCAGCGCAACGGCCGGTTTTACAAAAAATAGGCAATCAAAAAAGGATCTGTAAGTGGCAAACGTGACTGTAAATCGGATGATGCTATCATCAGAAATTCTAATCAAGATTTTCGAATGGAAATTTGGATATCTTCAAGCAAATTTGTAAGTACAGAATTACATTCGTGTCCCAAATTTAAGTCAATAAAATTTGTAGGATCTTTACAGTTAATATTCAAGTCATTAGTATGTTCCGGTTTAATAAAATGTGCAATTATGTTTCTAAAAATTTTTCTTGACTCAGATGACAAATTGTGAATTAACAACTTCTTGGCTTGAAATAAGCCATTAAAACTGTTGAAATAATTTAAAATATAGTTTCAAAATAGTAATATGGCTTTTGTACAAGTGATCAAAAATGAATTGTGCTATTTTGCTCTTGTCTTTTACAGTAGTCCGTCTAAAATAATGTATTAAAGCTTCCCAGTTGTAAAGAACCCTTTTTATAGCACGTTGCATGCTTAGCCATCTTGTGGCAGATATTTTCAAAATTTCTTTCTGAGCAGCATTAGAAATTAATTATATATATATAATTAATTAATAAAATATGCACCTATACAATTTACTAAATACCCAGAAATTGTCGTTGTTCGAGTGAGAACTTTAGCGTTAAGACTAATTTTTAAAAAATATATTGTGTAAAATTTCGAAGAGGGGGGATATTGAAATTGCGGGGTCGGCTATAAATCACGGCAATCAAGTCGATAGTCTTTCGCTTCGACGAAAAAAACACGAGAAAGAGGGACGGGATGACTTATGTGCAAATATTCCCGTGAATACCCTATGCTCGTATTTCAATTTGAAAAAAATACCCGCTTCTTACGTACTTATTAGTTAGTTACCTACCTTGAGTTTTATACTTCATACAAATCTAACATTATAGTACACTAGATGGCACTGAGCAAAACAGAAGAAAAGTATAAAAAATCGAAAAATTTAGACAGAATAAAACTTGATTTGTTTTTTATTTTCTTCAAAGTTTGTCCAAAATTCCCTAAATTTTGAGTAAAATTCCCTTTTTCCCTATTTGATCAAGAAATCCCTAGATCTAGGGAAAAATTCCCTAACTTGGCACCACTGAGCCGAGTTCGATATGTTTAGATCGAATAGACGCATCAATCATTTCATCTAATCTTAATCAAGACTATAGTTCTTAAGGCCCGGTTATAGTGTTACCGACCGAGTCCATTTTGTACCAGAATCGTATTTCATGCTTTTTGTGAAAATAAGAATATGAATAATAAAATTTAAAAAGGGGAATCATTTATAATTAAGTAGTGATTAGTCTAAAGCAATTAATTGTTATAAATCGTAATCAACTAATTCTAAAAATCAAGAAATATAACCAAGGGCATACGGATAGCATTATGATAATGTACGCATGTTTTGCGAAAAGATAGTGCAAACAGAAATAAAAAATATGCTTTTATTTTCCTGAAAAGCATGAAATACATATGATAAAAAACATAGGCGTTCTGTAAAACGCTGCTTCCTAATAGTTTGTACATTATTTCATAGATAGCACCACAAGATAAAATAGTCAAGGCCAATTGTGGTGTAGCAGATACAGTTGGCCTTGAAACAGAATATAATGTGGGAAGGAGAAAGAAAGCTATATACCCTTTCCTTATTAAAATATTACAAATACATTTGAATTTGATACTTTTATACTAAACTTGAAGGTTAGCACAATTTATTAGTTTGTGTAGGAATATTTTATTTTTTGAGCCGCATCCAACTAAAGAATAGATAGGTATATTTTATTACTTTCTTATACGTATGAAACTTTCAAATTATAGAATTTTAAGAATTTTTTTATATAAAAATTATTCAAAATCGTATTATAAATACTTCTATTCTCTTAATAAATCCCTATAGAATGCATACTTTGCAAGACATTCGAAAAAAATGAGGTGTGACCACCACACGACGTTCTTATACGTATGAGCGTTTCAAATTATAATCAAATTAATAGTTACATATTAGAATTATTGTAGGTTGTGCTAAAACCACAAGTCTAATTGATCATTTAGGGTTATAGTGTCAAAATTAATATTACTTGACAGATCAAATTTTGCAACGTCTCAAATTTGACGCCATTTTAATTTTGGTGGCGCATGTCGGTTGCGAGAGCGATTCTAGTATATATGTCGGTAATAGATTGAATTGATCCTGATTTTACAACTACTGGATCTAAAAACTTAAATTTTTCCAAAGCATTATTCTTTAAAGGAAACCGTTTAATTATTTGATCACATCCTTCTACATAAAAATCCAAGCATCTTAGTCTAAAAAAGGATAATTGTTCTTTGGTAAGTGACGTGCTGGATATTGTTTGTACCACTTTCGCGCCAAAATACATATCCTCAATTTGCTGGTAATGTCTGGATTTTTTAAAATCTACGTCTGCCACTGAAATACCTTGAAGGTAATCCCTTTTTATGAAACAATCGAATAACGTTTTTATAATAGTAAGTATGTTTTTATATAGACAATGTATTTTTAGGGTGTCCAGATTGCATTTCCTTATTCAAGTTATTAAAAAAGGGTAGAACAAATTCTAAAAATTGTAAAAATAACTTTGTAACAGGATCATTTAACGTTTTCAATATGTTATCTACAGACATGATCAGCCTTATTCATAATCATCACCCTAATAGGGTGTTAGTACGCTACTAGTAAGTAGCTACTAACATCCTACTAAGACGCTATTAATTTACCTTATTCATAAACGCTTATTTAGTGGCTAGTAAGTAGTAGGATGTTAATAGAAAAATGCATATGGCAACAGGGTAATATGAAGAACGATCGTGCGCACTGATGTACAAATTTAAATTTGCGGTAATCACGATAGAAAGCAAATATTAAAAGGTTAGAATTTACAATTTCAGATTAACTAAAATCTGCAAAATAAGAAGGTACGATTATATATAAATTGTATGTATAGCAGAAAAAGTTTTCATGGATTATGAACAAATACATGTTAGAGCAGAATAGCAAGAAGTTGAGGAAGGTCAAGTTAATGGGGCTCTAAATCCAAAAATGTTCTAGAAATGGCTTAATCCACTGGAAATATATAATTCAATAATAATAGAATTTCTATACAAAATATATGTAGAATGAAATAAAGCAAGTTACAAACATGATAATCAATAGGTGGAAAGACGTTATAGGTACTACACATTAAATTATATATATAGTTTATTCTTATATTTTGCATTAACAATAATCTATGCGATGCTAAGGCAAGGATTTGTGATACACTTGCAAAGTAAAAAGACTGTACCGATGACTTAGAGAATTTGGAACAAATGTTCATTAAACAGGAGATTTGAAGTAATTCTTCATTAAAATTAAATGCTAAGGAAAATGTAAACAATATTAGGTGATATTAGTATGATTTCAGAATGGATATATAGAAGGTATTTTGATTAGTGATAATGGATATGCATGCTCAAGATATCTGTTAACTCCATCACAAACACTAACGCCAAGTCCTGTGTTAAAATATGACTCCATATATCAACGAGAAATGTCTTAAAAAGCATTTGAAATTATGAAGAATAAATTTGGATGCTTTTTTTATTAAACTGGACACAACAAGGGCATCGATAGTAGCAATATCCATTATGAACATTATAAAAGGGAAATTTGCAAACAGAGGAATCTTCACATTAAAAAAATATCTCCTCACTTTCATTAACTTTGTATGGAATTAGATTGATAATGTGGATAATGATTATTAATGATAATGTTGGCAATATTTTTAAGCATTAGATTAGCATATAATGAGACATTTTAATTAAAAGCACCTATTATCATAAGTATGTTTTATTTAAAATAAAGTCGAAATATAAAAATATCTTTATACACTCATTCCTTCCTTTTTCTCTTTTAACAATTTCATTTTGTATGTTCATATCGCGGATCTTTTTCAACTGTAAATGTTTCCATTTCAATGTATTTAATTAAAAAGTTATAATCCTGGATCTAAAACAAGTCTGACAAATATGTGTTTATTTTTATTCGTACCAATTTGTTTTTTTAGGTTAGCTTTAACGGCGAGCTGTAACTTTAAACATACCCCTACACGCTACTAACAATTTAGTTGGCTACTACGCTTAGTACGCTGTTAAATACGATTATGAATACGACTTTTTTTAGTAGCGTGTTAATTGGATCTTAGTAGCCACTAACTTTCATTATGAATAGGGCTGGATATCTTTGGTACTAGCGACATGGGTGAAATATAACTGTAGAGGTCCATACTGTTCTAATAACCGCGAAACAACGCTATGTACGAATAACCATCGGGTTCGACATGGGTGTAAATTTTATGGATTTTTGTATTACAAAATACTTGAAACTTGGTATATTCGCTAATTCGTTTGGGACCCTGAGCAAAGTAATTATAGATATCTCTTGTGAGCTTGTCTATATACGAAGGTAGCTTTTCACATGCATGTGAAGAGCACAAATGGAAGAAGTGACATATGCATTTCATTACAAAAAGCTTTGGAATGTCATTTTGCAATAAAGTCATTACTGAGCGATGTTGTCCTGCCATAACATTTGCCCCATCCGACGCAAAACCGACCAGATTTCTTTTATATTGTATTCCTTATGTCTACTTCACTAGTTCTAGCAATTTCCGTAACTGATTTTCTTCGTGGTCTTTTTCTTTTAGGGTTAAGTATTGGCTGCTCATTCTTGATGCAGTGCCCAATTTGACTTACAGTCACCTTACTAATATTTTATGCTTCACTAACTCTCTATCAAAAACGTTATTAACATTAACAGCAGGTTAACGACTTTAGCGGTACTGAAAACCGAAATGGCAAATGACAACATCGAATTTTACTCTCAATATACAAAAAAAAAAACTATAATTTGTTAAAAGAACTACATAATGTGCCTCTGTTAAGTTAAACAAGACTATAATTACTAACACCTATAATATTAACAAAATAGTT
This sequence comes from Amphimallon solstitiale, assembly GCA_963170755.1. NCBI lineage: Eukaryota > Metazoa > Arthropoda > Insecta > Coleoptera > Scarabaeidae > Amphimallon > Amphimallon solstitiale. Next base: position 186,168,683 of record OY720676.1, on the reverse strand, counting down.
CATTAAAAACAAAAATGTAGGTTATAAATAATTCATATAAATTTCAAGTTGTGAAGCTGTACTGAATCGTCATAAATACGTAATTGCTTACGTGCATTAACTGACTCGCCGGTTTTGCTATATATAGTTTTACATTCAGATATCAATGATTTCTTTTTTTTAACACTAATTCAGTTTTTGGCTATAACCTGAGATCTGACATAATATAAATATGTAAGTCATTCATTACTTCATATAGTTATAATATTACAATGTATTCCAGATAATTATTAATTATATACATTTATGACTATACATTTCATTACAGTTTTAATATCAAACAATATCAGTATTACCTTACACTATCTAATTCAAACACATACGAAACCAGTATTTTAATGAGGCTGAGCGCATCTTGTACTGAAATCCCTGATCCTATTGGTGCTGGATTTGGAATTGGTTGTTTGCAATCCTGTGTACGGCTATCTAATTCTTTAAGATGTTTCGCTTTTGTATGTTATCGGTTTTTGAATGTGTTTCTAAATTACTACAAAGTCACAAGAGTCACACTTAAAATCAAATCCTTTCTAATGATTAGTTTTTATATGTCTTTTTAAATGACTTTTCTCGTTTGTTCCAAAGTCACAAGAGTCACACTTTAAATCAAATTCATTTAAATGATTAGTTTTTATGTGTCTTTTTAAATGACTTTTGTTGTTTGTTCCATAGTCACAAGAGTCACACTTAAAATCAAATTCTTTTAAATGATTAGTTTTTATATGTCTTTTTAAATTACTTTTGTTGCTTGCTCCATAGTCACAAGAGTCACACTTAAAATCAAATTCTTTTAAATGAATAGTTTTTATATGTACTTTTAAATGACTTTTGTTGTTTGTTCCATAGTCACAAGTGTCACACTTTAAATTAAATTCTTTTAAATGAATAGTTTTTATATGTCTTTTTAAATCAGTTTTGTTGTTTGTTCCATAGTCACAAGAATCACACTTAAAATCAAATTCTTTTAAATGATTAGTTTTTATATGTCTTTTTAAATGACTTTTGTTGTTTGTTCCATAGTCACAAGAGTCACACTTAAAATCAAATTCTTTTAAATGATTAGTTTTTATATGTCTTTTTAAATGACTTTTGTCATTTGTTCCAAAGTCACAAGAGTCACACTTTAAATTAAATTCTTTTAAATGAATAGTTTTTATATGTACTTTTAAATGACTTTTGTCATTTGTTCCAAAGTCACAAGAGTCACACTTTAAATTAAATTCTTTTAAATGAATAGTTTTTATATGTACTTTTAAATGACATTTGTTGTTTGTTCCATAGTCACAAGAGTCACACTTAAAATCAAATTCTTTTAAATGAATAGTTTTTATATGTACTTTTAAAGCATTTTTGGTGTTTGTTCCATAGTCACAAGAGTCACACTTAAAATCAAATTCTTTTAAATGAATAGTTTTTATATGTACTTTTAAATGACTTTTGTCATTTGTTCCAAAGTCACAAGAGTCACACTTTAAATTAAATTCTTTTAAATGAATAGTTTTTATATGTACTTTTAAAGCATTTTTGGTGTTTGTTCCATAGTCACAAGAGTCACACTTAAAATCAAATTCTTTTAAATGAATAGTTTTTATATGTCTTTTTAAATTAGTTTTCTGGTTTGTTCTATATTTACAAGAGTCACACTTAAAATCAAATTCTTTTAAATGAATAGTTTTTATATGTACTTTTAAATGACTTTTGTTGTTTGTTCCATAGTCACAAGAGTCACACTTAAAATCAAATTCTTTTAAATGGCTGGCTTTCATATGTCTTGTCAAATATTTTTTATGTTTTGCTGGGAAACCACATAGGGAACATTTAAATGTTTTCGTTCGATCTAGTGAGTTGGATTGTTCTACTTTTGTATGTGCCGGGTCTTCTTTTCCACCAATAGAACTGTGCGTATTTTCCACGTGCAACCCCAGATATTCTTTTGTCTCGAATCGTCTGTAACAAATCCCACATTTAAACTTTTTCAGTTTGAAGTGCTGGCTGTTGATGTGCTTCTTGAGATCTGCTTTATACTTTGTCCGGTACTTGCACTGCTCACACTCATACAATTGGCTGCGACGTTTCTTGCGTCCGTATACCGCTGTCACTTGATAGCTTTGCGGCGGTGCACTGTATTTCCTAAAAACAAATAAAAATAGGTGACCTCGTTCTCCGTACGACGAACTAATTACAAATGATACGACTAGTAAGAATACGAATTTAAAGGAAATAGCAAATCACTTGAGACAAACACGATCATAATATGAACAAACAGATTTAGGTCAAGAACTTGCGTTACGTTTAAAATGCAGCATCCTGTTTCTTTCATCCATTTTAATTCTCCAAAATTGTAATTACATTTCATATTTGCTGAAATCTGGATACTAATCATTTGCATGACTGGAATTCAATTTTGATATTAACACCTTTTCTTAATTATTTGCTTTATTAAATATTTAATATTAATATTAATCCCTTTTCTAACAGTTTCAATTCAATTATAGAAAGGATTTGTATACATAATACACACACCATTCGAAAGCACACATTTCAAATTATCTACTGGTAGTAATTTTTGCAGTAAAAGAATATTTATATGTTAATCTAAGAAATAGTATGTAAAATAAAACATTTTGTTGAGAAAATATATTTGTATTAGATCATTACTTTTGCACAGCTAGATTATCAATTTCGATTTCCATGAGGTGGGAGTTATATATTATTGTTGGATGAATTAAAAAAAAGAATGTAACAGTTCCGCTGGACAAAGAGTAAACTTAAAGTTGTTAAGAGGATTGAAATATTGCTGTATATGAATATAATAAAATAAATAATTAATAATGATTCATTGTTCACTAAAAAACACCATAAGTGTATGATGCTACGTTGATAAAGTTTTATGATAATGAATTATACCTGACATTTCCTTCAGAACAGTAGGCAAAATGATGTTGCAAATATTCCTTTTGTCCAAAGTGGATTTTGCATATTGGGCACTGCGTACATTCTGAAATCACAAGAAAAACAACTGAAATACAATGAATAGTGACATTAAATTGTATTACAATTTCATATTGCCATGGCACTTCAAGACACTGTAAGGATTTTTCCAACTCCGGCTAAATTCTTGGTTAACTAAACAGTGTTCAAGGATTCATTATACAAAGTTGGCAATATTTTTGCTAGTGCATTTGATCTAAATTAGTATATTTTGTTCTAATATTGGCGCCATTTTAGACATTTGCATGAGATGGCAACTCTATATTTGATATAAAAATACTACAAAATAGGCCTCTCAGAATATGACATCCAAATTTTAATACCATACTAGAATCGACGAAGAGATTCAGTGATAAAAGTACGTGATCACAACGTGATCGAGGCATCCTAGACATAAAAACGCTCGGCGGCAAAGATCGTTTACATTAGGCGATTAGGTAAACAGTAATAGTATCACAGATCGCAGGTGTGTGAGAATTACTAGGTGCTATTTTATAGAGACAATACAATTTTAATACGTGTTGATAGAAAAGATTTGAATATGCACAATTTCTTATGTCAAATACTACGGCGATACCTATTTTACAGACACTGATCCGTGAATGATTTTATGTGCCTGTTTGCATACCACTTTGGTGTGATCACGTGAACCCAACGTGAACAATAAATCTGTTCAGCGATTTGAGTATAGATATCATCGACTTTGATATATTTATACAATAAAATAGTTCGCACCATCTCACAATGACGTTATTAAAGGAGAACCCCAGTTGTTCTATGCGATGTTGGTAGCCATAAACACACACTACTTCTCCTAACTTATTTTTACTCCCTTATATATTTAGTATAAGGAAGTATTTTGATGACGAAAATTTTCGAACTCGAGATTTTTGCAGATGTCCCCGTTCTGAAGTCCACCAATACCAAAAAAGTTGTTTCTAAAAAAATCTCTCTCTCTCTCTCTCTCTCTGTGTGTCTGCCTGTGTGTGCGTGCGCGTCTCTCTCTCTCTCTGTGTGTGTGTGTGCGTGTGTGGCCGCGATTGTAAATACTTCGTCAACTATTAAGTTTAACATTTACTCACAGGTTTAATTTTTCAAGATGATAAACTTATTTAAAACTTAATTTAGAACAACTTCTGTATAATTTGAAACGCTTATACGTACCCACACCTCATTTCTTACCATTATTGTAAGTTATATTTATAGTTTTGAAACAACATGCAGTTAACTTAATATTATCTATATTTATAGGAATAAATCACGGACTTGTGCGAATTTATTGCATTTATCTCAAAAATTAAAGAGCATCTTGGAAAAGATCCTATTCATTTTAATACCAACACATTATACACCTCCAACAATTAAATTATACTTGCAAATTATAATTTAGAAGATTAAAAAAAAATTACAAGTGTTTCATATACACCCTCGGGTTGAGCAGTTCCAAGTAGTATAAGGTAACCCAAAACGTCACAAACGCAAATATCGGCATGTTTTGTAAAACAAGAATGGCTGCCAGCGGAATTCAGAAAAAGACAATTATTTTAAATTAGTGTTTTCGACTCTCTAATCATGTAGGAATCAACAAACAAAAAATCATGTGATCATAAAAAGGTCAAGCGACCACCTTTGGACACTTATGGAATGACACATAACCGCCGTTAGTACATAATAGCAAAAATTCAAATATCTTAGATTATGCGCATGTGTAAGAAATCCTAATCACAGTTTGATATTTTATTAGGAAAAATTTCTTTGATTAAAGGCGTCCTCAATCAATAATTAGCGGTAACCAGTGTTGGAAAAACGCAAATTTGTACTAAGCGGTACTTTAACCAATGATTATGCTAACTGTCATTTTAGTCGGAGATGGAAAAACCAGCCCTAAAATTCATATTCAATCATTGTTTTAAAGACCAGAAAGTTGATATTATAACAAAGCGTTATTATTAAATTACTTTCTTAAAATACTCATCAATTAAATGAACTGCATTCATTGACAAAACTAATTTAAAAAAGAGGAACTATACTAACATGCTTTTAGTACTTTTTAAAAAACTAAATAAGAAAATCCAATTGGACTCAAATAAAGTCTATAAGCTTTGAAAGAGCTTTTAATTCCCAAATTTGATATACTTTGACATACCTTCAAATAAAAAGTTGCTACATGCATCCCCAGGGCAAATTGTTTTATGTTTGGCCAAATATATTTTCGAGCTGAATCCAAGACAGCAAAATGTGCAGGCAAATACATTCTTGACGATGCATTTCCTAGTGGGAATAAAATCTACTTCAACATTACCAATCGGACTATCTTCATATTCTTCACCAAAATATACCAGTAATTCTTCACCTGATTGAATTCGACGAGTGCTTTGATAATACAGATAATCTTCATGTTGAAAAACAATTAGGTTTTGTTCAGAAATATTCCTGGCAGTGTTAATGTACTGCATCCAATTTAAATACTGTGATGTATCCTTGTCAAATACAAGTTTTCCTCCTTTTATTTTCCAAGTACATTCTGTTCTACAAAATCCAGAAAAAGGACCAAATGTTACACCATCAGGAATAAATTTTAAAGCTAATATTCCAAACTGTCCAAACAAATGTTGAATTTCTAAAAGATCATTTGGTAATTCTTCTTGTGTTCTGTTATTGGTATTGTCTGGAGCATGCCTGTTCAAAATATGTACCAACATTCCACACTCAATGCAGTAGTCTTCATAATATGCCCGACAATGTTCACAATCTGGCGGTCAAATTTAAATCAAGTAAAAACCAGGCAATACAATATTCACATATATGAACAAGAAACGAAAGCTTATTTGGCCATTCAACCAAGCTAGACTTTACTAATTTATGTATAAATGTGAATTTTGAAAATAAATATGTCATTATTTGGTTTATTATACAATGAAACAGTAATATTTAAAACTTAATTGCACTTTCAATAGAGTGGAAACAAGTCAAAAGAACCAACTGAGTAAGATGCAATTAATAGTTATTTAGCAGTTCAAGTAGTGGCTAAAGTGCAGTTGAGGTGTCGGGCGATTTTTTACAAAATGACTAGTGTACCTTATAGAGGACCTCTAACTGAACAACTTTTACTTATAACATTAAGGGTGGAAACGTACAGAAGTGGAGATAAAAAATAAATTAGGTACTCACCGAGTGAATTTTGCATGTTACATCCCATGTAAGATATCCTATATAGAGCATTGAAACAATGAAAATCACAATAAATAGTGTTTATTTAAGCTCACAACACAACAATTATCTTAGATTTGTACGTTTTTTGATTAAATTTTAGTAAAATTGTAAATACGAAAATCTAGAGAAACAAAATGGCGGGTGTAAACAATTCGATAAAACGAGTGACAAGCACAATCACAATCTAAGGATCGTGTTGGATCGGTTATGCTTCCTTGAATCAGTCAATAGAATTAATACGATGTAGAATATCATTGAAAATAGGATGTTGGAAATAGTATTAAATGTTTATAATTACGAAAATCACTAATAAAATTGAAATTATTAATAGAAATGTTGTTTTTGTAAGTAGATGGAATATTAGATAATTAGTTGTATCAGTTATATTTATGTATAAATAATATTTATGATTGGTATTGGTATTTATTTATGATCGGTAATTTGAAAATACATAATGAAATTGAAAATTGCCATAATCACAAAATTTTACAGTTGTTCCGATTATCCATTATCTGCTCTTGCTAATAATTGGTCTTTAATTTGCCATGTAAGTGCATTTAGTTTAGAGAAAATCATATATCATGTAAATATTAAAGTAAATCACAAAATAAGTTGACTTTTATAAGAATATAAGCACGTTTTACAACTATCAATATTGAGCTCAATACAGATATAAAACAAGCTTAAGATATACAAATGACATACATGATATGAATTAGTATTTTCCAGTCAGTCTTGCAAAAAAGTAATTGTCACAATAAAATAGCAAATACATAAAGTAGCATATATTGATAAGTAACAGTACTATATATGTTTATATAGTTTAATATCTCAATTATATTTTGTATTACCTACATCCTTAAAAATAACTGATTAATCATGAGCATTAATATATAATAATGTAACTTATGATAACAATATACCTAATACAGTGTATTTAGTCAGAGAAAGTAAACACTATCAACTACTATTTGTTAATTTTCGATTCAATTTAAAAATCATTGTTTAGGTTTAATGTAAAAATTACTGTTATAAATGAATCAGTGTAGTGGATTAAATATTTTTATATTATAGTCCCTGCAATTGTTAATATGGTATAAAAGATATGACGTAATGTACGTTTAAATTGAATAACTATGAACAAAGAGTAAGTTATAACTAAGCATATGTATCAAATATTGTTATATAGTAGAGTCGTTTTGGCAACCGACACGGCCAAATTACGGACTAAAGACGACGATTCAATACTATGATTTTCTCTAAAATAAATGCACTTACATGGCACATTAGAGACCAATTATTAATAAGAGCAGATACATTTTACAATTTCATTATGTATTTTCAAATTACCGATCATAAATATTATTTATACATAATTATAACTGATACAACTAATTATCTAATATTCCATCTACTTACAAAAACAACATTTCTATTAATAATTTCAATTTTATTAGTGATTTTCATAATAATTTTCAACATTCTATTTTCAATCCGTGCGTTCAGGGAGTTACGGCGCCGCTAGCGCTGAGCTGTGCTAGCTCGAGCGGTGTCCTGAACGCGACTGCTGTGCTGAGTGCCGGCGCTGGAGCTAGCGGTCGTCATCTTGTCTAGCGAAAATAATTTCGCTCGATGACCTAGCGGCGCTAGAAAGAAGTGGGGATAAGCGATGAATATTCAAATATGAATTTAAAAATTCAAACTCGCGGATTAATAAACACATTAATTTATTAATTGTAGTAGTAAATATCATTTTTACGGTTGCTGTTGTACTTGTTATATTTAATGTTATGCGAAAGTTATAGGTAAATTTATCATATAAAATAGATATTGATAAGTACTATTATATTCGGTTTACATATAAAGTGAATATCTTTTTTCTACTTGAAATAGATTATTTATTTCTAATAAACAAACAACTGTTAGTGAATCCTAAGTAATATATGAAAATAATAAATTTTGCTCGATGACTTAGCAGCGGTAAAAGAAAGCGGTTAAAATTCAAATTTGAATCTTGTGAATAATACGATCAATAGAAACTTCAATTATGTTGCACAATAGATCTTAAATAGTCCCTAATAAGTCTTTTTGATATGTTTATATAGGTATTGAAATGTATTTTGAAATAGATATAACTAACAAGTAATGTCAAACAGTATAATTCCTTCTAATTTGGCACTAAATTTAATCAAAAGTATTAAGAGCTGCTACTGAAACTAATGAGCTATATATATAATATTGTTTGTTTTTGGGCCTTATCTTCTTATTATATTTTCGTGTTCTAAAATACATTAGTATTGTATGCATAAGTATAGACAGCTACATAGTCTATTAGGTAACGTAACTTAAGACTTTTACACAAGATCTACCATCAGATTCCAGTACGATAAATGTTGGAATAATATTGCTTCTTAACCACAACAATAAAACAAACACACAATGTTATCAGTTTATGTCATTTTTATTTATCAATAGGATAGGCGATTTATTTATTTATTTATACACTTATTATAAAGTAGCATTCAGAAAATACATCAATTAATAAAAATTGAAATGAACAACTATTCACAGTGCCGATAAGTATCTCAGCCAACACTGCTAATATAATAGTGTTAATCGTTACATCATCTTCAACTAAAACCTCAAAACATTCCAACGAATTTGCTAACATCAGATTTCAATAAGTTAAATATTGGAAGAATATTGTTTTTACAACTACAGTAATAAAATAAATACACAAAGTTATTTCTTTGTAATAAATTTATGTATCAGTTATAATTCTGTGGTTATACCTACTCTTACTGCAACATTAGCATTCAGAAAATTGATCAACTAATTAAAATTGAAATGAATACTGTTCACAGTGCCGATAAATATATCAACCAAAACTGCTGATATAATATTGATAATAGATTACACCAACTTCATCGAAAACTTCCACATAATCCATATAATAATACACTGTATAATGTAGTATTAAATATTTAGACACACTTTATATTATAGTAAATAATTTACCATCTCCTCGGTCAATTCTAAAATAAGGATTATATATTGCTATCATATATTAATTACACACCAAATACGTTAACTTTATTTTTAGTTTAGATTTTAAAAGTACGTATGTCACGTCTTCATACTTCAAACAATAATAATAATAATTAAATTAAATAATAATAAATTTCAGAACGCCATATTGCCGCTGTCAGACTCCAGAAGTAGTAAAAGTACGCATGTCCAAGCAACAATTTTAAAATGTACTACTGTGACCCGTTCAATGACTTCAGGCGCTGGCCACAAGCTCTAGCGGTATACGCTTCCAGCGCCGTAACTCTCTGAACGCACGGAATGACATTCTACATCGTATTAATTCTATTGACTGATTCAACGAAGCATAACCGATGCAACACGAATCTTAGAATGTGATTGTGCCCTCACTCGAGTTATCGAATTTGTTTACACCATTTGAAATTATGAAAATTGTAATAAATGATGTTTATTTCACTTTACCACATAACAATTACATTGAATTTTTATGTTTTTTAATTACTTTTCTGCGATTTTAAATATCTTAACATAACCCCTACATAACAACAAACAACCTAGTGGAAAAGTTGTATTCGTACCAACTACTGTCATCCATAGAGTTATAGAGTGGGTAGATAGATGGTCGAACAAATTTGTATTTTTCAATATTTATTTGAAAATTATATGCAAATCAGTAACAAAAGACGTTATAAAATGTATATTATTTATAAATTTGTAGTTTATTTCATTGACTTTTAACATGCCTTTTAATATTATATATCCAGTAAATAAATACGGAAAGATATAGAGAATGTTTATAGGTGTTTTCTTTCATTTTTTCAAACATTCATAAGTCTCGTTTTGCACATATACATGATTTATACTGCAAACTTTGTTTACTATTTCGCTTTGTGGCGCATCTTTCCCTCACACTTTTTGGGTTTGCCGCCCTTTTCACTCACACTTTTCAGGGGGTGGGGGAATAGTGCAGTTTTTGCATTGGATTTTTCAGTTGATTTATATAATATCCAGTAAATACTCCAATTTACCCATAAATTTATAGTTTATTTCATTGATTTTTTAACATGCCTTTCAAAATTATATAATATTCAGTAAATAAGTACGGAAAGATATAGAGAATGTTTATAGGTGTTTTCTTTCATTCTTTTCAAACATTCATAAGTCTCTTTTTGCACATTTACATGATTTACACTGCAATCTTTACTTCTCCTATAAAATGTATTGTTGAATTTATCTTTGCAATTATTGTTCTTATAAATTTTGTGTTCACCCTCCGAGATGGTGGGGAAAAGGGGGTGGCAAAAATAGAAATGAACGAAAAATGCAATGCAAACATTCAACAATAAATGAATTCAATGTGATTACGAACTTGTACGGTAATAATTAATAGCAATTTCTGTACCCTATTCGTTGTACGCACTGGTATTTATTTCCGGGCGGGGGTGGCGGGAAGGGGCGGCAAAATATCAAAAAATTGGTATAAATCAACCGAAATAAATACCAGTGCGGACAACGAATATGGTACAGAAAGCAAGAACAAATATTGTTGCCGCCCCCTTACCACAAACCCGCGCGCGCGTGGTAGTGTGAAGGGGGCGGCAACAAAAGAAAGAAATTTGCACCGGGGGAAGGCAGATGGTAAAAAAGTAAAAAACCGATATAAATCAACTGAAAAATCCAATGCAAAAACTGCACTATTCCCCTACCCCGTGAAAAGTGTAGGTGAAAAGGTCTGCAAACCCAAAAAGTATGAGGGAAAGGTGCGCCACAAAGCGAAATAGTAAGTAAGTTTGCAGTATAAATCATGTAAATGTGCAAAAGACTTATGACTGATTGAAAAAATGAAAGAAAACACCTATAAACATTCTCTAAATCTTTCCGTACTTACTTGCTGGATATTATATAATATTAAAAGGCATGTTAAAAGTCAATGAAATAAACTACAAATTTATAAATAATATACATTTTATAACGTCTTTTGTTACTGATTTGCATATAATTTTCAAATAAATACTGAAAAATACAAATTTGTTCGACCATCTATCTACCCACTCTATAACTCTATGGATGACAGTATTGACAGTAGTTGGTACAAATGCAACTTTTCCACTAGGTGCTTTGTTGTTATGTATGGGTTATGTTAAGATATTTAAAATCGCAGAAAAGTAATTAAAAAACATAAAAATTCAATGTAATTGTTATGTGGTAAAGTGAAATAAACATCATTTATTACAATTTTCATAATTTCAACGGTGTGTATAACAGATACGACTAAAAATGTGACATGGAAAATTCACTCGGTGAGCACCTTAATTAATAATTATCTCCGTTTCTGTACGTTTGCACCGATTAATTTATAAGTAAAAGTTGTTCAATTAGTGGTCCTCTATACGGTACAATAGTTTTTTTTGTCAAAAATCGGTTGCAACCATATACAGTGGAATCTCCCTTAACGGACACTTCCTATAAGCGGACACTGTTGCCAGGTCCCGGGAGCGCTCCATAAGAAAAGCATTGCAATCGCTCCCCCTTGAACGGACACTCTCTTGAGCGGACGCGGACACCCGCTTGACAAAAAAAATTCTCTTGAACGGACATTTCGTTTGTTTTTTTCCGGTTTTTTTCATGTCATAGTTTACAAATAAGCTTGTCAAGACTCTTTTAATTTGCTCGCCTTAACAAGGCTCGGTTTGTCCTATTTACTACATCACATAACAGTTAAATGTGGGTATGGTACATAAATATTTTCTCTCTCACATAATGTTTTCAAACTAACGTTTTTTCTACAATTTACGCTTTATGTACATACTTACGCGATTTAGGGGATTCCCCCAAATAACATAGATGTGCGTTTGTTTATTGTACTTTGGAAAGAAGTAGGGATGGGACATCGGTCGGTAAACATCGATATCAAACATCGATGTTAACATCGTTGATCAACATCGATGGTTGCAAAATATCGACTACCAAACATCGATGTTTTTAAACATCGATAATTTTATTTATAGATTTATTTTTTGGCAGTTTAACAAAAACTTTAATTAATTTACGTCCTTTAAAAAATGATATAAAAGATATTATTATTCATAAAATTAATGAAAGAAACGTGGCTCATATATATACATTTATAATATGTAGTTAACGTTAGAAACTACTCAAAAGAAACAATATGCATGAAACAACCACATGACTTAAATCGTCTGATACTTAAAAAATATATACATTTACGTGTATCAAAACTTTTAAGAGAATGATTTCTATTTGGGATTTTATAGTCTTGCATTTTTTTTGACTACGCTGGCAAATACCGAGATACATACGGATATGGTTTTATATTTCTAATGTGTCATCTTGCATCTATACGTGTATGATTGTACGCACTAGGGAATTCCCCGAAGAGGTTTACATCGGTAGTGTCTATCTCCCTTCTTTTTCTATGAAAATACGTTTACCTCCTTCACTCATTCTGCGTGCATACATAATTTAACTCTTATTCTGCACATTAAAAGTACTATAAATTTATGTATTTAATTATATATTATTTAAATATTTATACTGAGTAATATTTAAAAGAGCCTAAAATGAAATATTCGAATTTATATGGTATACCACTATGAAATTTAAATACTTCTTTTATTCGTAGACAATCTCAAATCTATCGGTAGAAAGGAATAAGTCACAACATCCTCTTAAACAGTGCCATCTAATGTTTGTCCTTGAATTTTAAAAATACTGTGGCGAGAGTGGCTCTGTCTGACTATATCGTTTGAATTCTCTTGACAGCTGCCTTATTTATTACGCATAATGCTTGTCTTGAGGCTTAGTCCAGCTTAGTCCATGCTAAAATGTTTCTGGGATAGTATAGCACATACTTGTATGTGAGGTGCTATTAGGAAACATTTTTGTATTTGTCAACAGAGGACGCTGTTTTATTTTTGTGATTAGTGCTAATACATTTTGTCAAGCTTAAAAGTTCGATGTACACTATATTTCTTCTAACATCGATCATCGATCCTAAAATATCGATGTTCAATGAGCATCGATGTTTATCGCCCATCGCTAGAAAGAAGTGTTCATTCGTTTGTATACATTAGTGCGGGCGTGACGTTTAAAAATGGATAAAAAGAGGTCTGTATTAACACTGAAGCAAAAAATAAAAGTGATTGAAGTGTACAATAAAGAAAAATTAAGTGTGAGAAATTTTTCGAAGCGATTTAACATTGGTAAAACTCAAGCTTCTGACATTATAAAGAAAAGAGAAGTGCTAATTAAAAAATGGCACTCAAATGCAAATCTAAATGAGAAAAGAAGCTTTTTTAATGCTGAAGGGCTGACAATTGATCAGTTGTCATACGAATGGTTTGTTGCAGCACGCAATAAAGGAATTCCATTAACTGGTAAATAAATTAGGTTTCTTAATTCTATACAAAAGATTTACAGCAGGTTGATTCATTTTATCACTAATTTACTAAATGGACTCTGATTGACTAATATGTTTTATTTAAATAAGTTTACTTTTCCATTTAGGTCCATTGATACAAAGTAAAGCTAGAGAAATAGCTGAATCCTTGGGTAACAACACTTTCAATGCCTCGTCCGGTTGGTTTAACAAGTTTAAAATTCGTCACAATATTACGTTCAAAACGATATCTGGCGAAGCCGCCTCTGTTAATCCGGCGGATGTAGCATAATTCATGGTGAAACTACCTAATCTAATAAAAGAGTACCTACCAAGAGATATTTACAATGCAGACGAAACTGAGCTTTATTTTAGAGCATTACCAAACAAGACTATGAATTTAAAAAATCAAAAATGTGTGGGAGGAAAATTGTCTAAGGAAAGGATAACAATATTGCACTGTGCGAACATGGCTGGAGACAAGGAAAAGTTGCTGGCTATTGGAAAGGCATCTAGACCAAGAGCTTTTAAAAATGTAATAAAAGATACTTTACCGGTGACATGGAAATCAAACACCAAATCATGGATGACGTCTGAAATTATGAGTGAACGGTTAGAAAATTTCGATCGGAAAATAGGAGCACAAAACAGGCAAATTTTACTTTTTCTGGACAATGCGGCATCGCATCCAAAAAACATCAATTTGAAAAACACTAGAATACACTTTTTGCCTCCTAATTGTACTTCAATCAGCCAACCACTTGATCAGGGTGTTATTAAAAATTTTAAGCATAATTACAGAACTTTGATACTGAAGCACTTACTAGCAAACATTGAAATTTCTAACACAGCCAATAATTTAGTGAAACGTATAAACTTATTGGATGCAGTTTATTTTGCTAAAAGTGCATGGGACCAAGTTACTGCTGAAACAGTTCAGAACTGTTTTCGTAAGGCAGGGTTTACGTTTAACAGCCAGGAATATCCGACAGCATTTGATGTTGATTTTGAACCGGAAGATGAGTTGCCATTAAATCTACTTGCCGTAATTCAGAAAAGATGTATTGCAGGGGTCAGTGATCAAAGCTTAAACGATTTTTATCATGTCGATGATAATTTACCAGTTGAAAGATCACCTTTGAACTTACGCGTACCATTACAAGAACAAATGTCTGAAGTTCTAGAAATTTCTGATGGCTCAACAGATGAACTTGAACCTTCAGATCTTCAAGATGCAAGAAACAACATCTTAACATATAAGGAGGCTTTGGCTAAAGCGCGTGATCTTATAGCGTTTGTGAAATGCCAAGGTGATACAGAAACTATGAATATACTTTTATCGCTTGACTTACATTTTCAAGATGTTATTGCCAAGACCAAAACACGCCAAACTAGAATGCAGGAATATCTATTGAAATATGTAATATAGTATATATGTACTTATAAAACATTTTAAACTTTTATTACATATGGAAATACATATTTACATATTAATGATTTTTTGTTATTAAACCCAATTGAATTGTTTATTTGTTTAATAAAAGCATTTTTCAATAAAAACTAACCATCTTAGAAACATTTTACTCATTTAAATTTGTAGTTTTCTCTTGACCGGACAGCCCCCTTGTACGGACACATTTCAATGGTCCCTTCGGTGTCCGCTCAAGAGAGATTCCACTGTACTCCAATTTAGCCAAATCTATAGATTATAGATTTTTTGATATATATTTTTTGTGGTAAGGGATTTTCCTTTTGCATTTTATCCCTATAAGGTACACTAGTCATTTTGTAAAAAATCGCCCGACACCTTCACTGCATTTATTCCCAAGTAGTTAATTTATTTAGGCATTTACTTACATAGTAGTCCATTATCAATTTCAATTTTTATATTACTAGGATTGAAATCTTCCTCAATTTTAACATTGTCGTTTACTACATTATACTGTCCTTCAGATGATTCCATTTCCATTTTAATATTACCTAAAATAGTGGCTGCCTCATATTCTTTTAGCTCATCATGCCATTTCATGCGATCTTTTAAATCAAAATTGTTTACGGTAATAACAGTTTCAGAGACGTGAAGTTTATCATCCTCAAAATCGTCTTGTTCGTTGGTATTCGATGTATTTATAGAAAACAATGTGTTATTCACATCACAATTTTCAATTTGGTCGGCCATAACCACCTGTAACCACCACAATTACTAATTTATACAAATCAGAGGCAACAACTTCTACAATAAGAATGATATCACCACCACAATTACTATTGTCACCTATTGTGATTCTGTCCGGTTGTCATTCAGCCGCCATTTTAGAGCCGAAAAATTCTATGCACTGCTGCCCAGTGTTGCCAACCTTAGCATACAGAAAATCCCTCGATCGACATCAAAAAATCCCTTCTTGCCCCCAAAAATCCCTAAAAATCGAGTTCATATCAGATTTCAACGTGTCAAATAGTCAAATACCTATGCATAGATTCTTTATTTCCAACGAGAAATACAAAAAAACATTACAAAAACTAATTAAGCAATTAAACATCCTAAAAAAAAACATGGTTGAATATCAAAATATAACTCAATTTACTCATTTAAAAATTGAGTTATATTTCTCATGCTAACTTGTGTTCCTGAGTTACTTCGTAATTAACAGAAGTTAAACCAGCAGAGTCACAACTGCTTTTGGTAACGCACACTGCATTTAATGCTTCTGACCCAATTTTATTTCTTTTTTTTTGTTTTTGTGTCTGTAACGATACTGAAAATTCTTTCAGCATCCGCATTAGAATGAGGCAAAATCAATATAAGTTTTATTAGTTTACCAAGACTAGTGACGGCCTGTGTCAGCTTCCCAAACTGCAAAATCAAATTTTAGAAAAGCAAGAAAATATATATTTGCTAATGTGATTTTGCTACTAAGGTTTTAATAGTTGATACACTGATCGACTTGAACCAATAAAATTCTTCCTGATAAACATGCAAAAAATCCCTCAAATTAGAAGATTTAGGGCCGTTTGCACCGTAACAATTAAGCCTGGTTTAACGTTAAGTGCAGCTTAAATTTTAAAATTCGTTTGCACAGTATGCTAAGTGTTCCTTAAATCTCTTTAAGGAGAGTTTAATTTAAGCCCGAAATTTTGAAGGCTTAACGGCCCCTTAACCTAAAGAAAAGTTAGAAGCTTGCGCACTTTACAACATTGAATATACATACGTACAATATCGAAAATGGCGGGAAATGCCTCTGATGTAAATTTTGTCAACATCTGTGAATGTTTTCGTTGTTTTTTATGATCAGTTATTCACTTTGTAGTAGCAGATATGAACTTTTTGGATGAAGAAGAGGATTTGCTAAATACATATATCAAGCTAGTTTTGTTCCCCTATTATATAAAATACATATGTTTAACGTGACACCTTTGATAATATTTACTGCAGTTTGAAAGAAACAAAAATTTAAAACTAATAGGTGCTCACAGCCACAAAAACGTAATGTTGTCAACAGTTATGATTATTCAAAACTTTATGGTTCACAACAAACCGTTCAACAAACCCATCTGCAACAAAATCGTCTTGCTTTCTTACCGACAGAAATGAACAAGACCTGATTTGAAAATCAGTTTTTAGTTCTGTAAACTACTAAAAGTTAAATTTACTGTGATTTAGACCAAATGAAGGAACAAAATACAACATTGCCAAGTGTATTCAGAACTTTGCTAAACCTCCTTTTATTTTTAACGGTGCAATGCATTTAACTTTAAGCTACACTTAATTATTTAAGGATCCTTAGTTAAGCTACCCTTAAAATTAGAACGGTGCAAACGGCCCTTAAGGCCCGGTTATAGTGTTACCGACCGAGTCCATTTTGTACCAGAATCTTATTTCATGCTTTTTGTGAAAATAAGAATATGAATAATAATAAATAAAATAATAATAATAATAATAATAAAATTTAAAAAGGGGAATCATTTATAATTAAGTAGTAATTAGTCTAAAGCAATTAATTGTTATAAATCGTAATCAATTAATTCTAAAAATCAAGAAATATAATCAAGGGCATAAGGATAGCATTAGGATAATGTACGCATGTTTTGCGAAAAGATAGTGCAAACAGAAATAAAAAATATGCTTTTATTTTCCTGAAAAACATGAAATACATATGATAAAAAACATAGGCGTTCTGTAAAACGCTGCTTCCTAATAGTTTGTACATTATTTCATAGATAGCACCACAAGATAAAATAGTCAAGGCCAATTGTGGTGTAGCAGATACAGTTGGCCTTGAAATAGAAAATAATGTGGGAAGGAGAAAGAAAGCTATATACCCTTTCCTTATTAAAATATTACAAATACATTTGATACTTTTATACTAAACTTGAGGGGTAGCAGAATTTATTAGTTTGTGTAGGAATATTTTATTTTTTGAGCCCCATCCAACTACATAAAGAATAGATAGGTATATTTTATTACTTTCTTATACCTACGTAGTATAAGGATGTATTTTGATGAAAATTTTCGACCTCGAGATTTTTACAGATGTCCACGTTTTGAAGTCCTCTGATACCAAATAATGAGGTGTGGCCACCACACGACTTTCTTATACGTATGAGAGTTTCAAATTACAGAATTTTAAGAATTTTTTTATATAAAAATTATTCAAAATCGTATTATAAATACTTCTATTCTCTTAATAAATCCCTATAGAATGCATATTTTGCAAGACATTCGAAAAAAAATGAGGTGTGGCCACCACACGACGTTCTTATACGTATGAGCGTTTCAAATTATGGAGTTTTAAATTTTTTTATATAAAAATGATCTAGAATCCTATTATAAGTACTTCTGTTCTCTTAATAAATCTCTATAGAATGCATACTTTGCGAGATATTCGAAAGAAAGTGCTACTCGCTAAGAGTTAAACTGTTAGGTACTTCCAGTCCGAATTTTGAAATTTCATTTATACAAAAAATATTTCAAAACCAACTCTAAATACTTTTGTACTCTTGACAAATATTTATAGAACGCATAATTTACGACATATTGGCAAAAAATCGCTATTCGATAAGAGTAAAAGTAATACTTCCGGTCCGAATTTTCGAAATTTTTTTATACAAAAGATATTGAAAATTAAGTTCTAAATACTTTTGTATTCGTAGCGTATCTGTCTAAAAAGCATGACTTGCGAAATACTTGCACAAAACTGATTTTTGATAAGAGTAAAAGACCCGCCTTCCGGTATCAATTTCGAAAAACTTTTTAAATAAAGTTGTTCTCAATTTTAATTTTAAGTACATATGAATTCTTTATAAATTTATTTAAACTTAGTAGTTGACAAAATATTGGCAAAATTCGATTTTTTCACTGAAGTAAACTACTACTTCCGGTCTATGAAAACCTAATCAGATCTCAAGAGGGAGATTGTACACGTCACGCGCACACCACACACACACAGACAGACAAACAGACATCTTTCAAAAACCACTTTTTTGGTGCCAGGCGACTTCAAAACGTGGACATCTGCAAAAATCTCGAGGTCGAAAGCTCTCGTCATCACAATACTTCCTTATACCACGTATAAGAAAGTAAAATGGTTTTTAAAAAATGTCTCTCTCTTTGTGTGTGTGCGTGTGACCACGATAGCGATCAAACCGCTATAACTATCAATTCCAAATATTACGAGTATAATCTCCCTCTTGAGATCTGATTAGATTTACAGTAAAATCGGCATACCGGAAGTAGTAATTTATGTGCTTAGTGAAAAAATCGAATTTTGCCAATATTTCGTCAAGTACTAAGTTTAAACAAATTTATAAAGAATTCATATGTATTCAGAATTAAATTTGAGAAGAATTTTATTATGAAAGTTTTTTGAATTCCTGCCGGAAGTAGGTCTTTTGCTTATTGAAAATCAGTTTTTTGCCAATATTTTGCAATTCATGCTTTTTGGACAGGTGCGTTACGAGTATAAAAGTATTTAGAACATAATTTTCAATACCTTTTGTATCAAAAAAATTTCCAAATTTGGACCGGAAGTAAAACTAAAGCGAAGTTTAAACAAATTTATATAGAATTCATATGTATTCTGAATTAAATTTGAGAAGAATTTTATTATGAAAGTTTTTTGAATTCCTGCAGGAAGTAGGTCTTTTGCTTATTGAAAATCAGTTTTTTGCCAATATTTTGCAATTCATGCTTTTTGGACAGGTGCGTTACGAGTGTAAAAGTATTTAGAACATAATTTTCAATACCTTTTATATCAAAAAAAATTCCAAATTTACACCGGAAGTAAAACTTTTACTTTTATCGAATAGCGACTTTTTGCAAATATGTCGTAAATTATGCATTCTATATATATTTATCAAGAGTACCAAAGTATTTAGAGCTGGAAATTTGGACCGGAAGTATCACTTTTACTCTTGAGTTGCATTTTCTTTCGAATATCTCGCAAAGTATGCATTATATAGACATTTATTAAGAGAATAGAAGTACTTATAATAGGATTTTGAATAATTTTTATATAAAAAATTCTTAAAATTTGGCTAATTTTTCTATGAAATAACACTATTTCAAACAATTTTGTATAATTTGAAATGCACATTCGCATATATATTTTTTAATTCTTTATTTCAAAAGTAGGACAATTTATTTTTTTATATGAAGGAAATACAGCAAGAAAATACTACTTTTAAACTAAAAAATATATAAGTACATGGTAAATAATAAAATTTTATCATGGGCAATACTATAACTCAACAAATATAGGGAAACTTCTAATAAGCAATGTAGAGAACATATTTGTAGTTGAAAATAGAAATATATGCGCCTATCAGAAAAAAAAAACATTTTTTAAATATATTAGAGTGTTAAAGAAATTTACATTATTCGATCGTGTTTTCTATTTATTTTAAATCTCTCTTCTGACCGAATAAATAATATTTACACACTTATATTACCCCTTTAGCACATACCTCTGCTTTATATCCACTTACAATAATGTGTAGGACGGAAAGAGAGGTATACGACTTGCAAGGTATTCTCCCTCTTACTTTAGAAGACCGATATTCATTCATAATGTTACCTGCGCGATCCAGTTCGTTCTACAATTCAGTAAATAAATCGTTTGCTTTACTTTCGTCTGCATCCCCATGGCAACGAACTAAATTTTAATTTTAGTGTAATCCGTACATTTAGCGACATCTATATAGCATTAGATTTCGACTCTAGCTAATTTCATACCTATTGAAATTTTTACCGACTATAACCGGGCCTTAATTCTAAAATAGAATTCTTTTCGACAAGGTAATTTGTGTATTTTACATTGTTACTTTGATTTTAAATTTATATTACACTATTATTATAAACTTTCATTAATGTTATTAAAATGAGATTTAGGCAACCGTCTCGACTTATTTATAAAAGTACAATGGAAAATTTAGTTTTAATTTGTTATTTTGATATTATAACGTGTGAATTATTGTTTGTTGTTTTAAAATGTAGGTATATCCATATAGACGCGTCAAAAGGATAGGAAGACAAGAATCGCGTATAAGTGGCGCCATCTCATGAAGCATATGTATAACACTGCTATTGATCGCGAAAATTATATATCGAAAACTGTAACACATAACTTAAGAGAAAAGCAATGTTAGTAAAAGAACCTATAGAGTTCACTAACGTTTAAAATAAGGTTTCAGGTTAGAATTTATTATTATTTTATTATTTATTTTAGTTGCAATGTGACGAAATAGGTAAGTTATCGCGCTAGTGCTTTCCAATAATTGTTTTCTGGTTTAGACTAAAATTTAATGTAACGCGAAAAGTTAATTATAATTATAGAATCAGTGATTTGAATTGTCTTACTGTTTTTGCTTGTTTTACTTTTCCATATAAAATGACTGGGAGGAATACACATCACTGTTGCGCACCAAATTGCAAGAATGTATATTATTTATATATTACAGATACTTCTTACAGAAATAAACACTTTTTTCAAGTTACTGCAAACAGGGAAATGATTTGGATAGAATCAGTTCGCAAATTTTGTAAAGCTGATTTTAACCTCCCGAGCAAAAATAGTTTCTTTTGCGAAGACCACTTTGAATTAAAATGTTTTAAAAATACTAAGAAGAATAGTCTCAACAAAAATGCAGTGCCAACAATATTTTGTGAATCAAACATTAGCTCAACATCCGTTAATTCTCTTAATGGTAACATTTGCTTGAAAAATACTGTAGAGTCAGTTAAACAGTTTGTTAGTGAAACATTAAAGAATGCTGAAATTAATAAATGCCAAACATCAGTTTCAGATGATTTTTCAGAACCACCATTTAAAAAGCCAAAATACACTTATTCCAAATTGCCATCTGTAAATACCACTGCGAGTACTAGTACTGTTATTGTTGACGACACCATGCCGGATGAAGCAGAATCAAATACTGGTTGTGTAAGTACTTCACCTAATACTTCATTTTGTCAAAACTCTACTTTTAAGTCGAATACAAGACAGCAACAAACACTTTTGCAATCTCTCAATGTAAAAAGAGGGTCTCACCTTTCAAAAGATCTTAAAAAGTTTTATTATTTAGACCGTAAACAAAAAAATCAGATTTTAAAATTAAAAACAAAATTATTAAAGTGTAGAAATAATTTGTTCAATGTTCGTAATATCGCTTATTCCAATTTATTCACAAATTTATCTCAACGTATCGATCCTATCGGAGTAAAATTTATTGAATCACAAATTAACAACTGTAAAAAGAGACGTCCTATATATAACTCAGAAAATAAAGCACTTGCTTTAGCCATTTATAAACGGGGTCCAAGGTGCTATCGATTTTTACAGAAATTTTTCATACTACCTTCTAAATCTTCCATTAGAAAATATTTAGGCCAAATACCTTTAGAAGTAGGAATCAATAAAAAATTTTTATCCAAATTATCAGAACGTGTAAAGAAAATGTATCCAAGGGACCGGGTTTGTTGTTTAGTATTTGATGAAATAGCTTTGTCTGCTGGTTTAAATTATAATATTTCTAAAGATCAAGTAATCGGATATGTAGATCTTGGATCTCTGGGTAGACAAAATGAAGTAGCAAATCACGCTTTGGTGTTTTTGGTGCAAGGTATTAGTAAACATTGGAAGCAACCTATTGCATACTATTTTACTAAAGATGTGGTAAAAACACATGATTTAAAAGTGTTATTGCCTGAAATAATTTCAGCTTTACAATCTTGTGGATTAACAGTAATTTGCACAGTTTGTGATCAGGGTTCCACTAATAGATCAGCCATCAGACAGTTACTTTTAGACTCGCAAAATAAATCTACTTTTAATGTTAATGGTCAAGAAATTATTCCTATTTTTGATGTTCCTCATTTATTAAAAAATACCAGAAATGCTTTATATAAATATAATATAAAATTTTCACAGAATAAGACGGCTAAATTTAATCATATTGTTCAATGTTATGAAATAGATAAATCGAAACGTTTCCAAGGTTTACGAAAGTTACATGACCATTATTTTGATCTCAGTCGTAGTAACATTAAAATGAAAGTTAAAATTGCAGCACAAACATTAAGTGCCTCTGTAGCTCATGAGATTGAGTCAATGGTTAGTAATCCCAGTACCGGTATACCTGCTGAGGCTATTCATACAGCAGAATTTGCTAATGATATCAACAATCTTTTTGATAGTTTAAATTCTCGGTTAATTCAATTAAATAAAAATAGTTCTTTAAAATCTTGCGTCACTAAAAACTCAGGACATATGAAATTTTGGAGTAGCATGTTAGAGAAAATTAATTCTTGGCAATTTGAATCAGTTGAAAATAATAAAATTAAAAACATTCTTCCTGTAAAATCTGGTTGGATTTTTACGATAAAGGGTATTCAGAAAATTTGGAAAGAATGTTCAGAGAAACATGGCTTCACCTATTTAAGAACGAGATATTTAAATCAAGACCCTGTAGAAAATTTATTTAGTTCTGTTCGGCAGTGCGGTGGATTCAATGATAACCCAACTCCTTCGCAGTTTATTTCAGCCTTAAAAACATGTATTGTTAATAATTTAGTAAGTAACCAAAATAGAGGTTCAAATTGTGAAGAAGACGGGGCAACCCTTTTGGAAAACCTTCAGAAGTTTTTTGTAAACGATCCTGAGAGTAGTAGTACTATAAATAATAATAATGAAAATGAAGAATTTAAAAATTTTGTTGTTCCAGTAGTTTTAGAATCAGACATTTCCGATGAAAAATTTGATACTCAAGCCGTTGCATATGTTTGTGGATTTTTAATAAAAAAAATTAGATTATCAGAATGTATTTATTGTAAAAAGTGTTTACTAACAGAAAATTTAGAACCACAACATATTTTAACCATGTTTAAGGAATTTGATGATTCCCGTCGTCTGAACTACGTTACTCGAAATTTGGTAATTTATGTTATTAACATACATGATGCAACAATAAATTTCTTAAACTCATTTGGTCATATCAGTTCATTACGAACAAAATTGTTATCCGTATTAAGTCAAATAGATTTTTCATGGTTTTCATGTTCAGAACATTTTCATCAGATTAAAAGTCAATTATTAGATACCTCTTCATTATTAATAATAAGAAAACATTTTGACGATATCAATAGTAATTTTAAAAGTCACACTCGCAGAAAGGCAATTCAAAGAAAAATGAAAATCCTTTGTCAATCTAAAGTTTGATTAAAGATTGAAAACAATTATTTAAGTATATGCAACCGTTGTTAATTGTTTTTAGAGTTTATATTTTGTTAATTTGTTTAAAGAATGTTAAATTTTATTTTAAAGTAATGACAGAATATGCATTACTTGGCATATTTATCGATTCCATTCGCTTTTATACCGGTTTTGTGCCAAATATATGTTTATTTCGGTGATTATTTACTGAAGAAATTGCGTACATTGTTTTTGATTTTTTAATGGATATAAATAGTTTTTTTAAGCAATGGTAGATACATATGTCTACGATTCTACTGATTTTTCTAACTCATACTGTTACTATGAGTACTTACTTAAACTTTCACTGAAAATAATAATCAGTAGTACATCGTACTGACGAGAACCAATATAGTTCGAAACAAATGTATCTAACAATAATATTTTTCATAAAGACAGATAAAGGTAAGTATGTTTGTCATATTAATCAATATTAATTACTAGTGATTATATTTTCCTATTTACAACAGAATAAAGCATTTAAAAAACAACTACTGCTTCTTACAATTTTTAGTCATTGCTTAAAATGTGAAACCAATTATAGCTAAATGGATATATTAAAAAATTCTATCTCTAATACCATTATTGTGTAACTTATATGAAATAAAATTCATTATTTATTGACTACGAAATTTTGTAAAAAATCAGGTCAATTTTTATATTAGAACTTGTATTTTTTTACGAAAATTTGTAGTCAATGATTATGAATTTTATCCCATATATATATGTTGTACTATAAAAATTGTGGCATATTTAAATTTACCGCCAACTGCTGGGTATTGAAGATTGTTTGGGAGTGACATCTATTGTACAGTTTTTGAGTTATATTTGTCTCAAACCAAAAACGCATAGGGCAATGTAGTTGCTATTTGTTTACATATGGAACGTTAGATGGCGCTAGTTGAGTCGTGCTTCCCATGAAAGACAGAGAAAAGAATCCTCTTATCATTAATTTAGTTTATAAGTAAGTAATTATTTTAGTTTTGCTAATGCTAATACGTCATAACTCTAAAACAAAGCCAAATGCTCTAATATCTTTGTTATTGTTATCATAAGTAGACAAATGCAAATAATTTGTAATATTGATAGGTATAACTTATTAAAATGTGATTTAGGCAACTATAAAAGAACCAGATACGAAGTTATTTTAACTTTTTTACCGGGAGCAAACGTGAAATAGAAGGTAATGTTAATTGATTGATACACCTCGCCTAATGGAGGGTTAAAATAGTTCTTTTAATAAGCTCGTTTGTACATCTATCAGTTTTAATTTCTAGAACATGTGTTTATATCTGTTAACTAATTCTAGACAAAAGCTCCTATACCCAACTTACTAATGCAAAATGTTATAATGTATGTTCAAGATATTTTTTGTGTCCTTTATTTTAAGTTCAATTGATTCACAAACGTAAAACAAGCTTTAGAAGTATGTAATTAAGCAAGGACACTAATATTCACAATTTAAAATTGCTGGGTATTACAATATTATTCGAAGATTATATAGATATGTTACCTACCTACTTACAAATGGTCCACCTAAGAATTGTCGCTATTGATAACTATTACAACTAACAAAAATATGTCTTGAATAATTAATTAGACTCTTTTTTAGCTAAGAAAAAATGCAGATAACCTGTGTTATTTTAAATATGACAAGAAAAATGAACGATTTAGTAGAAGACTTATTTTCAATCAAATTCGCAATTGTAAAATGTCACGGACCACTATTTTACTAATTATAGTAATAATCATAATTAAAGTTTACGTTTGTTGCTGCTTTTTTAACATTTATTATTCTCAACAGAAACGTGAAAAATACTCAAATCGCTGAACAGATTCAGTGATCAGGTTGAGTTGACGTGAATCGTAAAGGATCAATGTCCTAAAATAGTTATCGCCGCAGTATTAGACATAAGAAATTGTGCATATTGAAATGAAAACAGAATAAATGCAACCAAAACAGATTTAACAGAATCACAAACATAAAAGTAAATAAACACCTGCGATCTGAATTACTATTACAGTTTTCCTATTCGCCTAATGTAAACGATCCTTGCCGTCGAGCATTTTTATGCATAGGATGCCTTGATAATGCACTTTTATTACTGAATTTCTTCGGCGATTCTAGTGTAGTACTTACAAGTAATTATTTGATGATTTATTTATAGTCCGTGGTACAGATATAAGGTATGCCATAACTTGACTCAATTTTGTTTACCTTGCGCAGCCCAGCGTTTGTGTTTATACTAGAATCGCCGAAGACATTCAGTAACAAAAGTGCGTGATCAAGGCATCCTATTGATCCTATACATAACACGGTCGACGTCAAAGGTCGTTTACATTAGGCGATTAGATAAGCTGTAATAGTATCACAGGTCGCGGGTGTTCATTTACTTTTGTGTTTCTGTTAAATCTGTTTTGGCTGTTTTGCACAATTTCTTATGTCAAATACTACGGCGATAACTATTTTACGGACATTGATCCTTTAATGATTTTATGTGCCTGTTCAGCGATTTGAGTATAGTTTGGTTATTTTTGATTTTGAAGCATTGCTATATGTGTTTTTAATGTATTTCTATTAATAAGAACTGGGAACAAAATGCAAGATATTTTTGTTGATTTTAAATTTGGAGAAAACCTTTCAACGTCAGCTTATGAAGAATTTAGTACTCTACCCCGCCGATGAATAAAATTTAGAAAAAATTATCGGATTAAAGAAATTTAATTAATATGTCAAATTATTAAAAGCAAGTTTTCTGAAAAATCGTTCGGAGGAGATTTGTTTGCTTGGGTTCACGTTATAAATTGAATAGAAAGCTACCCCGCTTTGCACTTACTTTTCGTTCAAAATTAGGCAACCCACATTACATTGAATGTTATTCTAGTAAAAATCTTTCCCGCGGTTACAAATGTGTAAATATTTGGTCATAAATGAATTTTTATTCGCTTAGATATTGAGGTATTATTTCAAATATTTATTATATATTCCCTATGTGTAATAAGTACTCGGACATCCTTGGCTTATTAAATTATGTGGTATGCAACCAATATTACATTTCCGATCCACTATATAGGACCCTTAAACTAAAACATAAAACGAGTTTCTTAAACCAGAGTGACACTGAAGTTTTAATGCAAGTCTTTTCATTAATACAGGTTTATTATTTTGCTTTATACGTTTTTAAACTGATAATTTGTAAAAAAAAATATTGTAGGCACGCATTCATGACAATTGTGCTATTCTGTGGTATTATGTTTTATATTACTATTTTTTCATATAAAATCAACATTTCGCAGAACATACTTTATATATTTGTACTCGTATTTGTACAATGATGTCTGAACTTGGTCATAATTGACGCCAAGTCGGGTATTACATCGTGTTCAATTTAAAGTTCTTAACTTACATACATAAAACGCTATACCTGTTGAAGGTCACCGAAATGATGCTGAACAAAAACTTTTATTAAAATTAATTGTTAACATTAGAATTATTTGAAGCTTGAATCGATATAGATATACCGATAGGTCCAGCTCGGAACGGGCCATAGTCAGCAATGAGTGGCAACACCGAAACCCCTCTACCCGCAGCAGCAGCACATTGCAGTTAAGAATTTAGTAAGACTTAAACCGCGCAAGGATATAGTCGTTTGCATATTCGTTCTGTATACGTAATTTGCCCATTTGTTTCAGACATAATAAGGTCCAATTTATTATTATTATTGTATTCTTAGCTGCTACGGAAAAGTAATTTTAAGTAATAAAAAAACAATAACGTTTTCTAAAAGATAAAAGTAAAAAAATCAATAATTCTACAAAATAAATTCAAATTTTAAGAAAGTCACTCAAAATAGGAGCACGCGGAGTGGTATCGTACACACGTTGCCACATAGCACGTTCCATACGTATATTGTTGCCTATGTATGGCCCGTCGCGGGCTGGACCTATCGGTATAGGTCGCCCTACTGATGCTTATCCGTTGAAATAATGATTTCTTGTCCTTCTTGTTTAAAGTTGTTGAAATTGAATTTAGCTGAGTCAAAAATAGATTAACGTGCAAAAAATATGTTGTTATCAATGATAATACGTGAAAGGGAATTGTTTCAAACAAGTTGCTTCTTGTGCATCAGTGATAATGGTAATAATCATAGTGAACAATAAGAATATTTCAAATATTTAATAGAAAAGCGTCTTCGCTAGTAAATAATATCGTTTATTGTCATTAGTAAATCTAACTGGAACATATTTATCTAATACATTCTTGAATGCCTAAATGAACTTCCAAAGTCCAATTCTCTCTGAAAATCTTACCTTTATTGTACTTATATTTAATTATTAACAGCAGATAAGTTCGTACAAATATAAAATAATCATTATATTCGGCTTTTCAATAGTATTTAAGCAACATTTTTATTAAAGAAATAGTTACCTAGAACTATTGTCGGTAGTGCTAAAACCACAAGTCTAATTGATTATTTGGGGTTATAGTGTCAATACGACTTGACAGATCAAATTTTGCAATGTTTCAAATTTGACGCCATTTTAATTTGGTGGATTTCTGGTTTTTAAAAGTTTGGAAGTGTTTGTACCAAAGAGATTGGAATATATAGAGAAAGCATGAGTGCAGTTTGTTGGCGAGGTAAGTGGTCGCAAGAACTGCAGGTGGGGTAAGGGGAATTAATAAACAGCCAAGCGATTACAGTCCTTAAGAAAATCCGACGGCGTCAATGAGGTCTGCTGTCATTGGTCGAAAGGTCGTGCTCGTGTTGAATTTAACGAAATCATACGAACCAAGTACGAGCACGACATTTCGACCAATGACAGCATGCCGTCGGATTTTCCTATAATCGCTTGGCTGTTTATCTATTGCCCTTACCCCACCTGCAGTTGTTGCGGCCAAACATTGCAGCTTGATACTTCCTCTATATATTCCAGTCTCTTTGGTTTGTACACATTTACTTCCCGCCCTCATTTCCCAACCTTAATTTCAATCAAATGCTATACATTTAGTTTATTTTTATTTTTTATAATACATTAAAAAAAGTCTCTCAACCACATTTTAATTAATAAGACGACAAAAACTTATTTTTTAAAATTAGGACATGTCGGTGGTTTTTGTGTGTACTGTAGTTCCAACCTCATAGGAGGCTGCAACTACAGTTGCAAGGCATCTGCTCCATTACTAACCCAAAATGAAGTCGCCCTTTGTCTTAACGGATGGCTTGTGTACGTTTCGATTTGAAATGGCTTCAAAAAGGGATCTACATTTTTGGGAAAAATAGATATTGACTTGTGTCCAAATGATTGATTTCGAGCTTCTCCCAATCTGTATTGAATGAAATACTTTTCACTATAGGAATATCATTTTGAAGGTTAACATACTTTTGCACAATTCTGATCCAATTTGGGTTAGATATCAAGAATGATCTGCTTTTGTTTTTCCGTCAGAAATTTCAATGAACATTTTTTCTCATAGATCAGTGTGTGGCTTCTCAGCTTCATCACTTCATCAGTCCTGCATGCCCCGGATACAAATTATAAGTGCTGCCTTAATCGGAAGAAATGTCTCTGGTGAGTTATTCAGGAAATCTTCTGTATTTTGCTAGCTTTTTTTTCCCAAAGTGTCAACTTTTTCCTAAGTTCTAGCATGGTCCTTATCATGCTGTAGGAGGCCTATACGGTTAATGGCTCTTTTCCTTTGCAATCTCATTTAAAAACGTGATGAAGGCGGTCTCCTGATACCATGTTATTTGCATTTTTGGCATCACACCAGCTTTCGTACACTTTGAATCCTTTTATATACCTTCGCTTGTATTTCTCGGATAGCAAGTTTTGCTCCATTCGCTCCTGCTGCTTCCCTCAGTTCCGGTGGATTGCAGTCCATGAAGTCTTTACTACTTGACATTTCTTTTATAATCCCTTCATCGAATAAACTGACGTTTCTCCAAAACACACATAACTTCTTATTTCTAATCAGGAAATTGTTTTAATGCATCCTTTACTATTGTGCATCCATCTTTCATAAATTTTACATTCTTTTTCTGCACATATACATACTACTAAATCTCAAAAATTTTGCAAGTTACCTGTAATGTGATGGCTATCAAAACCCAGATAATTTCATAAAATTGTATTTTCCAAACCACAAAATATAAAATTCTAGTTATATACAAAAAGAATAATAAAAAATATAACCACAGACAATATTTTTACACCTTAATCTTCTTCCTTTTTTTTTTTGATATCATATATCCTGTATAATTAAAAGTTGTACATACATTTAAAATGGACAAATAATGTAATATATAATGTGTATACCTAGACATTTTTTCTGCTTAAAAATCTATTTACTACAAAAGAAGCCACAAAGGGCCATACAATTAAAAAGGCTATCAGTTGAGGCTGCAGATCGAACAGCCAGTGTTTCTTTTTCACCTCTCTATCGACTGCCTTCGCTAGTTTCGTTCTCTCTATCGTGGCTATTTTCAAAGACAACGTTTCAATATCCATCTTGAGCGATTGAACAGTTGCTGAAATTTCCTGGGAGATATCTATCGGCTGCGTGACTGGCGCTTTGCTTTTCCCCCTCGGTTTGTGTTCTTTTGGTGTGTAACCGTTAGTCATGAGGGGAATGGCTGTACCATTTGGAATGAATTTCTTTGGTTCGGGTGTCTGTAACAATGAAATTAAATAAAATATATAACATAAGAAACAACAAAACATCTTTACATTCGATTAAAATAATCAAGTAAATTACATTAAACTTTTGCAGATTAACATTTATGAAAACTGTTTATTTCTCGTACATATAACTTTTAGTACCTGAAGCTTAAATTTGCCAGTTTTCGGAAAATCGCTGATTTCTTGGCCGATTTACTAGTAACCTACCACTATTGCAAGACTGGAAAGTCTTATCGCCCCAAAAAACAACAGATTTCCAATATTCATAGTTTTGATATAACATTGAATTTGCACATATTCTATCAGGCTTTGTTTATTTTCATTAGTTAAATACGGTTTTCTACCAGCGGAACAATTTTTCAGTTCTGATCATACCGGGCTCTTTTTTTATCATTACACATAGCATTTTCCCTATGTGTAATGATAAAAAAAAATTGTCAATGCTTTAGCGATATAGTCACTGTATAGTAGACAACCAGTTATACACTCGTATTTTGACAAGCAGGAACAGTGAGCTGTCATAAGATTTTTATCAGTCAATTTTCGTTAAACTTTTTATTAAAATTTTAAAATAAAAATTGAGTTTGTAGCAGAAACACTGTACGATACACGTGTTAAAATGTTATTTTATTTTGCTTATTTTAAATTGCTCCAGTTCCTAATCACCCTCGTGTGGAAAATCTTACTCGCAAAATAAAATAGCACTTTTAACAATTATATCGTATATAACTAATTTTGTACAATTTTTCTTACAATTATAAAATTCGAAATATATCACGTCGTCAACATCATAATTGCTACATTAAGGATTTCCCGCCATTTCCCACTGGCCGATACAAATAAAATAATAATCTGGAGATCCGTTTCTCTTACTTCTACCATAAATTATTTGTACGGAAAAATTAAACTTTGCAGCGTACATAAAACCTTTTACATTTATTACGAAACTGTTAAAATTTAGCGCGAAAGTATTTGATTCGGCAATAATACTTGTACTGGTAACACTGGGCGATACAGAGCAAAATAAAGCTTAGAAGAATTAGGTTATGTTTTTCATAAATAAAATGCAGAATATCACTTGGAACAAAATAATTAGTTTATTATAACAATTAAACGAACTTAAATGTGAAGTCTAATATCATAACAAGTTCTCGAAATGTCCACTTTGTCTTTCAAGGCAATAAGCAAGGCGATCTTGAAAGCAACGAAGTGTATTTCTAATAAATTCTGGCCTTATTCCATTACATGCAGTACGTATACGCTCTTTTAGATCATTCAAGCTGCGTATTCGTACATTGTTGTAAATTTTACTTTTTAGGTAACCCCAAAGAAAATAGTCATTTGGAGATAAATCAGCGGATCTTGGAGGCCATAGTATGGGACCAAATCTACCAATCCACCGTCTTTGAAATAAGTTATTTAAAAAATTCCTGATAGCGTTAGTAGAATGTGGCGGAGTCCCATCCATTTGGAACCAGGGTTCATCAACATTCATCATCTCAATTGATGGAATGATATGGTCTCTCAACAAATTCAAATATTTCACTGCAGTGAGGTTACCGTCAATAAAAAATGGGCCAATAAGTCTATCGCTTATTATTCCAATCCAGACATTAACTTTTTGAGGGTACTGTGTTCGGGTCAGGTTTTGAGCGTGAGGATTTGTACGGGACCAGTACCTAATGGATTAATGGATAGGAAATTTAATAATTTTTCATGGATAAATGTAGGGTACAAACCGAAAGTTCTGAGAGTTGACTTCACCGTTTACGGTAAATGTAGCCTCATCAGTAAAAATTATTTTATTTAAAATTTCTTGGTTTTCATTTAACATGTTAAACATTATTTCACAAAACTCAGTTCGTTTTATCTTATCCTCTTCGAAAAGCTCTTGATGATTTGATATTTTGTATGGCCTATATTTAAATTCTTTCAGAGTTTTGTATACCGAACTGTACGATACTCCAAAATGTTTAGCTACATCTAAAAGAGATCCTACGTTCCTCTACGTAACACAGGATATTTAATTTCATGTCTTCTGTTCGAACATGATTGGTTCTATTTCTTTTTTTGTGAGAATTTAGAACACAACCATCTTCTTGAAATTTTTTAAAAAAGTTCAGAATTGTTTTTGCACAAGGTATAGGCCTGTCTGGATAATTGACGGAAAACATGTCTCTAACTTGCCTTATTTTTCTGGTACCACATTACTATAGCCACCTTTTCATTTCTGTTGTATTTATCCATGATTTATAAATAAATTATCTATTTTTTAATAAAATGTATTTAATTTATGACTTATGTTTGAATAAAAATTCAGAAATATTAGACATAAAAAATGTTTTTCCCGTCATGGCAACCTGATTTAAAAATTAATTATACGTAAATTCTTCATTAGTGTATAACTGGTTGTCTACTATACAGTGACTATATCGCTAATGCATTGACAATTTTTTTTTATCATTACACATAGGGAAAAGCTATGTGTAATGATAAAAAAAGAGCCCGGTATATATAATACTACTATATCGCAGGTAAACAAAGAAAACTTCGCTCCAAGATTGTGAAATAGAAGACATGGTGCTATGCCGTTTTAGAGACACGTTGTCCAAACTGCGCATGCGTTACAAATAATTTTTCAATTTTAGGTCTGTTTGTTTATCACTTAGATTTATTACTATAAATATTTGATTAAAGTTTGTAAATAGTAAAACAAGCATAAATAGTTTTAAATTAATTGTGCCTTGTTAAATGTAAAAAAATAATTTAATTTCTCTTAACCAATGAAGAAATATTACTGTGGCGCAATATGAAAATCATAGACAAACAAACGATCATACTGAAGAAATACATTTGTCAAAAGTTGTGCGAATTCTGGTTATGTTATAGTAAACATTATAAATTAAAAGTAAAACCTATGGTTTTAGTTCGATTGCATTGCAACTGTATTTCTTTGAAGATATCATGGTGGGATATCGTGAATAGAAAGAGAAAACCTCTATAGATCATGTACAATAATTTGTGATATAATAACAACACCAAAATTTATCAACTCAACATTCAAGAATAATAATAATGAATTAGATAATGGTATTCTTGTATCCTAGAATTACATCAACACATACATCGAAGCAATGTACAGAAATAACATAGTAAATTCTGCACGAATTTGGTAATTCTACTACTATGTTACACATTAAAATATTTGAATTGCTCATAATAAAAAGGCATCTATTAAACCTCTTAGAAGAGACGCATACCAATCTTTTTGACATGTCCACCATAGAATCCACAGGTCCCATATGATATGATAATAATATGCTGATTTTGGGTATTTTAAGAAGAGAGTGACCGGTTACTGGAATTTATACCATGATGCATCGATGATTGTGAAAATAACGAAAGAATTAACACATTACTTATCAAGTGATGAGGTGTTTGTTTTTAATTTATACTTTGCTAAATACATAATTTCTGTCACTAAATTGTATTGTAATCAAGCACATATAGAAAGTACTTTATATTAAACTTTACAATGAAATATATTTTGGTTTAAAATAACTCGTAGATGGTTCAATATAGAGATAATATTCATTTTGCGAAGACAATGTGTGGTTTTGGACTTCTCCCAACATTGTGAAAGTAAATAGTGTAATGTTATGAATGGCAAGGTAGGCACACTTCATAAAATATTCCTGTTTTAATGATATTGTTACATTCTATAAATCTTTTTCATTCGTCTGCAATTTGAATTTACAACTGTCAGAATTTGAACTTTTCAAAACCTTAGCATGTACACCAACATTGTTTACTTGAACATTTTAAAAAACAGCCTACTCTAAAGAGGAAAGTATTTGAAGGCACGGTATATATTCATATAATATAAACTTTTCCGCACAGATGAAGTACCGCGCGATCATTTAAATTCTAAATTAGAGCAGTTTGTGAAATTTAAATTAAGTTGGTATATAAGTACTAATTTACAATTTGAATTGTCAAAGTGACCTTTCAAATTGTTTGATTTAGAACATAAGATTTTTCATACTGAAAGTTATTTTAAAAACGCCGAACGACAAGAGAATGGTGAATGGACATATTCAGTACCGCACTGCATCAATGATTTTCAAAATGCCTTCCCTAATTTTCCTGCGGATTATGAAAAATTAGTCCAAGAAATTTACACATGTGTGGCGAAATTTCGTAATGTTGGAACTGTAGGTAGGAAAGCTGGTAGTGTGGCGCCCAAAAAAAGGACTCCTGAGATTGTGGCAGATGTTGCAGAAAGAATGGAACAGTCTCCCAAAAAATCTCTTCGCAGATTAGCCCAAGAAATAAACCTTTCATATGGAACTTGTCAAAAAATTTTAAAAGAAAATTTAAATCTTTATCCCTATAAGATTAACGTCGTTCAAGAGCTATTCCCTCGAGATTTTCCTGTACGAATAGAATACTGTCAGTGGTTTTTGAATAATTTAAATAACAACAACACCTTGGATTTACCATTTTATTCTGACGAAGCATGGTTTCACCTATCCGGCTATATAAACAAACAAAATATGCGCATTTGGTCTTCGGAGAATCCTCATTAGTTTATTCAATCGCCTCTCCATCCGCAGAAAATTGGTGTTTGGCTAGCGGTTTCTAGAAGGCGTATATTTGGACCTGTGTTTTTTGAAGGAACGATAAATGCTGAGAGATATCGAAATAATTTACTTGAACCGTTTTTACAAAATCTTCATGATGACGAACTTTTACATGGGTATTTCCAACAGGACAATGCAACAGCTCACAAAACATGGGAAAGTATGGCTCGAATTCGCGAGTTTTATGATAATCGAGTCATTGAATTTCCGCCTCACAGTCCGGACTTAATGATTCTTGATTATTTCATTTATCCGTATCTGAAAAACACAGTTTACAAAAATAACCCACAAAATCTTGAAGAACTACAAGAGGCAATTTCTAATGCATGTAACGCTATAACCGTTCAGATGTTGGCAAATGCTTTTGAAAATATGAAACGGAGGGTTAACAGTTGCATTGCAACAGGGGGAGAACACTTTGAACACCTTTTGTAATTCACAATAAAACTAATTTATCTTGTAATGCTTTCATTTCCATTAAATTTAAATCGATTACACATAAGATTCACAAATGTCACAAAGTATAACATAACCGCAAATTTCAATTAATCAATAATTGACATTCTGGACAGCCTAATAAAAAAAATCCCGCCTGCTATAATTTAGAATTTAAATGATCGTGTGGTATTAATAGGCTGCTTTGCTCTAGCGGTGATGTTCTAGCTAACAAATTGTTTGTGACATGAAAACGACAAATTCAACCGTCTAAATTTTTCTGCCAATTTTAGTGTTTTGAGTCTATATAGTAGTTATGGATTCGGATACCGAAGAATCATATACTCCATCAGATATTACGGCTGCAGCATATAGATCTTTGTTGCCACAAAATTACCCGGAAATTTACAATAATCCGTATCAAAAAATTGGTGACGGAATGAGAAGAATATTCATTCGATTTTTGAAAACGGTAACATGCTTGGCGGAAATGGTGAAGAACTTTAAATCGATTCATAATATAAACATCAGTGAATATCAGAAACTCCTGCGAAATTAAAAAGCAAGAACGAAGTATATGCTAAAATCAGGTGTTTTGAAAGAGTGTCTTGCTACGTTGTGAAATATTTATAAGTACACCACGCAGAAGAATCTGTTTGATTATTAGTTAAAGCTTGGGCAGATTTACTAACGTTAAAACAGCAATGGGGCTGGCTGGAAATCTTCATCGGTGGTCGCAGGGTACATAGAAACTCGCTAAATAAAAAAAAAGAAGATATTTTGAACAAAATTTTGACGATTAAAAATTTAAATAGCAATGTTGTGCAGAAATCTCTAAACGAGGCAGTTGATCTCAAGTTTCAAAAATCTTTTAAATTGTAGTATTACTATTGATAATCATTGTTAGAAAAAAATCATTTCTATTAATAGATTTTTTAAATAATAGGTCGTTGAAAAAGTATAGTGTGCAACACGTGGGTGGAGCTGTTTTTACACTCGCGTGTATATAAATACCTTCACGCACTTGTAACACAATTATTATTTTCCATTAAATCACAATTTCTGAATAACACTGTACCATGATACAATCATACAGTTCGCAACATTATAAGTGTTGTAACGATTCAAATGAAAGTAAAAACTCACCTCTATCGTGTCGACGTACTCCCCGTCACTATGATCTGAATCAGAAGTTGACGGACATGGCGAACTTGATCCAGCTGAATTGTTGTATAACCTTTGGGGTGATGCGTCACGTGATGCTAAAATATACAAAAACCATGAGGAAAGCACACAGTGTATGTATTATAATGATGACAAATTATAATTTTCCAAGTCATCAGGTTCAACATTCACGATTACATTGAAAATTTTCAAGAATATTATTATTATTACTATGTTACTACTATTGAATCGAGAGGCATAATGATAATTCTGTCTGTCGTTGGGTATCATCATGCAAGCTGGTAGTTTACAGCATATTTCATATTTCTTATGTTAGTAACATGCGATATGAAAATATAGACCTTCCTTCAAGTTGATGTTCATTTCGTGCCATGTTGAAGAAGTCCTATAATAATATAATGAATCATGCAAAGGCCACTTCAAGGCCGAGGAAATACATACTGACATTGCAGTCAGTATCTATTCTTGCCTTCTTGCTGCTGTAGTAACGTATGCATACTCGCGGCAAAAAGTTTTGTCGGGTCTAAAGACCAGCTATATGGAAGGTATCACTGGTCAACTCTAGTAAATTCTAACACGAAATAGGGATTATATTCAATTTTTACAATACCCAAGTTTCAGTAAATATACTGAACTGCTTCGTAAAAGAAAATACATGTGGTATATGGAAGTAAATATATTTCAAATATTCTTCATTTATGATTTATCGCACGATAACATTGATGTGTCAACATTACCAAGAAATCTTTTTGCTGTTCTACAAATGTTTGGGGCTTTCCGAATTTATTTTATTTTTCAAAGGCGAGAATGAATGCTTTATTAAGATCTGGATTTTATAGAATTTCTAATTATTTATATTGATGATATTTACGAGTATGTACCTATCTGTCATTAGTTTTTTTCTGTAATATACCTACATTCTATTTATTTTAAAATAGATACAAAAAAATTATGTGTTTTTCATTATAATTTAATTCAAAATTCTTGATTATATTATTATATCTGCATTCTAAGACTTTTTTTCCTGGGGCATGTTTGCCTAAAGGCTGTATTACACTTATCAATTTCTTGACCAAGTTAATGACCAAGAACTTGATCAAGTTAAAATTCACGACAAGTCGTGTATTACACTTGCCAAGTCGACTTGATCAATTTCTTGGCCAAGAACTTGGTGGCTTAGAACATGCTCTATGTTTCTTCTCAACTTGATCAAGTTTTTAGTGATTTCTAGTAATATTCATGTTATAAAGTTTTTTGCCAACTGTGTAAAATGTAAACACAAATTCCATTTTAGAATACTGTTAAAAATGACATGTTAATTTGATACTTCTTGAAAGAATTGTATGCGTAAATTATTTATTTTCTTTTGTATCTCTTGTGCAGTTATTTTTACATTCAATATGAAACACAAATCTTCACATTTCTCATTTATTATTATTTGTTTTTATCTTTGTTTGTCATATTGTTGATACAGTGTTCTTGTTATATACACATTTAATTTAAATTAATTTGATATTTTCTTGACAAATATGATAATTACCAAAAGATTACTCAGATGTGATGATAATCTGTAATGTTATAATTATAGATGAGTAAATATATGTATATATGTATTATTATTATTATATTAATTTGATTTAAAACAAAGAAAACAATACTTTTAACATTTTACCTTCAAACACAATTTACACGTCAATTGATTTGCTGACCACTCCAGTAAGGCCATTTTGACATTGTTACTATTGTCGTAGCGCTCATCAACAAGAAGTAACCTTATTGATCAAGACTGATCAAGTTGTTCCTATGAAACAATGAGATTTTGGATTCGATTCAACTAGCATTGTCATGAAAGAAAACGATCCATCTACTGAGCATGCCACGTCTTTTATTTTGGAATGTAAGATATAGTTTATTTAAGTTTTTAGAAAATGTGTCACCAATGAAAGGGTTACCTCAAGACAAAAAAAAACAAGCAAAACACTGTCTATTCCAAAATACAGTGCAACATAATTTTTCAGGTTGAAGTTGTTTGCATGTGCTTCACTTTCTTGGTAGATTTTCTTTTTTGGCACTAAACCAATATATATATATATATTATGAGTATGGGTTATTTTGGTCCATAAATATGGAATTTATATTATATTTATATTATATATTATATCTAAAGGACAATGTTTACAAAGGCAGGCCAGAAACGCTGGAACATTTAAAAGGGATATTCGTCAAACAATTGCAGACATAACACCTAAGGTTTTCGATACAGTTATGCTAAATGTGGTTAAAAGAGCTGAATCTTGTCGTGATAATCACGACACCCATTTAAATAATATAATTTTCAAATAATATGTAATAATTTACCTAAACCGTTTAATAAAAGTACATATTAACTATTTACAAAATATTGTATTATTTGTCATAATTATAAATGAACTAAATCGCTTAGATATTTTTGCCGCACCCCTTATTTATCCCGAATTTTTTTTCCTGAAAAAATTTACAGCATTTCATTTTTATTTATATAGATTAAGTGGCGTGAATATTTAGATATTATTATAATTTACTGGAGGATAAAACATCTCCAAGCACGGACAAAACATAGGTAGTAGATAATAAATCCATGATTCCCATCTTTCTTTTTTGGTACCTCCTGCACAAAAAAAAACCGACAAAATTATCGATCACACCTTACAGAAATGTCTTGGAAACTCATAATCTGAAAACTATATGAATCCACTATAAAATAACCATTTGCAAAAAGCGAAAAAAATATATGGGAAGTTATAATTTGAAGCTTAAGTTGGTCGGTAAAAAGATAATATGTACTAACTATCTGTATTGCTTTTTTTTTACAAAGTATGCACGCATTACTGTTATCGACTGACACGTGAAAATACAATAAAAAAAGTTATTGTTCTCTTCTCGGTGTTTAAATGTGTCATTAACGCAACACCGCGCATCCCACGAAGTATAAATTCTCTCCTAGAAGTTATTTTTTTATGACAAACGGTGTCCGATTGTAGAAATAAGAATTACTTTTATAGTTTCACTTAACTTATTTACAAATGGTTTAAATACAATAAATAGGTATGTAATTAACAAGACAGAATGTTGCAAAAATTTATCGTTCCTCACAATGTTTTAAATTTGCGAGTTTTAAGTTTGCACTGGAGCATATAGAGGCGTATTGGCATATATTTCACAGCGAGATTAGTGCATAGACATGTAATTTGATCAATAAATGTTTATTTCTTACTGATCCATTATAT
The DNA here is from genome assembly GCA_963170755.1 of Amphimallon solstitiale. NCBI lineage: Eukaryota > Metazoa > Arthropoda > Insecta > Coleoptera > Scarabaeidae > Amphimallon > Amphimallon solstitiale. Next base: position 186,128,041 of record OY720676.1, on the reverse strand, counting down.
GTCAATAATACCGTAGTTACGGTAACCATTATAACATTCATAATTCCCTTGGGAATTTTTCTTTTTCCCTTGGGATATTAATTTTAAAATGTTGATTCATTGTTTTTTTTTAACTACAAATGCATTGTGTTACTACCACCACCAAGTGATATTTAAATCTCAGTAGTGAGGATAGTTCTGACCATTGGTTCTGACCGGGGGGGGGGGGGGGGGGATCTCACTTTGTTTTAGTCAGCTGATCACAAATGAAACGCGTCTAAATATAACCTCAGTTAAGGTGATATTATCTAAGATTTATGAGAAAAGGAAAGCAACTATTATTATTTCATGGCAATGGCATACTTGAAAATTGTAGTATTGTGTCGGGAGTTGTTCTGTGAATATGGAACGTCACACATATAATGACATAACCTTTAAATATTATTACGGGTGACGTGAAGCAAAAAGTGGAAACTTGGCAACGGCTAAAAAATTGACGAACGATGACGTGCATTGGATAGATAAATTCCGAATATAGGATAATGAAATGTCAGTATTATTTAATGCCTCTTTTTCTAAATTAATAAAATACAACTTCTTTTTAACTTACAGAATATGAAGACATAATTGCCACGAAATAGACGTACTTACTGAGGTAATGTATGGTTATTATGGTTAAATATGTACGCTGACCATTGACCTAATTATACCTACTAATAGACGGAGCTTTGCTCTCTAAATAAACGCGATGTAGTGGTGACAACATTAAGGAGAGACTGATTATTTATTAGATTTGGAACATGATAAAAATGATACAGTGACGATTAGCTTTCATGACGTGATCATACATTAAATTCAAAAGTGTATATTTAAACTGATTAAAAAAAAACTAAAATTTCTTAAATTTAATAAATGAAAATTTTATTATTATGGATGATTAATATACATACATACGCTTCCTAGTTCTGCATGAATATAATTAAAATAAATTCATATTTATATCGAGAATTTGTTTTTACATTTATGAAATAAAGTAGACACAAAATGTAAATTTATTGCTGTTTCTTTTTCCAAACAATTAAAATCCTATACATTTAGAGAAACAATACGTGTATGCTCATGAATGAAACACAATGAATGTTATTTCAAAGTAATACACCAATAACAATATTGAATAAAAATCCAGAAATTATACCTGCCGTTTCGAATGACCTCTTGGTACAATTGCATGTACCGGGGACTGATGATATGCCATCCAAAAACTATTAATTTTTTGGTGATTTGGTGAGCGATTGACAAACAAATTACACACGAACAAAAACTGTTTATATTTATAAACAAAACTCATCAAAACAAAATATATCAAATCAATATGGCATCCTGCAGATATTTTTCAAACGTTATTGCATGCAAATATTTGCCATTTTCAGTAATATTAATTTCAATTAATGTTGTTTACTTGGACGTTGTAAGTAAAGATGTTTTCAACTATTTCATTTCCTTTACGAGTGGTTCTTAGGAAAAGATGCTTACAACCTGCTGTGTTCGAAATTGTGAAAGTCGTATAGTAACGGTGATGCCATTAAATGTTTTAAAATACGAAGTGCCACCCAAACATTCCCGAAATTTGTATGGCCCGCGCGGTTTATTTTGAACTATTCAGGGACTTTATATAGCTTTTAAAATAGCTGCGCCATCTATTACGCAGAATTCGCAGAAAACTATTACAAACTGTCATGTCGTTGGGACAACACTGGTCAGTATGCCTAGTTGCCTAGCGGCTTCGATCTAAATGGACGTGTTTATTGTTAGCGAGCAGTTTTTCACTGCTACGTTTTCTTGTGTTTGCGATTTTGCAATGATCGACCTGCGAGAACAGCGTTGCTGTGTCAAGATATGTTTTAAATGTTATAAAACACCCGCAGAAAGGCATAAACTGTTAGTGCAAACATTCGGTAATGACGCTTTGGCCCAAAACACAAACGTATGACTGGTTTAAACGTTTTAAAACTGGCTGAACATCTGTTGATGATGATGACGTTCAGGACGACCATCTATCTACCGGCAATACACCAGAAAATGTCAGTGCTGTTCAGAATGCAATTGTGAAAGATCGTAGGCAAACCATCCACGACATCGTGGGATTATCATATGACACATGTCAGCGAATTTTGTCAGAAAAATTGAACATGTGAAGGACTGCTGCAATGTTCGTGCCACGATTGTTGAGTGAGAAACAGAAACAGCATCGCACAAATGTCTTCAGGTTACTGAAAAACAGCTTCGAACTGACTCAGATTTCTTTCTAAGGTGACAAACTTGGGTTTATGGATATGACCCTAAAACTAAACAGAAATCATCCCAGTGGAATAGCCCGTCTTCACCTCGGCCAAAAAAATCCCGTCAGTGTCAGAGCAACATGAAATCCTTACTGATCTGTGTCTTCGATATGATGGGAGTATCTACAAGGAGTTGGTATCTCGTGGTCAGACGATTAATGGAGAATTCTATCGTGGTGTCCTAAGGCGGCTAACGGAGGATATGAGAAGGAAATGTCCAGGGTGGCGCTTCACCATGCGATTTCTTTCTCTTTCCCAAGTTGAAAATGAAGCTGAAAGGGCGAAGATTTGACACGATAGAGAAGATTCAATCAGATTCGCAAGTGGTGCTGATCATACTGAATAAAAAAGGCTTTCAAGATGCATTCCGTTCGTGGCAGAAGCGCTGGGATCGGTCTCTGAGCTCCCAAGGGAACTACATGGAAGATGACGGTGGCGAATAAAAATTTTATATGATGTGATTCAAGTGATTGTATTTAGTGTTATATTTCGGACACTTTTGGGTAGCACCTCGTTCGTAGGCTCAAGCATTCAAGCTACTTGCTGATATATTTGATCCCCTACACAATGTTTCATCATTTTTGAAACACATTTTTAAAAGATAAATTCAAGTAAACGATCAACAATAAGTCCTGGGGGTATGGTTCATCATTGAACACGCTCTTCTTATAAGTATAATTAGATGCTTAGCACGCCATGTTTTAAATAAGTTCTCATACTTGCTTATTATAAGTTATCCGACAAAAGTTATTAAATATAATATAAATATTTGTGACGTGGCATTATTAATAAAATAATTACCTAAAGGTGAATTCGGCCTCGATCGCACCTTTTCTATAACATCACCGGCAATCAGTTCCAGGTCTGCTATACTGACGTTATCCATTTCGTGTGTGGGTGCATCCAAGAAGTTAGCCACTTTATCAGAATAACTCATGGTTTCCACTATTCTGTTACAGGAAAATTAGAAATCATACACACAAATACATATGCACATACAATATACCCATAATTCAATTTGAAAAGATCACGCATATTTAGGCAACCAAATATACAGCACGACAATGGGCAAATATGTCGTACAGTTCGCGTCGTGTTACTTGAAAAGTTACCCACGCAGATCAAGAAAAGTGATGGAATATTACGAGAAAGAGATAAAAGCATCATAAAATGTGAATAAAGACTGTTAGATAACAGATCTGCATACAACAAAAATTAAGTAAGTAATGAAACACTTGCCTATGCACGTCAATGTAAAACATCACACACTGTTTTGGCGGCATTTTGGTTTGCTTTATTTTTATTATTTAAAATTTAAAAACATATGGTGAGTCTGAAACAATCTACACAGGAAGAAATGACTGGCATATTTGACAGTTATAAATCTGCATCTTCTAGTTTCACAAAGTAAAGGGAGATGTTATTTCGACACATTTACTATTACACCACATACCGCATGTGTAAAATATCATTAGGCATAGGGAATCAATGCATACGTATGCATGTACATACTGTAACGTTTTCGGGTTCGAATAAACAACTCGTGCAATTATTTATTTAAAACAGTCTGTATATTTATATACTTAAAATTATATAACAATATAAAAATATAAAACTCACGTAACACACTTAAACTACTACAATTTAATTAATTATCACAGGTATTTATTTACATAACTAATATCTCTGTCCGTATTTATGTAACAGTTCTATTTATATAAGACGGCACTACTATATTTATTTATTTGGCTACCACTATTTATTTCCACTGTTCCCACGAGACCACTCGAGACTACCGAATTACTCCGCGATTACTTCTCCGCAATGAATGAATCCCGTAATGAATGATTCCCGGTGACCCAGTCGCCTTATATACACATGCATGAAATGTTCTCGAACAGTACCAGTAAATTCGGCAATATACCAGTGGAAATCTAGACTTTTTCTTGCTTACGTCGCACATCTGTGAGATGACTCACTACATTTACGATATTTACCAGCCGAGAGAGAGATGATTTATGGCGGTGTGTAAATAAGAGCGTTTTTATACGTTGCCCGGTCTGCCCCTTTTTTGCGTGTGACAATTTCGTTTTTATCGCGCCGAGAGATCTGATTCTTTTATTTAATGTAAACACATTTCGTTACAATACGATGTATAGGTAGCGCGCTGCCACGTATCACATACATACGTATGTATCGTACGTGTACACTGATTCCCTATGCCTAATGATATTTGACGGATATGGTATACAAGTTATAATAGAAGGTAACGTATATAATATTATTAACTGCTTAAATAGATTCTAGCTTTCGATCAATTTCGATATGGGATATATTGTCTTGTAAATGAAGTTCTCTATACATGAACTTAAGGAATTGTTTAACTCACGTGTGCAGTTCATCTACATAGCGGGCCATGGCTTCCGATTTGGACAAGTCTCCCAGTCTTTTCCAGGCATCGTACTTCGCCCTGGCTACAACTTCCCAGAAGGCCGGTCGTGGTCCTTTACATGGTCCCTCTGTAGCCTGTTTGAAGTATGAATAGAACCTCAACATCAACTCGGTACTGGGTTGGTATGATCCTGTAACAATACGAGACATACAATATTTATTCATTCCATAATTTTTTTTATAAAAATATAGAATAGATCAACAATAACACGCAATAAATGAACAAGCACAATAAAGAAATCACTTTGGAATTTCTTTTTATGTTTTGTGGTGTGGCGGCCTCAAAATTAAAATTACTAACTCTAATCTAATTAAAACAAAAATTTGACGTTTCGACTTTATTTAGTCTTTTTCAAAATTATAAAAAGTGCAAAAAACGGAATACATACTATGTTGTCCAAACACAACTGTAAAACTAAAACAAAATAAATAACTATAGATCATTCTTGAAACAGATTATTTTTTATAATTTAGTTTTAATATTTTTTTATATTTTGTGAAAACTTACCATGTTTTATTTGAACTTATACAGGGTTAGTTAAAAGTATGGAGACGGCGATTTATTGTCGTTAATATTCATTTTAGAGAATTATGTTCAATATAAAAGTTTGTTAGGATATTTTGATCTACATTTGAGAATATTTGATTTTTTTTTTCTTCAATTGTTTTTTAGTTACGCCTGTCCGCGCAGTTTTTTTAAATGGGAACTAGTAAATTTTACTGTATCATTCGATAGAGAATTTTTTTCTCTTTACAATAATATTTTTGTTTTTTTAAAATTCATTTTAATAACTTTTTTATAAGAAAAGGCCGATTCAAGTGTTTCACAGATGTTCGGTACATCGCAGATAGACAGAAGCGATGCGATAAACAAACTTGAGCGACATAATTTTATCAGTGGTTATTGTGTACGTCAAATCTTTGACAGAAATAATTCATTTGTGCAATTTGTTGCTGTTAATATTAACAATGGCGAGTTTAAGTGAACATGAACGAATTGAAATACTTATGATGTTGGGTTATGGAGATAGACGCAGAATTTTACAAGACGTTTGTAATTTATTTAATGATACGCATCCAAATAGAAATCCAATTTCTAAATCCGTTGTTGGTAAAACTTTAAGACGCTTTGAACAAACTGGTAGCGTTAAAGATTTGCCAAGGAGTGGTAGACCTAGAACAGCAAAAAGCGATGATAACAAACTGGATATTTTATTGGCTGTATCTGAAGATCCTCATTTATCAACCAATCAATTAGCGGCCAATTTCAATATTTCGCAGTCATCGATCGTATCATTTTTAAAAAGTGAAAAGTGTAAACCTTATAAGGTACACCTTGTACACGAGTTAACGCAAGATGATTTTGATAGGAGATTACACTTTTCTGAAGAAATGTTAAATATTTGCAATAATAATGAAAATTTTGTCAACAATATTCTTTTCTCTGACGAAGCTACTTTTTGCCTTACCGGTGAAGTAAACAGACATAACTGCAGATACTGGTCATCGGAAAATCCCTTTTGGTTTTTGGAGCACCATACGCAGTACCCCCAAAAGGTGAATGTTTGGGTTGGCATTCTTGGCGGTCATATTATCGGTCCCTTTTTCATCAATGGCAATTTAACTTCGGGTCTGTATTTGCAGTTATTGCAAAATGAAATAATACCTGCTTGTGCTACGCTCTATCCACATGAAAACAATGAACACCTGCCCAATGACAGTATCTGGTTCCAGCAAGATGCCGCCCCACCACATTATGGCGTAAATGTTCGTCAATATCTGGACAACGTTTTTCCCCACAGATGGATTGGAAGACGAGGCACCATTGAATGGCCAGCCCGTTCGCCAGATTTAAGTCCTTTAGATTTTTTTCTTTGGGGATACGTAAAAAACAAAGTTTACGAAGATAAGCCCGATAACGTCGAAGATTTACAAATCCGAATTACCAGAACGATACAAGAAATTCCCCGAGATTTTTTACAGAACTCTGTTCGGGGTTTTGTAAATCGATTGGGTCATTGTCAAATTACTAATGGACGACAATTTGAACACTTACTTTAATTTACTTTGTTATTAATTTGTTTAATTTTTCTTGTAAAAGTTATTAAAATGAATTTAAAAAAAACAAAAATATTATTGTAAAGAGAAAAAAATTCTCTATCGAATGGTAGAGTAAAATTCACTAGTTCCCATTTAAAAAAACTGCGCGGACAGGCGTAACTAAAAAACAATTGAAGAAAAAAAAAATCAAATATTCCCAAATGTAGATCAAAATATCCTAACAAACTTTTATATTGAACATAATTCTCTAAAATGAATATTAACGACAATAAATCGCCGTCTCCATACTTTTAACGAACCCTGTATATGAAGGAAATAACTTAACCAATTAAATTACATTTTTTTTAAAAAATAAAGGAAATCTGTAAACGGATAAAAATTATACTAAATTAATAATTTTAATTCTTTAATATAATGAAAATAGTGGACTTACCAAAGTCATTTCTAAGGAAGTATCTTTTTAAAGAGTAAATCGATACTTTTTCCTACATTTTATCGTAATTTCTTATATTATTAGTGGAAACCAAATATTTTTATTTCTTTTCATAATTGAAATAATTTTAAATCTTTTATAGGTTTTAAATTTCTGTGTTGGTTTGGTGCTAGTTTTATGTATTTAATGTCACTTTAAGTGTATGTCTTTGTATATAAAGTTTAAGTTTTTTTAGTTTGTTCTTTTATTAAAAAAACAATAGAACAAGTTGTGTATAATTTGAAACGCTCATCCGATTAGTAGCTGATTAAACTGAATAATTTTCTTCAGTGTGTCGACATTTATTACCATGTGTTTTTCAGGTTATTTCGCCCAACAATAAAAACAGAAAAAAATAATCTATTATGTTAATAATTATAAAACAAATCAGTGTAAAATACCAAATTGTGAACAAAATAAAAATTGTCCATTATAAAAAAAAAGTCTATACAATTTTATTTTGAGATTTTTTTTTTTTTTGTAAATTATGCATGATATTACTATAGATAAGCATTTAATTAAAGTCTTTTACTTTTTATGCATTCATTTCATTTTTAATAATTTGACATTAGAATCTCATAAGTAGGGCGCGGACACGAACGGTCGATGACTCATCGCCCATGGGCGCACTATTGAAATGTTGTATTTTTAAAGAGGTTTTAATTTTATTTATATAATTGGATAACAAGTGGCTGGTGATCTATAAAATACAAAATACCTTTTTATCTTCTGTAAGACTTGTTCTCTTTGAATTAAGTACATCGTTGTAGATAGTAAACGTCCTTTCTACATCGCAACTGGTTATAGGTGCGTACTGGAAATATTCTTTTATTTCAGCGAATTTAGCATACACAATTGCCGCAATGTTATTAAATCTGGATTTCTATTAAAAACTGCGTCTAACTTTTGCCGAAAGCCACATCCGAAGTCACTTGGAATACTTTTGAAATTATTAATAGCCTACATCTAATGTGGTTGATCCATCTTTTAATTTGAGATTTCGATTTTCAAAATATGTGATTAGTTTGGGCAAATTTCCAAAGTGTTCCTGAAGGCATAACAACTGATTTTTTAAATTTGGGATTTCTGTTAGTTCCTTGAACTCAGAAATACTTATCGAAATTCTCTGCATAAAAACTATTTCTGTGTATGTTTTAGTAAAGCTAAGTGACGAACGTGCGATATTTTGGCATTCTGTAACGATATTTTACAGACTTTGTAATAAATTTCGGAATCACTGACAATTCATTTTCATATCAGAAAAAGTAACATAAACAACGTTCTAGATCTAAATAAATGATAACTAAAAATGTACGCGTATGTTATTGAAACTAAACGAAATCCAGTGCACACTTACGTCTAGATAATTGGGAGAAGTCGATTCAATAAACCGGTATTAAAAAGACTATTACAAAAATTACGAAGTACGTAATTAACGGTCAAAACAATGAAAAAACGAAACTAACGTAAGTATGATTGAAAATTTTATTTCTCTTGCGAAATATAAGGTAAATATAATAAACTTTAAAAACCCCTCACGCTACTATCAACGCCGATGAAAAAAGGATTTTACTCATAAATTCCTTATTTTATGGGCATTTTTTGCTCTCATTCTCGGGCGTAAACAAATGTTGGAGTTCACCATATGAATTAGTGCTATTCACTAAGCGTGTGTTGTTTACATTATTTCTTTGCTCCATTGTAACTTCGTCCTAGTTTAAACCGGTCATGTCCGCGCGCTACTCATAAGTGCATTTTAAAAGGCTTTTGTGTAGTTATTTTGATAATTATCGACATAAACTAATCAAATTTAACAAAATACAGGTTAATTAAATTTTATGTATTTTTATCTACTTCCAAAAATAGATGTGAGTATATTGCATTTTACAACAATCCATTTAAAGGTATATACTCTTATCAAAAAAAAATGTGATAAATAATCCGCACGAAGTATTTAAAAAATCCCTTTTTAAGTCTAGAATTATGATATAAAATTGGGGAAAGTAACGAAGTACATGTTACTATTGTCTCTGTTAGCTTGTTTGTCTTTTCGATAAAAATAATTCCTCTTTTGCACTGATATCTGAATTTTAATGTCTCACATAATTTCCCGGCCTCTAAAGGTTATAAAATAATAATCTCCTGTTCCGAATTCATAACTGGTTTGAGGACGATGAATAAAAAGGACAATTTTAAATAATACGCAATGATGGAGGCTGTTGACTATTATAATTGATATGTTTTTGGCCTGGTTTTGTATTATATTGGTTTTTAATGTATGCCGTGAGTAAGCCGTCAACTTAGGGGTGTAAAATTTTGGCATCGCAATAAAGAATTTATTAGTGTTGGCATTTTTCATCCTTAGCCTAATTCAAGTCCTCAGAAGTATATAATAATTTTTATAAAAAGAAGTTATACCGGTGTCCCAGAATTTTCTAAACAGGTAATATCTTCGTTATTTGAGTAGATACAATGACGGAACTAACTTTGGTTTAAAAAAAAGTCAAATTTCACCAATATTTAGTCAACTACTAACTTTAAACAATTTTCTATAAAAAAATACGAATTTACTCAAAAACAAATTTGACCAAAAATTGTAAAAGGCCTACTAGAAGTAGGCCTTTTACTCTTATGGAAAAATAGTTTTTTGCGAATATCTCGCAATACAGGGTCAGTTTTAAATAGCGTCATTGAAAAAGGGGGTGTAAGAAAAATATGAGTAATGCTCGTACAAAAAAAATCGCGGTCCAATGTGCACGCAGTGACGAGAAATTGATTTTTGTTTCCTCGAGTCCGAGCCTGTCGCAGTTAATATACAAACATAATAATTTTCATATAGACGAATTTAAGTTTCAAAATAATATACTTCTATATATTTAACAAAAAAAACATGGTTATGCACCGTGGTTGTCAACTTTTTCCACATAAAGGCTATTCACAAAAAAAAAAACATCGCCATAGAAAATCTTTTCAATTTCCCGTCATTCTCGAACAAAGGTTGTAACCAGTTGATTTTTATCATTTTTTTTAAAGAACCTTAAGCTGGAATTACTACCAGTGGTATTTAGGAAATGCGTATAAGATAAACAAAGTTATGGACGGACTTTAACTACATTTTGGCCCTAAAAATTTAGAAATTTTTTATGAGTTACAAATAAATTTCTTTTGTGATTTCCAGTTAGGCATTTATAAGTATTCTTCAGATTCGCATAACTTGGTACCTATTTAGCGGTAACCCTGTATATTAAGAATAAAAGAGTATTTAGAGCTAGGTTTTGAATAATTTTTGTGTAAAAAGTTTCAACGGACTGGAAGTACTACTTTCACTATTACTTGATAGCAGTTTTTTTTATACTGATTTATCAAGAGTACAAACGTATTTTTGAAACAACTTTTGTAAAAAAAAAAAAAAAATCGGCCCGGAAGTAACACTTTTAAGTACTAAACCTTTACGTAAAAGTGTAAACGCATTTAAAATATCGTTTTTTTGTTCGTATCCTATATAAATCCGGAATTATAAGTTCAAGTTGTATGTGTCACCCACCTGTTGAGGTGAAACATATGCCGTAGTAGTGTACACATTATAATTTCTTTAAAGTAAACATTTATGTTTTAATATAAACGTTTTCCTTTAATTACTTTGAGGCATTTAACCGAAACGAAGTATAGTACTGTAAATAATAATTAGGCGCAAATGTCTTTTTAAAATACATTTGGTAATTGCTAAATATAGGAACGTTCAGTACTTAAAAACAATAAAAATATCACACCCAGATGATTACGATATTGTGAATTTTTGAATTTGCATCGCTGTACGTGTTTCTTTGTATATTTATCATCAAGAAGTTACTTGACATTTTAGTTATGCGTATCATTATGGTATTTTATTACTTTCTTGATTTAATTGACAGTCATACTTAAAATTATCGGTGAAAATGCATAAAATACTAATAGGCGGGGAGGTAAACAAGAATGCGATAACGCTAATATGTTTTTAATATAAACACAACTCAGAGTAAATAACGTTCCACCGACTAAATCTGATAGGTACTACAACTGAGTAGCATGACGCAGATACTCGCGGCAAAAAAAAATTAGAAAATCATTGATTACGTCTTTAATTTCACATAACACACACTCTCTACACAAAACTGTTTTGTCAAAATATGTGAAATTAAAGAAAAAAAGTATTTCCGGATTTTGTTCGAAACAGTTTATAAGGCCGCAATGTTGAAGCGTTTGCAAGGTAGTGTGGTCTACAATTCTATCATAAACTTATGAGTACCACCATATACAGCTTGGGCGCGCGGGGTATGATCACCCGATATCAGTCGATATTCTTCGGACGTATATTCGGCAAATGATCTCCGCTAGCTGTGTTCGCCAGATATAGATATATAGATTTATTTTTCCAGAGTTGTTATTTCGTTATATTTACTGGAGAGAATCTCTAATTTTAATTTCTATTTCAAGGGTCGGTCGTTTTTATGTTATTTTATGGTATTCCTGTTATACTTATTTATAGTTTTTTTTTTACCATGGAATTTCTATTTATTTATTTTTCTCTAGACATCTTAGTTTATTCTGCAGATGTTTCAGGCGGATTGTTTTTATTTCATTCTAAAACCCAGTTGTACTGCTATAACTTTGTACACAACTACATTATTATTTAATTTCATAAGGATAATCATAATTACGTTATAAGTATTACAATCTTCGCGTTATTATCGACTTAGTTATCTAAGTAATCGTCATCACTTAAAGAGAACATTTAATTTGTTCTTTTTGTCAATCTGCAAAAAAATAATCAGATCACTATGAGTTCGAATATGAGCAGGCAATGCTAGTATGTTGTGCCGTTACTCTAATATGTATTATCGGACCACGTTTAGATGCGAGTTTACGTATACCATCGGGTGATCATACCTCGCGCGCTCTTGCTGTATAGGTATAACAAACTATTGATTATGGTAATAGAGAAAGGTTGAAAATGTATGTGAACCTTAGCACAAAAAACAATGGTGTTATTAAATCAATGTATACATAAAAGAAAATATGATAACAAGTAAAATTACGAAATCCACTGACAAAAACAATGCAAATTTTATAACATAAGACATCAATTTACTGCAAGTTCTATACAATTCCGACATGCTGCGGCTGAAAATTTAATAAACACTTCTAACGTGCAACAATCAATATAAAAGCTAATAATATTTATTTTATAGAGAAAATTTAATTGAAATGATTTTATTGCAGACAAGAATACTTAGGAAATGTGTGAGAGGCAGTTACAAGAAGACGACTGAAAGTGAAAGTTGAAGATCACTGGTATCAACGTCCTCATCATTGCTGCCATTAATATTTATTTACTTGTTGGATTGGTGTGCATAATGTCAAATTTGATGTGTAAAACTTAAATAAGAATTTATATAATTCCGTGTAAATAGAAGTACATGTAAAATTTTTGGAAACCAAACACTGATTAATCAAAAAAATTCAAAATAGTAGTAGTGCTTGTTGGAATGTTCGAAAGCGCTTTCTGTTTACTTGGCATTAAAAAATGTTCTTTAAAGTTTATTTGGAAAATACGTTACCAGCCCCGCTGACTTGCATTTCAAACGATTTTCTTTCAAGCAAAATTTTAAAATTAAAATATGTTAATACTTTGGAAGGTACATAAAGGACTAATGTACACCAAGCTGGGGCATTGCGAACAACAACGTACAGACAGCTGTTTCGAATTCACATAGATCTCATCAGTGTACGAGAGTGCTGTTCACAATGCCATACAAACTTAGATTACCTGCATATATAGTCGTCTTACAGATGCATATGAGAGATTCCCATCGGCATCTGTGACCCAAGCGCGACAACGCAAGGTAATGTTAAACCCTCCGCAGTACAACTACTAATCGGGCAACTGTAGATATACGTGCATTCAATGAAGACGCCTAAATGCACCAAAGTACTTCTTGGAGAATAAGCTCTCACACTATTAAATTATTAATGTATGAATGCACATCTACACCAAGCTGGCATTGCGAACAACAATGTATAGACAGCTGTTTCGATTTCACATAGATCTCATCAGTGTACGAGCTTGCTAACAACAACGTACATTGTGAACAGCACGCTCGTACACTGATGAGATCTATGTAAGATCGAAACAGCTGTCTGTACGTTGTTGTTCGCAATGCCAGCTTGGTGTAGATGTGCATTCATAAATTAGTAATTTAATAGTGTGAGAGCTTATTCTCCAAGAATTACTTTGTTGCATTTTATACATAAAGGAGGCTATGTACAAAAAATGTAAACTGTCAATTCGTTGCTAAGTTACGCTGCTTACGTATTTCTCGTAGCTTACATGAACCGGAAGCATTAAGCATTACGAGAATCAGCCAAAATCACACTTAAACTGATATACCGGGTGTCTGTTTAAGCTCGGCCACCGGCCATATCTCGGCAACCGTTTATCGTACAACCTCGCGTAAAAAATCTTGATAGTAAAATGGACAACGGAAATAACAACTAAAATATTTTTAAGTTTCCAAAATGATCGTAAGGGGGCGCAATTCTCAAGATAAATTAAAAATTCGATAATTTTTCATTAAATTCTAGATAAAGATAGATTGAAAATTTTTCTAGCAAAATTTTTAGACGTTTTTATACAACTTTCATTTGAAACTTTTTGATCTAACTCCCATACGAAGGGAAGAGGGGAGGGGGTATGTCTGCGTACAAAAGTCGGTATAATTTTGGTTTGCACAAACGGATTTTTAGAAAGAATTGAAGGACATGTAGCACGAAATTACGTGGTTGTCAAAGAAAATAACAGGGGGCGCTGTTCTCAATGTATGTATATTGCTGTTTTTTCTTTAAAATGGAACGGCATATTTAGCAAAATGCTTAATTTGCTAAATATGTACAAAAAGTTTAACTACAAGTGACACTAATATCTTTGCATTTCGATTTTCATGGCCTACCTTGGAAATCTTATCATAACGTAATTTAGTATCACTGTGCATGCCATTACGATAAAAATTTGCATTATGATGAAAATTTAAAAAAAAAACTACACTGTTCACTATTATTATTTTATTTCATTGTTGGAAAGGATAAGACTATATCTTCGTCAACAAAAAAGGTAGCAACTTCCGGTTTTCATCATTCTCTTCAGTTTTTTATGTGCTTCAGTTTTACGATATTAAAAATATACCGTTCCATTTGAAATTTTAAAGAAAAAACAAGAAATTTACATACATTGAGAACAGCGCCCTGTTATTTTCTTTGACAACCACTTAATTTCGTGCTACATATCCTTCATTTCTTTGTAAAATTCTCTATCTAATGATCCCAGAAACATTAAAATCCGTGGGGGCAAACCAAAGTTATACCTACTTTTGTGCGCAGACATACCCCCCTCCACTCACCCCTTCGTATGGATGTTAGATCAAATGAAAGTTGTATAAAAACGTCTAAAAATGTTGCTAGTATATTTTTTAATCTATCTTAATCTAGAATTTAATGAAAAATTATCGAATGCGCCCCCTTGCGATCATTTAGGAAACTTAAAAATATTTTTGTTGTAATTCCCGTCATCCATTTTATTATCAAGATTTTTTCCGCGAGGTTGTACGATAAACGGTTGCCGAGATATGGCCGGTGGCCGAGCTTAAACAAACACCCGGTATATTATATATAATAAAAGCCGAGTAGTCAAGGGCAACCAAACCCGGTCAAAATCGACGAAAATTGGGTACGCGGGGCGCAGAACTCGTCTCTGGATACGCGACATTGAAAGCTGCCCTTTGGCGTGAAGTTACCGACGACCTTAAATTGTTCCTCGACGGAGAGTTTTTCCTTCTAAGTGGAGCGTGTGCAGAGATATGGGCTTTTAAAGAGGTGCGTGCATACGGTGTTTTAACAGCAAAATGGCTTACGTCATCATGACGATGCACGTGACAACCGATCAAAATCGTAAAAATGTCAGGTATGACAGGCACGCGCGAAAGAATTGTAAAAGTTTCACATTGACGAAGAAATTTCAAGCCGTCGAGGTTTAGAGTGCGGAAAGAGGGTTGGAAACCAAAAGAGTGGACTTTTCCGCGACGATTGAGTGCACTGTCCACGTGCCAAATCTGTCGCTGTCGAAGGTGCGACTCATTTAAAGCTTTCCTGCAGGGTAAAAAAATCTCGCAATGACGAGTTTGCGTGTCATTAATGACTATATATTCACGTTCATCCATCGGTTGTCAAGTTTAAATGTCAGAAGGCCGACAAATAAAGATATTACGAAGAAGTGTATTTTTAATTGAAACGTGGTACCTTTCAGATACGTATTAGTGTTATTATTATCAATCGTTACTATTTCCTTTCTATATGAATATACGAACAAAATGCCGACGGATATGATAAAATAAACTTAAAGTGTATTATCGCACGTAAGTACAGTAACAAATATGACGATTTTGCTATATTTTATGAAGATATGTTAATAAATACAATGACACTCTATTCATTATATATGTCATCGAAATGTAAATTTCATACAACGAAGAACTTGAAGCAAGCTTAAATAAAGAAGAACCGTCTGAGTTTTGCCATTTGGGCCTGTCAAATTACGTTAGATGCACACGAATTATACGAAACCTAAATGTTAACAGAATGTTGGAAATGTATCAGTGTTCAAGTTATAATTATATAAATTTAAACCATTTTACGAATGGGATCATTTAATAACATTTCTCATCGATCTCTCTACATACAAATAATAGGGCGACTTTTCTTTATTTGTCAGATGTGTCCGAAGCACTTCGAAATAAAATAAATACATCAAATAAGATTCCCATAAGCATGTATGTCATTTCGTTTACCAATTCAGTTATAAAAGCAAGTATTTAAAGTGTGCGACTAGCTGGTTGGCACCAACTAATCAGAAGTACATTTTTGGTTAAATGGTACGACAGTGTCTAGCATCAACTGTATAGGAGCCAGCAAGATTTTCGATTGCGATTTAGAAAGTATATTATTAAAGCGTAATATGAAAATTAATTAATTCCCTCAATGACCTGTAAGTTTAAAACATGTTTTATTAAGTTAGCCTGACATTTCGTTCTCACAAGTTTATGTGTGAACAAATACAGTTCAACGAACTATTGTCACGATGACAGGTGGAACGACAATTTTGGTTAAACATCTTCATGTCAGCTGTCTGACTTTTCATTGTCATAGGTATGTGTCATCGAAATATCGTTACGATGACAGTCTGTCAGAAAATTTGAATTATACACTATTTCAATCGTAAACTTGACACAAAGCGTAGTACCAATTTTATAGAACTAATAACGTGAAACAACATTCAATTAATTTTTTTTTTTGATCTGTCGACGTTCACCATGGACTAGATGTACACAACTGATACAAAACCTGAATGTCAATAAAAAAATTTTAAATATCAGCGTTCATTAAATTATATAGGAATATTGTTCGCTTTGTGGGCAAAGTCTTAATAAATAAATTCATTTGCCACCATAATGTATAATCCATTTCTAGAGATATTTCTTTAAATTTAATCTTCATTCATTACAATAGCAAAGTTAACTACATAATTATCCTCCACTGTCATTCTTTCATATAGAAATTAAAATACCGTAAATAGTATAGGTAATAGTGAATAGGTACAACCTAACCAACTAAAAAGAAGAAGCGTATGCGGTATCATAAAAATTAAATTAACATTATGAATGACATAGGTACTCCGACAATTTTATGTATTATGGTTAGAGTTGTTGCCGATATGCCATACGATTTTTTAACGCATACACATAATCTGACATTACGTCAAACCAGTGAGCTGAAGCAGTGAAATCAACTGTTCACAGGGACAAATATTATACGGATCTAAATTCTAATTAGCTCCCTTATTTTCAGAAATAGCGTACCGAAAATAGTTATACCGTATGTTTTTAGTTGTTTTTTAATGAAATCTGCCTTATGAATACAGGGTCACTAACTACATATGAATATATACCGTATAACATTTACAAATTACAGTTTTAAACGTTTGCAAGTTTTGTCATTAAATACTGGAAAAATCTAAGGCAAGTAAATTTCTAAAACAAACGACCCCTGTCGTAAATTAAGGTGGAAATAATTGACAATACAGGGCCACTAACTACATATGAATATAATTATACTGTATAACATTTACAAATTACAGTTTTAAACGTTTGCAAGTTTTGTCATTAAATACTGGAAAAATCTAAGGCAAGTAAATATCTAGATCGAGGGAATCAAATACGTAAGCACTAAAAAATATACCAAACGGCATTAATTTAATCAAACATGAATTTACCTTTTATTTGAGAATATATACGGGAACTGATCCAAAGGAAATGATACAGAAGTAGTTTCTCGATTTTTTGGTATGGCTGTAAATTAAAGTTGAAAGAATTGAAGCCCACAAGGTCAGTAACTACATATGAATATGTTTATACACTTAGAAATGACAGTCTTAAAAGTTTGCAGGTTTCATTCATTAAATACTGGAAATATCCAAATAGAATTAAAGAATTTGAAGAGTATATATACTAAATTACATTAAATTCATCGATCATTAATTTAGCATCTTTTCTAAGAAAAGTGTATACTTAAAAGCAGGAAATGAAACAGAAGTGATCCGTATTTTTAATTTTTCAGTACGCAATCCTATAATTTGACATGTTGATATGTAATTAAGTTTAAGTGTAAGAATATCCTTTAAAGTAACAGGAAACTTTAACACTTATATACAAAAAATCCATCTAACGTTTGACTTGCGATGAAACTTCAATTCGAGTTATGAACCATCAAGACGATCAATAGGCGATAACACTTACTGGGAAACGTCAGAATTCACTGCAATAATAGTCTCGGTGGTGCAATCGACTTGGTATGTCATCTCAAAAATACTGTGACCTGACCGGACTAAATACTGAAAACACCAAAGATGTGACGATAAAGAGATGTGCTATCGAAAAAATATCGAGGAAGAACTGTCACTATCATCGACGTGTTGTGAAACTTTAAAGCCATAAAGTCGGCAAATGTTGGACAGTTTGGTAATGAAAAGTGAATTTATTTGGCTAATCACCTGAGAACATACGCGAAGCGAAAAGAAGGGAACAATATTTTCTTTCTTTTTTCTTTTTGACGACTAGAGACTCTAAATTTACAAGTTCAATATCTTCTATCAGACATTTACATGGGCGCTATGAGCAGACACGATGTGAATATGTAATGTTAAGGAAATGAAAAAATGCAAAGTTCAAGAGTGGTTTTTGATTGATGAAATGTGAAACCTATTAGATATGTATTATTATTATTACCAACACATAATAAAATATCTCCATCCTTTCCGCTATATTACTATAAATTGTCAATAAAATTAAAATGTTAATCACAATAAAATTGATCTTTAATGCAGAAAATATTAAATCCAATTGCCACATTTACATATTTCAACAATGATATTCAATTTGACAATTAGGTCTCGCAGATTTGAAGTTTATAGGAGGAACTTATATAAACATCAATTAACCTCTGACGCAGTGACGGTTTTCGAAAAAGTTTAAAGTTAATCCTTAAAGTGGCCAATCAATTTTAAATCACAATTACACTTGCCGGAAAACTTCAAAATTGACAAACCCAATAACACCGATTCTTATATAGTCTATTGTCTATTTTGAACGAACGTCATAGAAATTTATTTCGGCACTGCTCTCAACATCAAGATGTCCGACGAACGCGGTACAGGAACTCCAAACGCACCTAGACAACACGATAAAATGGTTCAAACAATGGAGGACAACAATAAACGAAGACAAATCCCAAGTAATAATCTTTCAAAAGGAATCGGAAAACATCAGACAACGAAATAACCATCAACAACAACACTACACCATGGAGTAGAGAAATTAAATACCTGGGAATATACCTGGATATAAAGCTCAATTATAACACACACATAGCAAAAACGATAACCAAAACCAAACAAACAAGATGTCAACTATGGCCTCTTATAGGCAGAAAAAGCCAGCTGAACACGAAAAACAAAATTCTACTTTACAAACAAGTATTACGTCCAATAAATCAGATGGAAAACCACTCAAATCAAAATCTTAAAAGAGCACTTGCATATGATGGAAATGAAAATTTCAAACACAAAAGACCTAAAATGGTTCTACTTTAATTCTTAATCAAAATAAAGATAAACAATAGCTAATCAAATTCAACTCCAACATTCCAAGATTCACCGCTCTCAGATGAAGAGTAAAAGAATAAATAGTCTAACTCAAAGCCACAATAAAGAAGAAGAAGAAATTTATTTCTGTTGCCTATTGTCGTGAAAATCAATGTTAATTGTAACACTTTACTTTTCATAAATGCATAATACATACATATCACATTTAATTTAACGATTTAAAGAGTAAAATGGGCAATTACTATTTTAGTAATGGAACTATTACTACATATAAAGACAATACGATACAGAAACATCATATATGGTAATTTAATAATTATTAGTTACTCTAAGATCGCAAAGTACTTTAATACACAATAACATCACTTCTTCAGAAAAAAATGAAGTAAGCATTACTATCCAGCTAATTTTTATATGTGCTGATCAGAATTAAGAATAATTGACGGGCACATCTATGTCACCAAGTTCATTTTTCTATTACCGTTTCTAACACCGATAAATTTAACTAGGATCTACGCAAAATGTCTGTATTAAATATTAAAGTACGTCGGCATAGCTGACAATGACAACTTAACATCCACATTAGGTTGACTTAAATATTATAGGAAACGTCACAATTGACAGGCAAAAATCCGTCTAACATTTAATTAACGTTGGCAGTCGCACGAAAATTCAATTGCAGGCTATCAAACGTCCAAACGATCGATCAATTTCAGTTCGTGATGACATCTGAACTGCTTTCATGATGACAATTATAACGCAAACATATATGTATATATAGGGGTTCGTCAAAAGTTTATGATAACGGACACTAGAAAAACCATCATGGCAGTGCTGGCGTTTTACAGGAAATTGGAAGAAAGATGTAACCGGATGTTATTTTGTTTAATAATAATTCTGTTATAAAAACAAGCACTTAAGGGATGCGACTGCTGGTTGTCATCAACCGATCAGAGGCACATTTTCTGTTAAATGGTACGACATAGCAGGATTTTCCATTGCTTGGAAAATTGGATAGATGTGGCTTTTACTTGGTGAAGATCTATTGAAATCAACGTAAAATAAAACAACAAATTTGTTTATATCTTCACTATATCTATTTATTTACAAAAATGTAAATGCTGTAACGCGTTTCGCTAACACTGTAGCTTTCTCAAACAGCGGTGGTATAATAACATTCCATTGCGTTTGAAAAATATAAGAGCGACAGTACCTATTTTTAAATGTTAGCAAATTTAAAAACACATTCTGTTCATCATGTTTTGTTAATTTCATACGACAATTGGAAAGATAATTTGGTTAAGCACTGTCACTGTGACATTTCGTTCTCGCATGTTATTATGAACGAACACACTTCAACGACCTGCTGTCACGATGACAAGTGGAATGACAATAATTTACCTAAGCATCTTAACTTCAGTCTGACTTGACTATGACAGTCTTACGCTAATTGCACACGATTTATACAAAACCTGACTCAACGAAATGTTCTAAATGTCAACTCAACGTTCAGTAAATTATATAGAAATATTATATATTTTATGGGCAAATTCTTAATAAATAAATTCATTTGCCACAAATTATAAATGTCAAATAATGTATAATTCATTATTAGACATATATTGTTTAAATTCAATCTTTATTCATAAACAAAAGCAAAGTGAACTACAGTTGCAATTACTCTCCATTAACAGTACCTCAGATACAGATTCCAATATCATTGTTATATAAAATAAGGCAAAGGAGTCAAAAGCAATTAATAACATTTTACTTACATTAAAAAAATATATAAGTGTTAATATTCATGTACCCTTGCGTCTGGCAGTGATCACATTTCCAAAGAGGCACATTTATAGAACAACTTATAGAGAAGAAGTGGACGCGAAGAAGCAATTCTAATTCGAAGAGTTTAATGAAACACTATAATAACAATAAGAGCGAGTGTTCAATAGAATAATTGTGTCTTAAATTAAAAAAAAATAATAACAAAATGAGTAATCTACATTACTTATACCAATATTGTATGACAAACATTATAGATCACCTATGATTTATGATGATCGTGTACCAGGTTGGTGTCGCGATCTTATTTCGATCGATTCAATTATTATTTGTAGTTTGGTTTTAATCATGAAATCTCCCCTTTTGTATTATTTTTTATAAAATATTTCATAAGAATTGCAAAATAACCCAACAAATATGAATTATAGAGGACTTTTTGCAATGTATGTAAGCAAAATGTTAACACAGATATTTCCACGTCAGTCTGTATGAATGTTTTAGTGTCAAGTATTAGCTTTACGCTAAATAAAGCCCAAACTTAAAACTTCAACAATGAACAGTCAAACTGATGTAAATATGCTTAATTATATTGTCGTTCGTCCTGTCATCGTGACAGCAAAAAGTATGCGTCTATACAAGGTGTGTCAAAAGTTTAGAAAATAAGATTTTTTTTTTAGCGTTTTACAGGAATCTGTAATAAACTGTAAGCGGACGCGAAAGGCGATTCAAGCTCGAAGAGATTGATGGACAGCTAGTATAGCATATATTCCCGATTAATATAAAAAAATGTAGTGGGTAATAATATCTATAAAGTTCAGCCGAATCACTCAAATCATAATTTTTGTTTGTTATCTGCAGAGTTGCACCAATACTGGTTAACGTTACTAGATCAATAAAAACAACATTTCACATGCACCAAACGTACTGATAGAATATGATGACTTAGTGGGTACTTGAAGAAGATCACTGATAGAAGATAAGCCCAATCAAAGGAACTAGCATAAAAATCCTACAGTTGATTCACTGGATGTGGACTTTATTTTCATTAAAGAAATCATATCTCGGGGACAAGGATTCCGTTTAAAACAAAATAATAAACAAATAAAATCTAAAACGTATCTTCTTAAATAAATATTTTCAAAAGTTAATATCTTTCATTGTCAAGAATCATGGATCGCTTACATAAACAAAAACACCAAATTAGAACAGTCACGGCTTCCGTGTGTCGTCAATCTGCAGCTTAAACTGTATTGTATGTTATTAAGATGTAAGTGTTTATCATCTTATTTACATATACTTATAGGCATTCATACAATATATTCAACAGATGCTGATATGTTTATATTAAATGTTAACACTACTTGTAAAATGTGATAATAACTACAACTTATTTGTATAATAGTGTGTCGACTGCTGCCTTGTCTATCATACATACACACGTGGTTCAAATAAACATGCAGATATTGACTGTAATCTATTAATATTATTAGTTAGTTGGAGAAATACTCAGAGATGGCAGACTTACTCAATTGTATTGGTGCATACTGTCAGTGTATACATTTAACGCAGATTTACTAAGAGTATGAAAATATTTAGAACAACTTTTATATTCATCTGTTACTTAATACGATTCAGTGCGATTTAAAAGACTCGAACTCGCATCACCCGCGGTGGCACGGAGGAAAGCGCAACCGATTAGCGATCGGAAAGTTGGGAGTTCGAATCTCACCCGTGGGTAACATTTTTAAAATTAAATTTACCGAATTAAATAATTATCAAGGCAAAAGCAGAAATTATAATTAGAACGCTTTTACTACTATGTGGAAAAGCAATTTTTTGCAACTATTTAGGAAATTATGCATTCTATGCAGATTTATTAAGAGTATACAATTATATGGAGCTGTATTTGAAAAAACTTTTGTATAAAAAGTAGTCCCGTAAATATTAATATAAAGTCGCGTGGTGCCCAGACCTTGTCTTTTTCTAGGTATATATTGAAAAGTGACGCTGAAAATGGATCGACCTAAAAAGAATGACTTTATTGGCTTCCCATTGGTTTTTACAACCAGATACACACCAATAGCAGTAGCCGACAATTTTAATTTTTTTTTTAATAACAGTTATAAAAATAAGTGTACAGTTCTTACAGACTTTAACTGAACGCATAACCGAAAACCAAATCTTTCCACCAGGTTAAGAGTTATACACCGCTAGTAGATAAACAATAATATAGTATTTAGAATAAATTTAACGATTTCAAAATTTGGCGACACAAAGAAAAAGATAAGTTTAAAAATTATTTACTTACCTATAACAAACTGCGTAAAATAGTTGATAATAATAATTTTAAATGTGCGAAATAAGATAATATGTACTACAAAAATAACAGTACGTTTATTAAGGGATTAATTGCAAGTTAATAATAAGAATACTTTTAATGCGAAATTTGAGCTTGACGTTTTTTGATAATGGTCGTAAAAATGACAATGCTGCTCTCATCGTCTTCTACATTTAACAATCGTTATCTTTTTTAGTTTTAATGTTGGTTAATGCTGAAAATCCGAATTCACACAAATAAGATGTGGAAAATTGTAATAATATGTTTAAAGCTTTCTTGGCTATCATTGGATAATCGCGTCTAATGTTAATCCAAAATGAATTAATTGATTCTTCTGAATGTTTTAAAATTAAATCTCGATTACTGGAAAACAAAATGAGTTCTTCCTCTTCATTCAATGTTAAGTTAAATACAGACGTATCCGTTATGAGAAATGGATTACGAACCCAATCAAATTTCTTTATATCTAATTTTGCGACTTTTTAATGGTCTTGATTTTATATAATTAATCATTTTAACACATTGTTCCAGAACTATTTTCAATTCTGATGGCAAATATTTTGTAACAAGTGCTTCTCGATGCAAAAAACAAAGGGGAACTAATACAGGGTCCGGCAGTGAAACGGGAATATTTAAAAAAATTCTCAAAGTCTTAATTATTAATATTTATTGAACTTTTTTACACAAATTTAATCTAAATTAGTGGAAATTGATGAGGATATATGAAAATGTTCATTTTTTGAAAACTATATCTGTAAGATGGCGTCCTTCGTTTCGAACACATTCTTAAGCGGCCCTTAGACGATCAATAATACTGCCAGTACGTACTGAAGAAAATATTGAATCATTACTTCAGTTTTTTATTGATACCTTAGACGATCATTATTTACTGTTACTATACACATCAGTATGTGAGTAGATGTCTAAATGTTATCATCGATTCTATCATCATGGAATGGCTTTTATGTTTATTAGAGAAAAAGTATTTATATATTAATAGGTGAAGAAAAAACTGAAAAATTAAATTTATGTATTATAATATGTGTTACAAATACATTAAATTAATTAAATAAAATGGGCGACCACTGGGCAGTCACTAGTTTTTATTAGTTTCATTTATTTGCTATATATGTAATAGTAATACTGGTAACATTTACTAGAATAATTCAAAATTCTTAATAGTCGGCATATGTACTATAGTTAGAATAAAAAGTGGAAATATTTTCTTGATTTTCTTCGTTGCTATACGTCGGAGATATACTTGACTATCGGGAACACCTGGAGAGCATCTGAATTTCCACAGGCGCAATTATGCTTCCACCTGCTAGTGAACTGGCATATGAATACGAATTGGGCTGAGTTATGGATCGGGAAGAAAAAGGGGACAATGATTGTGCATCTTCATTTATTCTTACCGAATATCTATTTAGTTTTCCCAATTTGTGCTTCAAACACCTTTTGATCTGGTGGTAATAATTTAATCTTTCCTACCCAAACTTTAGCAATGTTTAATTCATTATCGCTCTTGGATAACCCGACAACTCAACATATTTCTACTTCAATTATAAAGCATATTATAGTATTGTGTTAATACCTTTGGTTAAAGCAAATAGAGAATTCAGAATGGTTGACGCAGGAGCAAATGGATGGCGGAGATTTATTCTATACGGAATTTTAGATTTTTTCAACAAAATAAGCAACATATCCATACTCCTATTTGTTTAACAAATTCTGATGAATTATTTCCATTTGTCTTTGTAGGTGACGAAGCATTTGTATTAAATACTAATTTGATGAAACCTTACTCTCAAAAGAACTGCAACAACGAGCAGCAAGTATTCAATAATCGTTTATCTCCAGCTCGGTGCGTTGTAGGAAATGCATTTGGCATTTTAGCTGCAAGATTTGGAGTTTTTCAAAAACACTAGCTTGTTGTTATTTACATATTTTTTAACAAAAAACTCACCAACGCTTTACGTACCTCAAAAAAAAAAACTAATTACAAGTTTTAGGACTCGATTGCGTCAGAATCCAAAACGTAATTGTCAATTGGATGCTAAGGCAGTTAGAGATCTGTACTGTAGATAGTAGATATTTCAATAGAGATTGTGAAACAGACATTTTCAAAGTCAGAATGGTATTATATTAATAAATATTTTTTACTGGGAATGCAATTAAAAATGTTTAATTTTGTTCATATAATATAAATGTTTTAGAAATCTCGACTTTTCTTTCTTCATCCTGAATAGATGATTGATTTTTAACCCAATATTAAATATACCCACGATCTAAGTGAGTAAATCTAAATGTCATCCGTTCCACTACCATAGATATTTTTTTAGACTTCTATTTTTTTAAGTTCCTTTCTATAATTTTGAACAAAGTGTATTTATCCTTTTTCCTACATCATCCATTGTAGCATTTTGTTTAATTTTTTTGGTGAATACTTAATAATTTGTTTAATGCATTCAGTCTTTCGTCTTTTTTCATGTAAAAAGGATGTGTGGAGTTCCACAGTTCAGGCAAAACCTCGAACTTATCGATTCATTCTTTTAAGACGTCATTATTGGACGTGCTACTTTCTTCTTCATTTATATCATCTAAGTTATCCATTTTTAAAACAGCTACAAGTATGTACCTACACGTTTAACGCCGGGTAAATACTGATGTAAAACCCAAAACAAGTCATTACACGTTCAATAATACTGACAGTATCCCCACTTCTACCAATACTGTAGTTAAGAATGATGGAATTGCCAGTTACTCTTCAATACTCGCCATCAATACGTCATTATCACCATTAAACAGTCAATAATAATGACAGTATTTTCCAATAGTGACAGTATTATTGATCGTCTAAGGGCCGCTTTAAAGTCTTTCGGTGAAGGATCCCATGACTCTGCGTAGCATATCCAACGGAATGTTGTTGATCTCCTGTTGGATTCGCTGCTTCAGTTCGTCCCTAGTTGTGGGTGGGTTTGATTCAAAAATCTTTAGCTTTAAATAACCCCACAGAAAAAAGTCAGGAGTCGTTAAGTCTGGTGAACAGGCAGGCCAAGGAATATCGCCATTCCTGCTAATTAAGCGACCAGGAAACGCCAATTTCAGCAAGTCCATCAAAATGTTAGCAATGTGGCTAGTAGCACCATCTTGCTGGAATAATGACCGATCATTCACATGTTCATCGAGAGCAGGAAATGCAAAGTTCACCAACATCTCAGCATACCGTTCAGAGTTCACTGTTACAGTGTTACCGTTTTCACTTTCGAAAAAGTACGGACCAATCACACCTAGAGTAGACATTGCGCACCACACAGTTACCTTTTGTGAATGAAGAGGCGTTTCGTGAAGATTACGTGGGTTATTGTCACTCCAAAAACGAAAGTTCTGTTTATTGACATATCCACAAAGATGGAAGTGTGCCTCATCACTCATCCATAAATTATGGACCAGCTGTCCATCTTGATCAATTAAATTTAACATCTGTTGACAAAAGCGTAGTCGGGTAACGTAGTGTTGAGGTTTGAGAGCTTGGACCACCTGTATCTTAAATGGATGAAAGTGGAGATCATTCTTCAGGATCCTTCTTGTGGTTCGGTCACTAAGACCGAGCTTATGCTGTGACGCTTTGCAGATATCCGTGGACTTCTTCTTACAGCCTCTCGCACCCGATTAACATTCTCGGGAGTACGAGCCGTCCTTACACTACCACCTCATTTCTTGGTTACATTAGCAATTTCTTCAAAATTTGTTACCCATTGGTTGATAGCGTTCGCTGAAGGTACAGGATCGCGCGGTAACAAATTGAACTCCCTACGGAAAGCACGTTGA
Source organism: Amphimallon solstitiale (assembly GCA_963170755.1). Lineage (NCBI taxonomy): Eukaryota > Metazoa > Arthropoda > Insecta > Coleoptera > Scarabaeidae > Amphimallon > Amphimallon solstitiale. Next base: position 186,100,544 of record OY720676.1, on the reverse strand, counting down.
GCACCTACAGCACTATCAGCATTTTTTTAAAACGTTTTTACGGCGAAATCCGGTAACTCTCGACAACATAAAAATTGATTAATTACATCATTTTCGTGAATAAATCTAACGAATGCAATTAATTGAGCTTTTCCTGTAATATCTGTTGTTTCGTCGATTTGTAGAGCAAAATTTGAATTTGCAAGAGTTTTTACAGTATTTTACTCAATATTTTGCGACATATCTTTAATTCTGCGATGGATTGTGTCATTCGAAAGTGGTATTTTACAAATATCAATATCTGCTGATTTTTCTTTTTAAACCATATTATTTAATAATACTGCGGCAAACAAAAGTTCCGCGGCACAGTGGTTGAGAATCACTGCTCTAACGACTCAAATTTTAGGGTAAACCAGGGTGATATGGTGAATCCGGTGAAATGGTGAATTACTCTATTTCTTTTTCCGGTATGCAGATGTCGCTATAAGTCTGTATGTTGGTTATTTACGATCATATGTGCAAAGGGCACCTGTTGAAAAGCAGCCCCGTTTTGAAAATCGTAAGTAATTTGTATAAAACTGTTTCCGATGCTCAATAATTTTTATACAGTGCATGCGTTTGTAGTTATTGCTTTAGGTACCGTAGTCCACGAGGTGTTTTTATATATGTTCTGTCTTCTTAGATTGTTTATGCGCTACATAACCTAGAAATCGTTGCCTCTAAAATTTTTAACAGCTTGCCATGTTATTCACCGTTTCACCCATAGCAAATGGGGGAAATGGTGAACTCGGGGTATGGGTAGAGATGCAAGATACCCAGGTATTTATTTTTTAAGGTAAATACCCAGGGTAAATACCTGGGTATTTACCCATAAGTGGGTATATATTTAGTGAGTGAAAATATGGGCATGCAATATCATTAAAGTTATTTGAAGTAATTTAAAAAGTACATTATAACATATTTTCTTTACTAAATAAAACAAAAACACAGAAATAAACATTTTTTATTTAAACATATTATGAATTAGTCATCCAATTCTGATCCATTACTGTCATCGGATTCTTGATATGGTACTTCCTTTTCCATATCGCTCCAAGTTTCAGTATCAGCTGAACTACTGAAACTTGAATTTGATTCATCTAACTTCCTCTTGAATTTAGAAGTAGAAGCTCTGGGTTCTTCTTGTATATCAATTACTGCAGACTCCAGCTCCATCGGTTGTTGAAAAGTTGTTGTTGATTTAGGTTGTGTTTGTTTTCTATGAATTAAGTTCCATTTATGGGCCAAATATGTTATTTTGGCAGCGCGTTCGGCTGTTAATCTATTTCTTTTTTTAGTATGGATCCAGTGGCGGCTCGTGCTAAAAATTTTAAGGTGTTCTGCAAGTTTTACAAAAAAAATTACCTTGCACGGGCAGTAAGAGGTTGTCTCCCATCGATCTTATCGTGCTTTCTTCGCCTTCCGCACTGAAGTAATGGATTTCTGGAACGATTGTCAATTGTCACAGAAAAAAATAAGAGTCACTAAGCACTACTTTACTAACAAATTATTCCTTATAAATTAAATCTATTCTACGTTCTTTTCGATTTGCAAATTTTGTTATCACTTTGTCATTAAAATTGTCTATTTCGGAGATAAACTTTTTTTCGATAGATAGCATGGAAAGAGATGTTAAACGATCTTCGGTCATTGAATTTCTGAGAAACGTCTTAATTCGATTTAGTGTTGAAAAGCATCGTTCGGCCTCTGATGTTGTCATGGGAGTTGTTATTACAATTTCTAATAATTTTCTAGTCTCTTTCAACGTATCTCCCAGATTGTTTTTTATTAAAAATTTTAGAAGAGGTAGTGCGCCTTTTAAAGATCTACAATCAGTTCTTGAGTAAATAACAGACAATTCAGTTCGTAATCTTTCTTTATCAAGGGTGGGATAATAGGAGCATGCGGAAGTGAGTTTGTCCTCAGGAAATTTACTGCAATACTCTCCAAAGCATTCCGAAAAAAAAGTGATGCCACTACTAGATGCTCTTTAAAATGAAATCGATCTTTTGCACAATTTAGAATAACATCACACACCTCTAAAGCCGAAATTCGATGATTAAATCTGCTGTTATTTGGACGTTTGCGTTTTTCTGGTGGTGGCTCATCGCTTATTAAATCTGATGCTTCACTTATGATGTTGTCAATATTATTTCGAACTTGGCCTATACCGCGTTCAAAATTTTCGATAGCGTCTTTTACTAGAGTGGGTTCAATTTTTCTTTGCTGCAATTGATTAAACAGGATATCTACATGGGGCATTACATGATGGTAAAAAGTCAGCCAAAAATTGAAGATCGGATCATTTAATGTACGGCGAATAGAGGCGGCTGCGCTACAGACTGTGTTGTTGGAGAATTGTTCTTCTATTTCTTCCATACACTCAATGAGAGAGGCCCTATTTTCGTACACAACATTAATGGTCCTGATATTAAAATTCCAACGGGTTGTAGCGCCGTGGGGGATCCTTCTGTTTACAATCTTGTTTAACACTTCTACTCGTTGGGGTGAATTATTAAAAAAGCCGGGAATGTCTTGTAGATTTCCAAAAAATACACGTACTTGCGAATTTGCAGAAGCAGCTTTAGACATAATTAAATTTAATTGATGGGCATAGCAATGTACATAGTGCGCAAAAGGGTACTTTTTTTAATCAATGCTTGAACGCCTGCGTGTTGTCCGCTCATCACCGCTGCTCCATCGTAACTCTGTGCAATCAGTTTGTTAGGTGAATTTTGAATTAAAGGATCTATAACACTTAAAATTGTTTTGCTAAGTGTTTCTGCATCACATTTTTCAGGAATGACGTAGTTCCAAAAACGTTCAATTGGCTCACCATCACGAACATATCTAAAAATAACTACCATTTGAGTTTTTGCAGCAACATCCGTTGTTTCGTCCGCCATGATCGCCAAAAACGGAGAATTATTAATTTCCTCAATTATTTGTTCTTGACAGACTTTAAGTATGCACTGTAACAGATCATTCTGTATTTCTTTGGAAGTGCCTTTAAATACCGAACAATTTTTTAGGTGCTCACTTAGAGTTGCATCTAATTCAGCCGAAAAATTAATAAGTCCACGAAATATCCCCGGATTCTCGGAAGTATCGCTCTCATCATGTCCCCGAAGGGCCAATTCAAAAGCTCCACAAAATTTTATACAATTAATAATTTTTGATAAAATATACCGATTCTTTGACACATTTTCATTATGTCTCTGTATATTTACCCAATAAGCAGAATCTAGTTGAGCCATAATATTAGTTGACCCTAGTAACGCAAATTCCATAGAATTATGAAGATGGCTTTTAGAATTCTCATGTCTTTTTATTTTCAAACTCAAGTGCTCTAGATCCGTGACCCCTATTTCAGTCCAAGCTTTATCACCACCAAAAAGTAAACAGGGAAAACAATATAAAGCATTTTTTTTGTTGCATCCACAAATCCATTCGTTTTTTGAATAAATATCGCTACTAAATTTACGTGTATAATTTTTCCCTCTACTTACACCAGTTTTTTCAATAGTGATATCTACTAATGGCCTGCCTCTTGCTTTTAATTCTAACTTTTCTTCGTATGAATATTTAAAGAATCTCTTCACATTAATTAAATTAAAGACCACCTCCATAATACACAGAGTTTATATAAATTGTCAACAATACACAAAAACAGAAGCACGCGCACTCTAATATTTGTTTTTATGTTAAACACGCCGCACCGTAACAAAAGTCGCGAAAAAATTAAATAAACCGAATCATATGGCCGTTCTCGCTGCACTCAATGCAGCGAATTTGCCTGGTAAAATCAGGCATTAGTTTTAGACAGCCGCGGTGGTAGCGGGGTGGCGCGCGGGTGTTTGTAAGGGCTCTGAGCGCACGTTCGTGTGGACCAGATAAGGAACAAGTGAGCGATCGCGCGAATTAGATTGGTTATTCCACTGGTCGCCTATTGAATATTATTAGTATATCAGTTTTTGCTTACATTTTATGTTGGAATTTCCGAAGCGAATATCTCGGCTTCTACTGTTCGGATTTTGATGATTCAGATGTCAAATTGTAGGGTTTGATGTCCTCTACAGGATGATGTAGAAAAATATGCAAATTTTTTGATATACAGGGGGAGAATTTTCACAACAATATGTTACGCTTTTATAAACATCAGAAATGTCGGAAAAATTATGTAAAAGAAAACTAGTTATAACTAATACAGGTTCGCCCGCCCAATTTTTTGGGAGCTCTGCAGCACTGCAGCGCTTATGCGCCAGCCGCCACTGTATGGATCCAACTAAATGTACTGAACGTTCTTTCAGTCGCTGCAGAAGTTACTGGTGCGCTTAAAATACGAATAGCAACAGTTGCCAGTGTATTTGTTCCTCGTAACCCTCGCCACCATATAAGAGGGCTTGTTTTATCCACATCCTCCCAAACAAACTTTTTATTCCATAGACCCTCTTTGTCTCTGTAATTTGCTAAATCTGTTTTTAAATCGGTAATTGGCAAACCCATATTTCTACCAACATCACAAATGAATTGCATTGCATCAATAATTTCTGCAGGACTTAAGTTTGATCCTTGGTAAGATGGGTCTAAGAGTGCTGCTGCCAAATGTATGGACCCTATTGCAAACGATATCCTCTCAGATAATTTTTTCAACACCATTGTTTCTTCTGCCTTCGGGAATAGGGAGTGGGTTAACAGGTCACGCACATTTTTCTGTAGGTTGTGAAACTCTGAATACACAATATGAATCATTGGCTGATTAGACTCCAGTTTTGTAAGTAAATTAATAATCGGCTCCAAAATATTGATCATATTTTGGCATTGCGCCCAAAAACCGGCATCATCTAATAATTTAGTTTTCAATTCTTGTGTAACTACATCTTGGTCACTGACTGCAAGTGTTTGCAAAACTATCTTGTTTTGACACAAACTTTGTAAACAAAACAAGTTACTGCCCCAACGTGTTTTTCCCACCAATTTTAGCGAAATGGTAATGTTTTTTTCTTTTCCGATTCTTTTGAATAATGCTTGTAGGCGATGACTATTTTGAATAGTCTTTACTATATTTGTCGCACTTGATATAATTTTATTAACAGTTTGACACTTTAATATATCGTTACAAAGCAAGTGCAATAGATGAGCAATACAACCCAACGGTACTATGTGGTCAAATTTCTCTTTTAATAACCTGAAAGCTGCTCGCATGTTAGCTGCATTGTCGCCAATGACTACGAAAAATTTGTCCACATTATACTTTTGCATCACTTTTTCCATTTCCTCACATAAATACACTGCATCATGTCTATGTTCTTTCGTCATAATAAAATCTACGTACAATGGTTTCGGTGTAGAGATCACAAAATTTATTATTGACTCATTTCTTATATTGCTCCAGCCGTCGCATTGCAAATGTAAATTTTTTGCGTTATCTAGTATATCTTTTATTTCTTGTTGCATTTCTGTAAAATGTGCATCTAAATAAGCAGTTGAAATACGGGTTCTTGAGGGTAAAGTATATGATGGTCTAATTTGTGTGGATGATCTACCATCGACAAAGGTGCTCCACTAATTATAATAGCTTTTGCCAGAGCCTGATTTAAATTTTCCTGGAACCAAAATACTCGTAATTACATTTAATTTTTTAAATATAAAAAAAATAAAATTTATTAACGACTCCAATATAATTGTTATGTAATACAATACGTGAATTTATAATATTTAATAAATAAAAGTTATTTTAAAATAGTACTAGTACAAAAGAAAAATAAATTTATTGTAGCTTTGTAGAGTTAGAGTATAATTTTAAAAGGATTCTAGACTTGTAGATATTTTTTGTTCAGTCTTAGTAATTTACACTGTTTGACACTAATAATAAATAAACTTAAAAAACTAGTTCATTAATTTTACTTACATTTTCACTGGAAGTCATGATGTCCGCGAAGGTTTTCAGTAAATTCTTCGACTGCATAGAATGCACGTATGTGGGTGTTGAAGTACCCGCAGGTGGTCCAGTAGGAGTAGGTGAGGTTTCACTAGTTATAGTAGAACTTGGACTGCTAAGCGTGGAACCGGAGATGTCCATTGATGTTTTAGTTTTTTTCTTCAAATTTTTTTTTAATTCTGCAGGACACTTCATGCATTTAATAATGTGGTTTTCCATTTTGTTCACATTTGCATGCAAATATTGTGCGGAACAATACTTGCAAACTACCCCTTTATCCTTTGAATTAAAAAAATTCCATACAGCATTTTTGTTCCTACCCATATTTGCTGTGTTACTGTTCTCTATTCATCACACAAAACACAAATATTAACTGCCGAACGTTCAGACAGGCACACGGCACACCCCGCACAACCTGCAGCTGCATGCTTTGAACTTGTTAAGACATGTTACAATTGGGTAGGTAAATATGACCTCGGGTAAATACCGGGTAAATACCCATTTTTTATTTACCTACCCACTGGGTATTTACCCGCCTCACATCACTAGGTATGGGTGATATGGTGAACGACTTTTCTTACTGTGCTCGTATTTCTCGGCCTAAATAAAAGTTTTATCAGCATTGTTCCTTCCAGGCAAAGATGCCTACATTTTATAAAAGGCACCCATGCTGATTGGACAGAGGAGCAACTTAAAGATGCCGTAAAGGCAGTACAAAATGGAATGAGCCGGAATGAAGCCTCAAAGACTTTTGGAGTTCCATGGTCAACGCTGAAAAGAAGAATTGCAAATGGGTGCTTTACCAAAAAGGCTTTGGGTGGGCCGCCTGTCCTAACATAAGAATGTGAGAATAAGATGGTAAAACATATTATAAGATTACAAAAATTCGGATTTGCACCGACAAGGACAGAAGTACGTATAACCATGGCATACAAACTGGCAGAGAATTGTAACCAGCATCATAAATTTATCCGAAAAAAAGGAAATTGCCGGACTGGATTGGCTACATTTATTCTTAAAAAGAAATCCAGAACTCTCAGTCCGCAAATCGGAGGGAGTTACGGATTAGCATTAATCAAGGCGTTTTCTTTTGGGTTAACGACGCAGTTCGTTACACACAGGCGCGATCAAAAGGTTTTAACAAGAAAAATGTTTCCGACTACTTTTCTTTACTCCAGAGCATCTTGATCGAGCACAACCTACTTGATAAGCCGGGAAATATATTTAACGTCAATGAGTCCGGACTTCAACTAAATAATAGACCGGGGTATGTGCTCGCAAAAAAAGGAGCTAAGAGCGTTCCAGCAATAACATCCGGTAAAAGGGGCGAAACAATATCTGTGATCGCTTGCTGTAATGGAGAGGGCATGTTTTTACCTCCTGCGTGTGTTCTGAAGAGAAAAAATGAAAAGGCCGATTACATAATTTTCATGTCACAAAAGTCGGCGTACATAACAACTGATATTTTCCTTCTGTGGCTAAAAAAACATTTTGCACCAAGGAAACCTGAGGGAACAGTAGTACTCATTTTGGATGGACATAGTTCCCATTGCAGCAGTGTCGATACATTAGAGTTTGCAGAAGCAAATAACATAATTTTGCTCTGTTTACCCAGCCACACGACCCACTACCTACAGTCCCTACACAGAGCATTTTTTAATGCTCTAAAGTCCCATTATTACAATGCTTGCAATTCGTACATTAAAATGTATCCAAACAGAAAAATTTCAAGAATAGTGTTCGGAGGGTTGCTTGCAAAAGCATGGGTACAAGCAGCTACGACAAAAAACGCAATATCTGGGTTAAGAAGCACGGAAATCATCCCATTTAATCCGGATGCTATCCCCGAATATGCTTTTTTAACATCAGCATCAGATCAGCAACAGGAACACAACGAGCGACGTGAAAATAGACCTACTTCATCTCAATCAGATTGTTCGCGATGGCCGGACATCGTGAATCCCGTGTAAGAAAAAACACCAGACATAGATGAAGATCAGGGACTTGAACATAGATAAGATTCACCACAACCAGGTTGTTCGCAATGGGCGGAAACTCCACAGAAAAACATGCATTCCTCAGCAGAAGCAACAGATCATCAGTCTTCAACGGAGGCAACAGAACAATCTCAAATAACCCCTGGGAAATTCTTGGATCAAATTTCGCCAGTCCCGATCCTAAATCAAGTAGAACCTACGGGGAAGAGGTCCTGAGAGTTAGCTGAGGTTTTGAATTCTCCAGCAAACATTGTCAACCTACGACACCGAAAACTCCAAAACAAAACAATTCAGCCAGTGAAGAGTAGGGCACATGGTAAAAGGACCATAACCAAAGAAACTACCAAAGACAATACCAAAAACAAGCAATATAAGAAACGAAGAGCGTGTAGCACTGACATCGAATCCGACTCATCGTGGGATATCGACGATGATGACGACGTGAACGATGAAGAATCTTGTTGTGGAGGGTGCGGTGAACTGTACAGTTTTACTAAAAAGAACGTGGATTGGATCAAATGTATTAGCTGCCAACTTTGGCTGCATGAAGACTGCACAAAGTATGAGTCAATGTGTGATATATGCGGTAAAAAGCAGAACAAATAAGTTCACCATTTCACCCATATGCACGGGTGAAATGGTGAATTTGATTTAAAAAAATATTATATTTTTTAAAAATTATTGCAATACTCTAAAAAAAATATGAGACTGTTAACGTGTTGCTTAGATATTGTATAAAAGAATAGACTTTTTTTTTTATTTAAATATACAATTTCTTGTGTTCTAGAGGGTTCTAATTTTTTGTTCACCATAATACCATATCACCCTGGTTTACCCTATATTAAATTCTCCAGGGACAATGCTGATCCGTGGCTGCCATTCTCTGATTTGGTAATGATGCTGAACTGCAGATTAAATATAGTTGACAAACTGTCATACGTTTCTTTTGTGTTTGTAGAATAAGCCATTGGCTTTGAGACTCGTTTTCGACAAGTCGATAAACAATCGCCATTTTCTGCAGGGTTATATTCAATACTCATTTCATACAAAAGTTGATTTACATCAGTACAGTAAAAGAAAATTCTTTCAAATTCATAAAATAGATTTAATTTTTCGCGACGATTCTTCAATACAGAGTTTCTTGTAGTTGAATGTAAGAGATTCCTTTCTTTGTGATTTTTCTTAGGTTCAACCCAGATTCCGTATCAAATCATTCAGATGTGATTAAGTAATAAGATGTCGTTCGTCAGAAGAAACATACTTCAGATCACTTGAAAATGACATTAGAATTGAAAGCTCACAATAAGTTCTTCTCGACGGTTTGCATACAGATGAAACATCCTAGACATAATATTAGTTTGTGCTCATTTCTTTTTGAAAACCCTTCAATTTTTACGAGACAGACGTGAGCTGCTAGTTCCACGCCAAATCATTGGCCTTTTTGATATGACTTTAGAAGAATTCTTGTTCTATGTTGGAATATAGTGTTTATGTTTAAAACTATGCAAAATACTAAAATTTTAGACTGTTAAGTCAGTTATAAAAATTGTGTCGGCTGGTGTAATTAGTCATTGTATCACATTTAATCATTATATCACTCACCATAAATATAAATCTAATAATAGTTAGTTATGTACCAAGTCAGTAAAGTGATCCTTTATCGAACGAGTCTAAAAAACGAGTTCGATAAAGGCACTTTATTGACGTGATGCATACAAAATTTTATTGCCAACCGCAAAAATTCGTAATTTAAAAAATAAAGGTATAATGACTTATGACATTTCATGACAGCAACAAACGATTTATGTTTAATGTCATACAATCGTGTCTGTGGCTTCGTGCACTTTAGCTACGAGATGAAGTTAGCTGTAGAATTTTTAAATGCAAAATTCAATTGAAACTCAAACAAGATGGCTGACGCTTGTCATCGTGACGTAGCACGACAACAAACAAGTAATTTTGTATTTTTTTTGATTATTTGCTGTCGTAGAAAAAGTATAGTATGCGACCCGTTTTATAAACTCGTGACTAAAATGAGGTTCCTTTATCAAACTTTATACGTAATGTACTATTAAGAAATACTCCTTCCCAGCAGCACATTTTGGAACAGCCTATATGTTCGATTTCGAAATGGAATGATTGGTAGCGAGGGTTTCGACAAACTAAGCAAGCCAATCATCATACAGTTCGTTTAACTTGCGCAATTCCCATATGAACGATTGCTCGATTTTATGTGACATTGATATTATAATGAGTCAACAAGTCATATTCATCGCCTTGTCTCCGTGCGTATTAGTGACGTTAACGGGACAAATATTGAACCGGTCGATTCGATTGGACTCCTTGTATCCGTTTTTGTTATCGAAGCTTGAGATGTAAAGAAGCTTATTAGTTGAAGTGACACAGCAGTATTTTATTTACGATTTTATAAAAGAATTTCATGAATATCTGTGTATGTATTGTACACATACGTATGCAACGAAAATTACACTGCCTTGCATATATAATTTACTACCTAATTATTCTTTTGTAGTCAGGCTTTGTATGTTAAGTACTATTATTATTCTTGTCCTTAATCTGTTTTAAATACGAATATTTTTAGTTCAATTTTTTAGTTATAGACAGAATTAGAAATTAATAATTGCTTAAACTTTACAACAGTTTTGCATCTAGTCTGTTTGCTTTGTGCTCATAAACTTTCATCAACCTGATGAAGCCACAGTGTGGTGAAATATATGTTGTGTGTACAATATAATTTTTGAAACTTAGCAATAGTGTGTTTTTTATTAGCTCATAAGCTTATTTAACTTATTATTCCTTAATTTATTATTTTAAACTTTAGTTATCCTTACCATTTATATTGATACGGTTTGGAAGTTTACATTTTGGATTATATTTATTCTATTGCATTGACGAAAACATCTTCGACTCCCCTCTTTCGCCGTCACTGTTTAAAATATTCGAACATTTTCAATTGACCCCGTTCTACCCGACTTATGTTGTATACTATCTTAAGTGCTTTTTCTATCTTATACGGAGCCTCGAGATTTCTGCAGAAGTTCCCTGACTCAGGAGAAGTGATTTTTAAAAAAAATTCTGGCTGCCTGTGACTACGATAGCGGATAAACGGTAACAGTATCAATACCAAACTTTAGAAATATGATCTTCCTCGAGATACCGCAAGTGGTAGCCTACTTGAATGAAAAAATCAAATTTCATCAATATCTCATGAACTACTAAGATTAAATATTTAAAGAATAGAATAGTACTGAATAATGACTTTTAAAAGATTTTATAACAAAACTTTTTTCAAAATTCCTACCGGAAGTAGGTATTTTATTCTGATCGAAAAACAGTTTTTTTGCGAATATCTCACAAATTATACCGGGGTCGACATATTTTAATTTCTGATACGAAAGTAGAAAGAGGAAAAGAGCGCGACGAAATAATCTAAAGATAAACATAAGCGAGGCTGCCACACTCGACAAACGTTTGCTATGAAATGTAAGGCGTGGGAGTCCCCCGCCACTGCGTTGCTCTCCCACCACTGTTAGCAAGCAGGCATCGCTGCATATCATAAGGTCATCTTCTGCATATGATAGAAGTGCAAACCGAAATTAAAATTTGACGACTATGGTATATATATATATTTAACGCAAATTTAAGAACATGACAATATTTAGAACAGAATTTAAAACAAAAATTTCACAGGAGAAAATGTTTTTACTTTTATCCAAAAATGGTATGGAAAATTGTAAATTCTATATAGATTCATTAAGACTGTAAAACCAATTACATAAGTATGTACATATATCCTAATTTGAAAAAAGTTTTGTATACCTACATGTCAAAAACAAACAAAATACCACATTTGTAAATCACTGCTATGAAACGGAGTCATTAAATATAAAAACCAAAAGTCAACAAAGCGATAGGCCAACGATGTGATACTAATGTGGGGTTGAAGCTATATGATATACTGCTTAACGAAATCAAACATACGCCTTCTTCAGTGCAAACATAAGACTGTGTAAATTATGGGTCCTGGGAACCTCGAGATGCATACTGCACTGGATAGGACATTCGAGGGATGTTCTTCCATATATATATATATAAAGGACAAGTTCGCAAACCTATATTCACACTTAAAACACACACACACGCGCGCGCGCGCGCACGTACTTATGCGTGCATACCTGAGTGGGGTTGGGTTAGTTGGGTCATGGAGATGGCTGTCGTGATGTATTGGTGTCGGGTAGCCTCACACACAAGTACATAATACTTTTGTGAGATCAAGTTGGCAAGGAATTAATGACATCAATGTAAAAAGAAATTAAATAGTATTAGAATTATAATATAGGAAAAATAAAATTAATTGTTGTTATTAATTGTAATTGTGTTATGAGGAATGTCATATATTGTATTTGTATTTCGAGAAATGTAATTAAATTATTATGTACCCATATCTCATTTTTTGATTTTGTATATATTTATTATTATTCGTGCAATACTGTGAAGGGCAAAGTTCCTATTCGTACATTTTATGAGTTATTATCAATAATTCAATAGGGTTTTACTATACTATAACGCCAGGACAACAGCGCCACCAGTTTATTAATCATTAAATCATTGATCGTTCAATACGGATGCTGGTGTGGGTGCCTAATCACGTAGCGTACACTGTCTTCGATCGTTGCACCATCCTCCGATCCTCGTCATTCTATACTTCGATGCGCATAACTTACAATTCTGCTTTGACACTTCGTGTCGCGTGTGTATTGATCTAGTTAATAATTATTTGGTTTTAATTAACTGTGTATATGAGTTGTGAGGATTGGTTTTTAAGCTCTTTGCGAGTAACTCAATAGGAGATACTCTCTTCTAGGTAAGTTATACGATTATTTTACTTTTCTTCTTGCTTAAATTTCAACGGAATAACAACAAAGATTAAGGACAACGAGTTTTATTTACAAATCCTTTCAATAAAAATATTCTTTACAAAATCACAATTCAAAATTATATTCTTCCGAACGTCATGCTTAAAAGTAAAGCACAATAAATGAATTCTCTCAAATTATCAACTCACAAAGATGTCGGCAAAATATGACATACTAAACGATAAAAAACGAGATTGCGCGTGTCGCTCGATGCTTCTATTAATTTTCGGCCGTTCGGAGATGATGAGAGACTGAGATTACTTTTGTTGCATAAGTAATATGGCATGTAGAAGTGTTTGACATGGGTGATAAAATCTGACAGATTTATAATGAACAGGTGAATTAGTAACAGCCGGTTAGGCAGGAAAACGCAGGTCTATTAGGACAACATTTGTACAGACGGATTTTTAATCAACAGGTCAATTAGTGACAACTAATTACGTGCGTAAAACAAGCTGTAAAGCACGCCAGAAGGCAGCATTCAAAGCTCTCTGTGAACTACATATGAAGCAAGCTAGGACGCAGCATTCAAAGTCTAAATACATATATTCGGAATTAGGAGCTCTACCATACTCACAACATGTCTTGCACATATGAACAAATCGTATTATCGGACCCCCGTGACAAATGCCTCTACTTTTGCATTCTTGTTTATTAAAAGAATAAAAGTACTCAAAAGTGAATTCAAGAACAATTTTTGACAAAATATGTTCTTCGCAGGATTTTACAGAAGAATTTAAACAACATGAAAAACAACTTAGTGAAAAATGCGACAGCACAGTTGGCATAAAAAAATAAGAGCCATAATATCTGAAAACATGGAAAACCCGTTTATACGGCTGTTATTAGGTCGCTTTATAAATATATGGGGAAACACTACTAATATAAATATTCACAAGTTACAAATGCAGCAAAGTAATATTTTAAAGTTAATGCATGAAGTAGATGGAAAAACACCTACTCAAGAAGTATACGATAAGGCAAAAGAACTGAAGATAAATAACAATAAAGACTAAAAAATGTAACACTGATATGCATACAAAATATGTCAACAAATTACTGTAATTTTGAAATTGAGGAGCGTAATGTAGTTATACATTAGGTCATGCACAATCAAATTTCACCAAATTCCTCTATGAACGCCGAATCTTGACAACACCTACAAAGCGCTGCTTTTTATTTATTGTGTAACTTCGAGCGTAATAATTAAAAACGATTGTAGAGATAAAGGTAGAAAAACATATACATACATTCACTTTGATCGGCCTTCCTGCGAATTTTTATTAACTCTCTCATTACATAAGTGACTTGTAAACGATTGGTTTTTAAATAGCACCGTAGAAAGTATTTTTAGATTCAGTAACTTTTCTCTATTTGACATACGCGTACAGAACCCGGTAATAGAATTCGGAATGTGTTTGGTCGATTGCTTTTTACAGAGATTCATTATGATATTGTTTTGCAACCGACACGGCCAAAGTATGAACAAAAACCGACCATCCAATGTTACTACAACATCCCACCGACCACAACAATTTCAGACCTTAAACTAATTAATTAATATCTAAGAGCATATAACTTCCGGTAGTAAACAACTATTACTTGCAAACCAGTTACCAATATAATAAGTAAAGCTATTAAATATTACTTATCTACACCTATATTTTGTTTAATACTTGGCTATTCTATATAGTAGGCAAGCATTGTTGATAAATTTATATTGTTTGCATGACAATTATAACAAACGTCAAAAGATAATTACGACAAATGTCAAAAGGGAATATATATTATTTATGACTTTTGAAGCTATATTTCTTGACAGATAAAATTTTGCAACATCTCAAATCTGACGCAATTTTAATTTATTGGTGCACGTAGGCTGCCAAAGAGATTCAACCATAGTACAGAGATATCAACAATTCCTGTAGACCACGTGACTACCAAATTAGGCAACCCAATTAACAGCAGTTGGTAGTATTCAATGTTTTATGTAAAATATTCTAGACAGTGGCGCACCATACATACACATTCCTTTTTCCGTAATGCAGCTATATTTGACTTGTCAACAATGACACCAGTATTTGTGAATAAAATGTACGCTACTGTCAAATACTAGCGATACGCGAATGTCATAAACGTATGAACACGGTAATCACCAGATTTTAGAAAACTACTAATCACGTGGTCTACAATCTTTCTCGATAGCACAGTACAATATACAAAGTATAAAATAAAAAATACTCAACTGCCAGTGTTCAAATTAAAGTCAACTGTCCAAGATCAATGCAATTGGTTCATATTGTAGTTTGAACAATTCTGTTATATATAATAATTTATCTTCGTGATACAATTTATGTTATTACTAAATTTTTGATATAATTTTCAAAATTTTATTCGACTTCATGCATCCTTGGTGGCCCGATGGACACGACATCTGATTAGCGATTGGAAGGTTGTAAATTCGAATCTCACCCACAAGTAAATTTTTGTTATTAAATCATCCGTGTCAAGCAGTATAATTACTATTTGTGTGATTAGTTGAAATTGATTGAATTTTAAATTTACTTTTACCGAATGTCAAAATTACTAAATTTATATTTAACTATACTCCATTCAGTCTAAGAATGGAGTAGATGGCGCTACACTATGAGCACAGTTTACACACGATGAACTTTGTATTTTGAAAACAAGTAAAACATATGTTTACTGTCAAATGGATAGCAGGGATATACATATCTGATATCATTATATTTTGACATTTACGTAAATTTTTGTACAAGTTGGTAACTTATTCCTGAAGAAAAAGGAATGCACATGTCGTCTAATTGTACTTTTTTGTGCTTCATCCAATTTATTGTAAGTATGACGATAATTTCTTTTTCTTGGAGGAGAAATTGGAACTCCATATAATTCCATTTCTTTAATAATGCAGTACATTGTATTCCTATTAATACCTACTTCCTCTGCTGTTTGATTGACTGCAGCTGTTTTAGACATATTGTCTTTATGCTTAATGTACACATTATAAGCCATTTGCCTTTGTCCAGATCTTATGTGTTTCCCTTTACGATTTTTTGAAGGACCTGGTATAACTGCTTCCGCCATACTATAGAATATTAGCGATTACGAAAAGAAAGTTAACGAAATTGATAAAATACCTTAACAAATGAATATTTCACTTGCGAGTTCTAAGAACTATTTTTTAAGAATATTAACAACAAATAACTATGTAAAATACGGAAATCGACAAAATCTTTGAACAAAACTGTCAGTGAACAAATTTTTGACAGAACGAGCTAAATGCGATTATTTTGCCGGTGTAAATGCACACTCGATTTCAACCAATCACAAACGTTTATTTTAAGCCCTATCTTTCCCAATGCTTTATTCTTAGACTGAATGGAGTATAGTGACAATAGCAAACATCTTTTACCCACGATGAAGTGATGTCCACTTTAAAAAAAATATTTTTTTAAAGCAGTCATACAGAAAACTATGTAACAAAAAAAAAAGGAATATGGTGATAGCCTAGCAAGAGTAAATATTTTTAAACCAAAAGATTTTCGATGGCAGGAACAGCTAACCACCCAAATAATACTTGCCAGATTGGTTGGGTTCCAAAAATATTAAGTTTAACACAGATATGTTCATAAAGAACCATATAATATACAGCACGTGTCAATTTTCATTAGCCATAGGCGATTAATCCATACAGTATGTGGCAACATAGTAAACCCCTTCTTTCCTTTCCAATGTCAGCGCGACCGATGCATGCTCGTAAGTAAATACAAGTTAGCGTGGTTAGCAGTAACTCTTCGACCAGCGGGTTGGATGTTTGTAATGCGTTCAGAAATATTTACGAGTTACAAGGATTTGTTTTTCTTTTTCCTTTTAGTAAATGCAGAGAATTATTAAGCTGCGTTCACGCTGCATGACACAAACAAAAGCGTAATTCTAATAAAATTGAAAATAAGGTAAATAAAAAAGGATTCTGAAAATAATAATAAATTACTAGATCAGGAGATCGCGGCGGCCATTTGATGTTTCCCGTTCCAGTAATAAGACGGCATTGCAGATTAGATCGCAACATATTCGCAGCTAACATTGAATGTAAAATCTGGTCGGGAGAAGTGGGAAGATCGGAGAAAGTCGTTTTGATGTCGATTGTTCCCGGGATTGGTGACGGACGCTGTGGGGTGGCACGTTGCCACATATTACTTGTATATGTATAAATCGCATGTAAAATTGAATCCCTATACCTAATGAAAATGACACATACGGTATATGTAACCGAAAATTTACCACCTCAATCCTATATACAAAATTTGTTATGATATATACTGGGTGTTTGCGAAGGTTTGGCAAATTAAGGTAACTTCAAACCACAAGAATTTATGTTATATGCAACACCCAGTATTTTTTTCCTGAATCATATTAAGCCTTTCGAGAGCTACTTCCTTTGGTCCTGCACCTAAATTCGATATTTTAGAAGATATTCAAACTTATTTTAAAATTTTATTCATGACGCAGGAAAAATCAGTGTTGCCATGCAAAACATAGACACTGCTGAAAAAGATTGGTGGAAAAATATTAAGTCTGTCAAATTGTTCGTAAAAGAGTAAAAACAATCTTCGTATTATTGACTTATGTTGGTGTTGTTATTCCAAAGTTTCTTTTTAATGTGAAAAATCAATAAGAAGAAAAATATTTTATAGACATTTTAGCAACAACACGGGTGTTCTGCCCTGCTCATTCGATGCTTTTGGAACGGCAGTGGTTGACAGATCAGTTCGAAGAACGACGGATGGGAATATTTCTGCCAATAAATTTTTCTGCTAGATTGCCTAACCTTTCACCTATTGACATTTCCTTGAGGGGTATTTTAAAACGCTTAAAGGTTTGTGCAGGTGACCTGTCGCATGATCGGGCACAAAAACAGGACGCTGTGAAGTGAATGAAATAAATGAATTATAAACATACATGTAAAGTATACGGTGAATGAAATAAAAGAATGGAGAAATGTGTGGAAATTTTGTATTTGAACTAATGAAACGCAAGATAATTGTACTTCCCTCGTGGTAGCATTTTCATATTTTCTTAACTATGTATGGTGGAAACGCGTTACATTCAGTTGCACGTCATACTAGATCCATGACGACTCGCCTTGTATATGTTGCCGGATCTATTTTTATTTCTGTCAGTGACATTTGATATAACCAAAGAAAAAAATTATTCACAATACAATAACTGTAACGCAATATATTTAGTAATTGAAATGCTCTAAGACTTCAGTCTTTCTCAACTTATTTATTATATTGATTTAGATTGTCGAAAAACCTTCAATGTTTCATTACGTATAATATAATTTAAAATAAGCAATACTTACGCTATTCACATTAAATTTAACACATGATTATAGAGAAATTTGTAAAAAACCTTTCGGCATTATATTTAATGGACGCAAATAACAAATACACTTCTAAGAAGCACTGTTTTTAAACAATTTATATAAAAGCAAAGATAAACATGAAAAATTTGACAGGAAGAATATACACAACGCACGTCTCTTTGACAGATATGATTTATCTGTCAACACCGAATTGAACTATTAGTCCATTAAAAATATGTAATAAAGAAATTTAATATTGAAACGGAAATTATGTGTTTATTTGCCGTATATTATTATTCTAAGAAGCACTGTTTTCAAACAATTTATATAAAAGCAAAGATAAACATGAAAAATTTGACAGGAAGAATATACACAACGCACGTCTTTTTGACAGATATGATTTATCTGTCAACACCGAATTGAACTATTAGTCCATTAAAAATATGTAATAAAGAAATTTAATATTGAAACGGAAATTATGTGTTTATTTGCCGTATATTACGGTCAATTTATAAATCTTCTATTTAAGCTAATGAAATAAATGCTCTCAAGTATAATTTAACAGAGTAACTTTTTTAGTTTCTCTAATACAGTTATGACAACATGTAAACGTCATCGATGACGTGCAACTGAACTTAACGCGTCTCCAGTATACAGGGTGTAACAAAACAAGTGTAAAACATTTCAGGGGGTGATTCCTTAGCGAAAAGAGATAGGGTCTTTCATATAAAAAAACTTCAATGGAGCATCCCTTGTTAAGATACAGCCCCATAAAGGGGGTACATAAAATTTGTTTTACAATTTTGCTCACAAACACTAAAAATGTAATTTATTTCCAATGTAACTTTTTGTCTGATTATTTGTTTACCATTTAAAAATTTATTCCCAATAGCTTGTTTCATTCGAAACAAAAAATGTCTCTTGAATTTTTTGCCCAAAAGTAATCAGTTCGCAGCAAAAAATTATTTTACGAACAACTACAGAGATACATCGTCATAAAACGAAAATGTAAAACTAATTTATTTAGTAGGTCGCTAGTAGTGGTATCACGCTGTCAGTTTGTAAATTTTTGAAATTGAATTAATACTTAATTGTGTGTCGTTGTTTTGTTCGTAATTTGTTAGTTTAATAATTCACTTGTTATTAAAATGGCATACACAAATGAGGAAATGGCTGATATGCATTACGTTTACGGTCTGTCGCAGGGGAATGGGTTAGAAGCTTCTAGAAGATATGCTGAAATGTATCCTCAACGGCAGCTTCCTTCGCATAGAATATTTGCCCGACTTCATCAACGATTACGAGAATATGGTTCATTTGACAAAAGAACGCAGGATTGTGGTCGCCATCGAGAAGTTAGAACAACACATCTTGAAGAAGCAGTACTTAATTTGGTTGAAGAACAACCTACTAGCAGTACTAGAAAGATTGCTTTCGAGTTAAATGTTGATCATATGACGGTATTTCGAATTTTAAAGGAACAACTCTTATACCACCCTTACCATCTGCAACGAGTACAGGCACTGTTACAGCGAGATTTTCCGAACCGTCTTGAATTTTCCAATTGGATGCTGGAAATGATTAGAAGAAATCCTGACTTTCTGAAGACGATCGAATTCACAGACGAATGTACTTTTTCTCGGGACAAGATAATTAATTTTCATAATAACCACATATGGGCTGATGAAAACCCTCACGCTATTGTAGAAGCTAACCATCAAGAACACTTTTCTCTTAACGTGTGGCTCGGAGTTATTGGGGATTATTTAATTGGCCCTCATTTTCTAACTCCTCGATTAAATGGTGAGGCATACACTCAATTTTTAAGAGAAGTGCATCCAGTACTGCTGGAGGAAGTTCCTTTGGGCGTCAGAAGGGATATGTTTTTTATGCATGATGGGGCTCCCGCCCATTTTAGTCAAGCAGCACGTCAGCATTTAACCCAAACATATCCAAATCATTGGATAGGTCGAGGAGGACCACAGAATTGGCCCGCTCGATCCCCGGATCCCAATCCTCTCGATTTCTCTACTTGGGGCCATTTACAGACTTTGGTTTATCCTACTCTTGTTCGCGATGTAGGGGACTTAAGAAACCGCATCATCGATGCGTGCAGGGTAATTAGAGAGAATCCAGGAATATTTGAGCGAATACGTGGCTCAATGCGCCGACGTCTAGACGCATGTGTAATGACTGAAGGTGGACATATTGAACATTTACTATGATTTCTACATGTTTTATGTTTTGTTATTAATAAATTAGTTTTGTTTATTCATCTTTAATCATATGTATTTTGATGCAGGTAGTAACTACAAAATAACAATACTAATCCAGTTCGCATTTATGACGATGTATCTCTGTAGTTGTTCGTAAAATAATTTTTTGCTGCGAACTGATTACTTTTGGGCAAAAAATTCAAGAGACATTTTTTGTTTCGAATGAAACAAGGTATTGGAAATAGATTTTTAAATGGTAAACAAATAATCAGACAAAAAGTTACATTGGAAATAAATTACATTTTTAGTGTTTGTGAGAAAAATTGTAAAACAAATTTTATGTACCCCCTTTATGGGGCTGTATCTTAACAAGGGATGCTCCATTGAAGTTTTTTTATATGAAAGACCCTATCTCTTTTTCGCTAAGGAATCACCCCCTGAAATGTTTTACACTTATTTTGTTACACCCTGTATATCTAATGTAATTTATATTAATAGCAAACAAGTTAATTCGACATGCAGATCTTTTTTTTAGGAATGACTGTCGTAAAATCGAAAAGTGTTTTTCCTTCTTGGCAACTTCATTCGGGGACAACTTGTATATAGGATATTCTCTTAAAAAAATGTTTTTGTACCGGTGATGAATACGTATATTGGCCTGTATAAGTGTATATAATATATTTGTAAACTGTGAAGCAACAGTAACCATATCAACTACAGCGCGTGAATTTTTTATTACATTAAACATTAAGAATAAATTAACTTTGTCAGATAATTAAATCAGCCGGTATAAATTACGACTTATTTATTTTATGCTTTTGCTTACAGCAACCTCTGTGACGCACTGCGTAATCACAAAAAGTTGTGCATATTCCAAAACCGGAATCTGAAACCTGCATTAAATACCATCAACATTTTTACGAACACTGTTACATCTCTTAATTCATTGCAGGTAACCTCCGGAATAGCCACACTGCTGCTTCTAGGAATAATACAATTGGCAAAGAAGAAGAATTGTATCATGATGTCATAGGTATGTTACCTTATTACTAATAATATTCCGAAAAACTCCTATCTTTCGCTATTCTTTTAGTTAATTTAGATAATTATGACTCAAGCGATAATTACCAGAATAAACATCTAATTGTTATACATTCTGTGTAAGTGAAAGTGATCATAGTCATTAGGCAATGTTTTGTTTGGTGCCGCACAAAATTTAAAAGCATTTAGAATGAGGACGCTGTTATGATATAATACTATTCCATAATAAAACATACTGTGTAGTTAGCAGTTGCTAATAATGGTTAAGGCTATACGCCCGGCCTCGAAATCGTTTTTCCCATTTCCTAATCGTATTTTTCATGAAAACCTTACCGAATTTACACGCTAATTTAAGAAAAAAATGCCTTTCAATGGATAAATCGTAATTTCTTCGAAATTGTCCAAAGGGCCCTAAATAAAAATAAAAATGTAAGAAATTTCAAAAAACGAGCCTTTATTTAAAATTATGTAACACTCAACAGTAATACATAAATTTTATTTTTTCTTAATTTTTAAAAATAAGGTCACGAAACGGAAAACAAAATTTTGAAATTTGGGCGAAATTCACTGAAATCAAATAGAGTATGTGGTACGCTCGCACATTGTGTCGAGAGGTAGCTCCGCCTACCATTTCGGGCAGTTTCTACGCAGTTTGTAAAATACTTCTGAGATCGGTGTATGTTAAGAAAGTAATCGTTACTCGGACATTATTTTATCGAAACCGTTGATATTTTCTTTACAATATAGTGTACATATACAGTGTCAGCGTCACAATACTTCCTTATACTACGTATCAGAAAGTAAAAGCAATATCTCTTCCCGTTCCTAACGCTATACCTGCTAGAAGCGCATGCTAGGACTCACACGGCTTGCGGGCAGGGAGTATAATTATTATATTTGACCCGCAATAATTTGCTTCTGAAACGATCTAGAAATTTATTTCTTGCACAAAAAATAATTTTGGAATGTTGGCTTTATTTTGTTTCACATATATATGGGTAAATTCTGAAAAATAAGATTAGTTACTCGATAGCTGAAAAATATCTTACACAAATTGGTGGTCTACTAAAACTTTTTTTTTTATAAAATTTACACACCAATTTATCATCCAAATACTTGGTACTAGGGTATAACCTTAAAAAAAACAGATCCCTAGCTCTCTGCATTGCTGAGATATCACGAGATAAGTATTAATAATTGAAGAAAATGAAAATTTTAAAATTTACACAAAAAAACGATTTTTCGACCTTTTTGCGATTTCGATTTTATTTTCCAACTCAAAATTTGAATCCGGCAGGTGATTTTACATATCCAGCTTCACTTTTTTTGTGTGTTTGAGAAAATATAGATTGTATAATTTAGGGGCGGTTGCTTCCCGATTGCCAAACATGTGGGCCAACCGGCGATTATCTGAGACCATAACGCAGCCATAAATTACAGGCAGATTAGATTAGGTGACAAGTTCTTTTCTCTATCTTTTTCCTCAGCATAAGACAGAGCACGCGGACCCTTAAACATTTGTCTTTTATTTACATTTGCACGAAAAGCAGTGGTACGCCTACTTCAAATCGAACTCAGCTTGAAGCGGGCGTCCAGCCTTAACACGAATATTTAAACAGTACCATAAGGAGCTGCTGATTCTGAGCAAGCCATAATAAACTCAATGGAAACAACAACCAGAAAGATAAAAGGGTAGATTCATAAAAATCCTAAAAGCAATATATAACTTGAACTTTGACCGTAGTTACATCAAAATTTTAATAATAAATTAACTTTATTTGTCAACTTATTACATTTTGAAAACTACACTCACCGGCAAAATAATCGATCCACTCATAAAATTGATGAAGTTTGTTCGTTAATAACTTTGTTATTTTAAATTCGATTTGATTCATTTTTTTTGCATATTGTAGGTAAATTTAAATGTAATCTATCACATCTTTGGAATTTTAAGAAAATTTGGCGTACATCATTTTATACAGGGTGCCACAAAGTCTGTCTTTTTAAATCAACTTTAAAACCACATATGGATTGTCAAAGTTGCTCCACCTTGTATTTTCTTATTTTGTTAACAAGACACATCATTTCTGTACAATTTCTTTTTTTATTTATTACAATAGCTTAATTTTTGTAAAAGATACAAGGGTTTAAGAAAAATCTTACATTTTTACATTTTTCCTATGGTACTAACAATAAGTTTACGAATTTAACTTAACACCGAATATAATGAAAAGGAAATGAAAAGAAAATGAAAAACATAAAAGACTTAATACGAAGTGTTTCCTCCACGTGCACGGATAACAGCTGCAATTCGTCTTGGCATGCTCTCAATTAACTTTTGAATGTAAGCCTGGATGGTTTGATTCCATTCTTCAGTTAGAACGTCACTAAGCTGCTGTAAATTTGCAGGCGTTGGTACACGAGATCGTATTTTCCTCCCAAGTGCATCCCAAACATGCTCAATTGGGTTTAGGTCTGGGCTTAGAGCAGGCCAATTTACTACTGGGATTTCAACCTCGGCTAAATACTCGCGTACAATTCTGGCAACATGCGGTCGGGCATTATCATGCATCAGCATGAAATCATCTCCGATGAACGGTGCAAAAGGAACAATATGTGGCTCTAAAACTGCTCTTATGTATCTATCGGCTGTCATAGCTCCCCGATTCATTATAACCAAGTCCGTCCGAGCTTCAAAATGTATGCCACCCCACACCATTACCGAACCGCCTCCATAACTTACTCTAGCAAAAAAATGGTTTTGAAAGAAACGTTCACCAGTTCTCCGGTAAATTCTTTCACGTCCATCTGGTGTTCTAAGACAAAATCTTGACTCATCCGTGAATAGGATGTTGCTCCATTCTTCGTTACCCCCATTTACATGTTCCCTAGCAAATCTAAGGCGTTCAACTCGATGGTGTCTCAATAACTCTAGACCAGTTGCAGGTCTCCTAGAACGCAGTCCAATATCAAACAGCCGCCTTCTTATTGTTCTATTACTTACTTGAACTTGACTTACGTCCTCTAATCTGTTTTTCATTTGCACAGAAGTAACTTTTCTGTCCCTCAAAACATTTAACGTTATAAAGCGATTATCTCGCTCACTAGTAGATTTCTTTCGACCACAATGATTTCTTCTTGTGTATACACCAAATTCATTAAACCGTTTAACAGCTCTTTGAACTTTACATCTTGAAACTCCCAACACTCCTGAATCAAAGCAACAGCTCTCACTGCGTCGGTTACAGAAAGATCCATAGGTATTTTAAATTACTATTCGACAAGAAACACGTTCAAAAACGTAATTGACAAGTTTTAGATTTCACAACTGACAGTATTTCAATAGCCCTCTATGCAAAAACGATAAATTCGTAAACTTATTGTTAGTACCATAGGAAAAATGTAAAAATGTAAGATTTTTCTTAAACCCTTGTATCTTTTACAAAAATTAAGCTATTGTAATAAATAAAAAAAGAAATTGTAAAGAAATGATGTGTCTTGTTAACAAAATAAGAAAATACAAGGTGGAGCAACTTTGACAATCCATATGTGGTTTTAAAGTTGATTTAAAAAAACAGACTTTGTGTCACCCTGTCAAATGATGTACGCCAAATTTTCTTAAAATTCCAAAGATGTGATAAATTACATTTAAATTTACCTACAATATGCAAAAAAAATGAATCAAATCGAATTTAAAATAACAAACTTCATCAATTTTTTGAGTGGATCGATTATTTTGCCGGTGAGTGTACATTTGCTTAAACCCTATACTGTTACAAATTGTATCTTAAAGATTAATTATCCATTTTCTTATACTTATAGTATTACTCCTTTATACGTAGGTATGTGGTTATAAGAAAGTATTGTCTGTCTGTGTTTGCCTGCCCGCCTGAGTGTGTGTTGGTGACTATCATAGCGGTCAAACGGCTATAGTTATCAATTCCAAATTTTATATTTACGTGTATAATTTCCCTCTTGAAACCTGAGTAAAATCGGTAGACTGGAAGAAGTATTTTTACATCAGATAAAAAAAAAGAATTTTACCATTATTGCGTCAACTACCGAGTTTAAACAAATTTGTAAAGAATTCAAATGTACTCAAGATTCTTTATAAATTTGTGAATTTGAGAAAAATTTATTGATAAAAGTTTTTCAAAATTCCTACCGGAAGTAGATCTTTTATTCTTACCGAAAATCCGTGTTTTTGGGAATATCTGGCATGTCATGCTTTTAAAGATTAATTTTATTTATTAAGAGATAGAAGTACTTAAGAGTTTTAAATAACTTTTGTATAAAAAATTCTCAAAATTCGAAGCCTGACGTATGACACATATACTCGCACGTTCATTTTTTTATAATTAAATACAAACAATAGTTAGTAAATAACTATTGTTTGTATAATAATGAATTCAAATGTTTTAATAAATAAATCTTATTAAATAATAGTCACATTATTTCGTTAGTTTTTATAAATTTAAAGAAAAGTTTGTTGGCCTTATATCAGTGCATGAAGTGGATTCCTTTTTCTTGTTAGCATACGCACTTTTCCACGTAAGAAATTGATAACAATTATTGTAGTATCAGCTTAATTTCGAAATAAATCCAGCTTCAAAATATTTGTAAGCATATGATCAGAGATTGGACTGACTCGGTCTTCAATTGATGAAGATCCATAGTATTATTACTGAATAATAACAACTGTTGGACTATTTAATATTGGAAGCATAAATATGATAATTGTTTCGCTTCTTCAGAAATCCTGGTTTAACTTCTGATTCTTCTGAACGACTTGACCGATTGCGCAATATATTTGTTTTTTTTGTTATGCTAAGATCCGACAGGTGGTGTTGTAATCAAGTTATTAATAAATGGTGGGTTTATGCAGCGTGAATTAGTCCTAACTTAGTATTAGTATTAGTCTTAAGAAAGTTCGATCATTGAGTATACGTGTTAGCGTTCAGTCAGCTGATCTTATGGTCAGCAAGCTTCGTAGGACCGCGTTAGGACAAGACCTTGAAAGTTCGTAATTTTTAACTCTTAGGACTAAGTTAAGACCTGGTTAGCCAAGCTCTAAACCTTGTGAGGTAATACGTACACAGCTACGTACCACTTACGCATTCGTAATTTGAAAATTTAATTTCTGTATAACGTGTACTTTTAAGGTTAAGAACAATTCTTAGGACTTATACTAATACTAAGTTAAGGAACGCTGCATAAACCCACCAAAATTCTATATTTATGGATCAAAATGACTAATATTCACAATATGTTTGTTTAGTGCCAACCAAAAATTCACTAAATCTAGACTCGATAGGTGGCGCTGTGGTCGAGTTATTAATAATTTTTTGGCGCCACCTACCGGAAAGGACAGAAAAACGTCTACCGGGCCTGATAGTGATCTATAAATTTCTCTGATTACAAAAAAAAATTAAATAAAAGAAATTTCAACATTTCACTTTATTGATTTATAAATATCCTTTTTACACCAGACCCATCAATTAATTCTTGGACTCAATAAATTCAGAACTGCACATATAAAGATTTGAATTAGTAAATGTTTTCTAACTAAAAAAAGATTTTCGTTTGAAGGATCTAAATGACTCTATTCTATGTCTTCCACAAGCAGACATTTTTCTCACAAAGGATTTTTTTTTAATTATACTAAAACACTTTTTAGAGTATATTTGGTGAAATTCATTAGTCACTTTTTTTTTACATAAACTTACAGGATTTCCATATTTTTTCTAGTAATGATCTGTTGCGGGAAATTCCATGTCCGATGTTCGCATTAAAAATTAAAAGAAAGACTGTAAAGCTATCATTTAGAGACGATTACATATTGAC
Source organism: Amphimallon solstitiale (assembly GCA_963170755.1). NCBI lineage: Eukaryota > Metazoa > Arthropoda > Insecta > Coleoptera > Scarabaeidae > Amphimallon > Amphimallon solstitiale. The sequence goes on along the minus strand of OY720676.1, from coordinate 186,073,161 downwards.
TCGACAATTTAAAGGTTTCTGCTTATAAATAAACAAGAGAGGTTTACAAAATTCATAAGCGTCAGTAATATTCTTGTATGAATTATGTAACAGCGCATTGTAGGTTACTTGCTGCATTACGAAATACAGAAATTGCTATTTTTAACCTTAATAAGCAAATGTCATATCTGTCGCTCTACGTACAAAATTATTAATTGGTTTCGATTTAATTGGAACAATTTTAAATGGTGAATTCATAAATATTACAACATTGTATATTTACACAAAGTGACTCAGTTAAAACTTATAATGTTGGTATACTGTCTCTATCGCACAGAGGAGTTTTTTAAGAGTTGAACTACAAATATGTACAATGTATCAAAGGGCCGGTTTTTCCAACTTCTATTAAGATACTCGGTTAACTAATCACTGATTATATCTAATCGATGTTTTTCAATGCGAAAAATACGTCGGTTATCTAAACAGTGTTTAAGAATTTATTGTACAAAGTTGGCAACAATGCCTGATCAACTGAAAAGCAAATAAATTTGGGATATTTGCTTCCTGCATTTATTGCATGAAAATATTAGTGCGTCTACTTTATTCGAAATTTGTTTTTGCTGTTTCTGAATATTCTCCTGGCTTGTATTTATTTAGTTTTATTAAGACTCCCGTTTTATGTAATTTGTAATTATTTTAATGATATTTGCCGAAATTAATTAGATATTAAGTTTTATTCTGCAATAAATATATAACTTTATTATTATTATTTATGATTATCAATTGTACTTCTTATTATTTCTCACAATGATTTGTATTCACTTTACATGTCGAGGCTTTGTAATAATATGAGTAATGTTTCAGACAAAACTAAAATCTGATAAACAAATTTGTATTGTAACACTGTTTCTTACAAAATGTAAAAAATATTAATATTCTCTAAATAGCACATGTTTTAAATTATTGAAAATTATATTCTTCACAATCAACACTGATATTGTTAGTTAGCGAAATTAAATTATAAAAATTTCACCGTGGGTAAGATACGAACTTTGCGGACTCCGAACTAAAAATTAACTTTGCTTTGCAACGTGCACTGTAAGAATTAGGTTGAATATAATTCAATCTTTTACCTCCTACAAATTTTGCAATGACTGAATTAAAAGATTCTACAATGTTGGTATCTACGTTTTCTATTAAAGTTCTACTATTTTTGCAGAGCCGACTTAAAGCCTTAATAAAGTCATCATATACACTGTGTTTGGTCAAATATCGATAGGATTTTGAGGTGACCCGCTTCACAATAATTACAAAGTAATGGATAAAAAATTCGTATATTAATGTTTGCAATTAAGGCCGGAAAAAAATATTGAAAAGTGCGATCAGTATTTATGAGATGGTCTGTATTGAATGAACTTGATCCCACTATGCGTATGTTTGTTTACATTTCGAGCGAGAGTTACACTTCTCATATGCCATAATTTGGTCACAGCAACCTCCCCTGGTGCCACGAATCCCTTTAGTACCTATGTTTCCTATTTTTAGAACTGTATTTGAAGTATGTATCATCACAATTGTGGGTCAGTCGGCCATGATACGACTGTGTTATTGTCGCTGGCGTTGTATTTAGTTAACTGAATAATTTAGTTTTCTGTTGATTACCGTTGTTACTTATTGTTATGGCGTTTAATAATAATGAATTGTTGGACATACTACTTATTTACGGTTAGAGCAAATAAAATAGTGCACTCCCGAAGGAGGTATGCGGATATGTACTGTGATGTACGTCCTACAAACGTCGAGCCACGTTTAAAAAAAAAGGAATTTAAAAAAAAATCTTCTTTAGATCCTTGACAAAAGTAATAAGTACAATCCGAGTGTTCACCAAAAATATGTCTTGGTTCATTTCTAATGTCACCCTGCAATTGTTATTGTTAAGTTCGAACTTTTGTAATGTTCAAAATTTTTTGTTATTAATTGTCGTACGTCCGAATTGGGTTTAGGTTTTTCAAACAGTCCCTAATTTTATTTATATAATTACGTAATATGTAATATCGACACTCAATTTTTTAATATTTTTTGGGGACCATAAGGGGCCGTTTCACGTAGTTTTCTAAGAACGCTGCAATCACCGTCCCCTATTAATCTACCATAAATTACACCGTGCATTTCACGAGAATGTCGAAAATCTTTGGCAATACTTTTTGACTACATGGCTGTTGACGACAAAGACCAATTTTTATAGCATACGTGATCTTTAGATTTAGCAAATTTTGCACAAATTAAACAAAATTGTTTTTTATACAATTTTTTTTTCTTTCGCCGCCATCCAAGAATTGCTGCCCCTGCCAGGCATTTGCTAGTGCATTTGATCTAAATTAGTATATTCTGTTCTAATAATATTGGAGCCGTTTTCTACAGTCGAATTTGTTCTTTGTGCTTTTTGCCCCTATGTTTTTTTTATTTTTAAAGATTATCTTCTATATAATTAGCAATTTCATTTTAGTAAAAATAAACTGTAAGCATTTATTTTGTGAATGTACAGGTACTACTTGATAGCAAATGTGTTTTAATTAATTTGTAATCTATATATTAATACGTGAAGAAGAAAAAACCCTTTTTAAGCATACTGTGCGCAAGAAGGAATGTGAGATTGGCATAGTTAAAGTTCATATGGAAAAAGAGTGCTAAAAGATAAAATTTATGTATGTCTTACAAGTATTAAAAAAAAAAATTAAATAGAGGTCGAATTTGGACCACTGGGCGACTACTAGTATATACATACATACATAATAAGTTTTCAATGACGAATCAAGTAGCATTTTTCTGAAAGAAAAGAAAATATTAAATACCATATTTTGAAAAACATCTTAGACATCTATAGCAACAACTGAGACGACGGACGAAATACTAGCTGAGCAAGTTAAATAAACATCTCCATTCATTGCACTGTTATGTAAATATTTACATATGGAAATAAAAACTGTCCTGTTTATTTTATTATACCGTAGTCGACATATTTTAATTTCTGATACGAAAGTAGAAAGAGGAAAAGAGCGCGACGAAATAAACTAAAGATAAACATAAGCGAGGCTGCCAAGACAGTACACTCGACAAACGTTTCCTATGAAATGTAAGGCGTGAGGGTCTCCCGACACTGCCTTGCTCTCCCACCACTGTTAGCAAGCAGGCATCGCTGCATATTATAAGGTCATCTTCCGCATGGGATAGAAGTATAAACCGAAATTAAAATTTGACGACTACTGAAACGACTTTGCAAGAACATTAGAGCATTAAAGAATACGATTTTCTCTTACAGCTCCACTTACACTGTAACTAATCAACTGGGTATTTTTACTGCACATGATCGTACTCTAGTCCCTTTCATAGTAACAAAACAGATTCACGTTATGTTCAAACATTTATTAGAATTTAATCACAATTTCTACCTCAATTTAAAGATCTTGCATATACAAAATAAAAGTGACCTTTTAAATAAACTAGAAACTAATCTAGAGAAGTAATTCAATCTGTAATATGAAAAATTGTAAATTTACGATGTAACCTAAGTTAGTTTTTATACTATACTTGACAAAACCACTGTGTGAAGGAAACAAATCGTAATTTTTGGATTTTCAAAGGCGTATTTTATTTCAAGTTTTTTAAGCATTTTACTTTCCAATTTCTCACAATGAATAGAACTCCATTAAATTTAGACTGTAAACATAGTTACACGTGTTGTTATTCTTCCTATTACTCTCAGTATATCACAGTAAAAAAAATTAACAAAATTTATTCTGCCAGTTTCTCTGGAATTTTGTGTTGTCGTGTTTAAATAATATAATATCGTTCTTCTGGTATGAAAAGGCACCTTATAAAATAGAGCAATAAATTACAATTTCATGACATTGGATTTTGAAACTATAAACTGAAAATTATGTATTTTTAGAATGCATTTATGACCAATTACGACAAGCATAATTCTAATCGTTAAACGCTAATTACAATTACTAGAAATGATTAAAAATATATATAGCCCTTAATAGCTCAAACATTGAATGTATAGAGAAATTGAAAATACATCAAAATATGTATAATATTGACTGACAAGCAATAAATATAAGTATCTGAAAAGAGGAAGTAAATTAACTAACCTTCAGACATAATTTCTTCATGAGTTAATTACTTCCAATAACCTGCCTACTCCAAAAATTAAAATTAAATAAATGCGTTGTTAATCACTGCAGGGGTCAAAGAATTTTTATTTTCTAAAAGTGAAAGTAATCGAATTTATTATTCAATACAATATATGTATAAAATTCAATATAAAGATAAATTAACTTTGAATTTTCCATAAAATAGCATACATCAATCAAACATAAATTAATAGTGTTTGTTTTACAATTAATTACATTTCCTCGTAGAATAACAGATAAACAATTTTAGCATTTAAATTTCAGAGTGGAAATTTTCATACGTCTAAACTAGGTTGACGTTACCTTGAAGAGTTCGCAAGGGTAAAATAAGACATTAAATGTATTTAGCACTTATGAATTATAGATTATACATAGGAAAATATATTTTTAATTTTAACCTTAAATCGTTATCAATTCTATCAAATACCTAAAATGTAGCAACACCGGTTTTCTTCGAACTAAATATTTCTTTGTTTATATCTAATAAATAAACATTGGCATTACGTATTTTTTACAGCTAAAATATTCTGATCAATGTATTAAAAACCAATTTAACCTGTTTTCATTAGTACAAATTAAAAGTCTAATAATTATAGGTGAGTTAGCGATTCGACGCTTGTTTTTTAATCATTAAGATAATTAAATTTTAAAAAACTCTACATACTAAAGTGCTTTGTTGATAAAAACAAGTAGGTAGGTACACGTTCAAATTTGAATAGAATTATTTGTTTAAGCAGTCCCACAATACCTAATCTAAAGTAAAATAAAACGTTTATCTAAGTTGATTTGAACAACGACTTATCGCGAATATTGATGAAGTAATATTACGCATAATACGAGTTCAAAATTCATCATAGATCAGTGTATCGTGAAAGACTTACCATTTTTAGGGAGACCTCTTATCACATTTACAGCGGCATTAAATTTTTCTTCAGTCGTCATTGCACCTAAACTAATATGTTTTTTATATATCACACCTGGATATTATTTTTTATAGATAGGAAAATATTATTTTATACACTATTTTCACATATTACTGCATAACACGTTACTCCCCAAACCCACGATCGCTAACTACAAACCTTCCCGAACATAACAACTGTCAGATGACAGCAATGCTGGTAGTGGTAATGCATATAAATATTGCCAGAATGAATTCGTGGTAAAGTGGACCGTATATGCAACTTATTAAGCACAAGCCATATATAAAAAAGGTATAACCTTGGATATTTTTTATTTTGTTCAACAATATTCTAATTATTAGTAGTTATGAAATTTTGATCAAATGTAATGAAAATATGTAAATACCAGTGTCACGCTATTTGTTCATATGAAAAATATTTTTTTATATTTTGCAAAACAAATCCTTTCCACGTCAATATTTTTATTTGGAAGGTAGATATTCATTTTTGAAACTTGTGTAGGTAAAGCTTGTTTTGCATCTTGTCTTGCAATTTTAGGTTCAATATATAGAAATTGGGCAAAATTGACGCCAAGTCAGGTATTACATCTGTCAGTTTTTAGTTCAATAAATTGACAAATGTAAAACGACCTTACAAATTGAATAAAAGTTCTAAACTTTAGAAGTTAAGATTATGTTTCGGTATTACAAAGTTGTAAACGTTTTTGGGCAGTTATACTTCCCTAGTAATTGCATGAAAAGAGCGATAGGCACCAACGCTATATGTAGTTAGGAGCTTAGGAGGGAAAATATTTAGTAAATTAATATGATGTGTTGTGTATGTGACATTTTCAATTTTTGAATGGAAGTTTCTTTCCTTAAATCAATAGCTCATCAAGCGCTGTTTACCCACCGTTATGCTCACATGTTAAATCTCATGTTACAAGAAGGGTCAACCAAATTAAAGAATGTTTCTTTCACCTGCATCTCTGACAAATTTACGAAAAGGACACATCTGTTAGATCAATTAGGTGCTAGAAGAAAAAATGTTGAATGTTCAAGGCAATTAAAGAATCGGTTCGATTTTAAAAAAGCTATGCGTCTGATATTCTGATGCTAATATATTAGGACATTCGTCAAATTGTGTTGATATTTCGAATTTTATTTTTTCAAATGATCTACTAAATGAAATTTCGGAAATATATAAATTGTTATGTATTGCTTTGTGCCTGCCTTCTACATCGGCATCCGTAGAAAGTTTTTCGAAACTAAAACAACAAAACAATAACCTCCATTTTTCTTTTCCTATGTTGCTCTAGACCTTTATATGGTTCTTGCTGAACGGTATATTTTCTTTAGGAAATTATTCTGACCAGCATAGTGCTCAAATAAAGTTTAATAGACGTATGATATCTTTCGAAATGTCTCATTCGACTTGCCCACCCTATAAGAAATCTCGCAAGCCGCCCCCTGATCCGTGCCTGTCGTAGTTAATATACAAACATAACAATTTTCAGCAGAGGAATTTAAGTTTCAAAATAATATATTTCTATTTAAAGAAAAAAAAAACATCGTAATGCACGGAGGTTGCCCACCTTTTCCACATAAAGACGTGCTGCATTCACAAAGAAAAACATCGCTATTGAAAATCCTTTCAATTGCCATTCATCTTTAACCCATTTACGGCGTAGGTGTATATTAAACGAAAACTTTACAAAAAAAGTATTGTTTATTACTAAAAACATATTGAAAAAAACGATTTGATACATATCAGATCGAAAAAAAAATTGCGTAGGTATATGAAAAAAAAGATGGTTGGCCGAACACATGTTCATATTTTCTTGTGGTAAGCTTCAAAACATTTTAAATGTAGATGTGTTTTGCACTTTACACAAATGTAAATTGTGTGACTTTTGCATAGTTTGCAACGGCGTCTAGCTTTATCGGCATCCATCGAGATTACATGACCAATGTTATCAAGACGAACTTCATCAGGAATGGAGCTTCCAACTGCTTGATTAATTTTTCTGTTTCGATTGTCATCTTCTGCCTTCATCAAGCGTACTGCAATGTAAGATTTGAATTCCAGTTGCGTCATTTGGGGGTTTCATTTGCTATGTTGTATATTTTCCAGGCGTTAACAATAGTGCTGTCTAGCAAATTTATAAATAACGGCCACCACCACTTTTTGCCACGCACATTTATTCTATAGTTAGAAACGCCATTGTCGTGCAAATCCACGCCGCCCATATATTTATTATATTGTGCGATCATATTTGGCTGAGAAATCATCACTTCCTTTCGCTCTTTTCGGTTGTATCTTTTAACAGTGCATAAAGGTCGTTGTGTAAAATTATTACTAATAACAGTCACCACTGAATTATTGTTCCACCTGTTCAAAGATATGTTGGTTTCTTCGTCAAATACAGAATCAAAACTTCCTCGTTGTTTCTTGGAAATGCTTTTTACGTTTTCTAATGGACAATTAGCCGTTCGGTTGTCTCTTATGGTGCCTGTAGCATAAAAGCCTTTCTGACTCAAAAACTTCAATAACTTATACGACGAGAAAAAGTTATCAAAGTAAAGGCGATGCTTTTGTGGACTTTTCACAATTGTGAGCAAGTCAACAATAACCTGGCCTCCTAAACCAAGTTCTGATTTACTATTTGATGCCTTCGCCCCTCCATATGGAATGAACTGAAATAAATATCCATCGGCAGAAGTTAGGCGCCAAATCTTAAAGCCAAATCGCACGGGCTTTCCCTTTATGAACATTTTACAGGAATGTTTCCCAAAATAAGGCACCATTTGTTCGTCGATAGATAGATCGTGAGCAAATACGCCAAACTGCATGTACCTTTTGTTCATTATGTTGAAAATCCGGCGAAGTTTTGAGAATTTGTCATTTTTGTCTAACTGAGCATTATCAGATAAATGCAAATTACGTTTTATACTTCGAAATCTATTGCGAGGCATACATTTTTGAACTATGGCCAAACCTTTATCTTCGTCGGTAGACCAGTACATATCAGTCTGAGGCAGTGTATGGTAACCGGAAAGCAGCAATATTCCTAGGAACCATTTTATGTCTGTTATACCAAATTGAAAATCATGACGATTATTGTCATAAGAATATTTGACAGAATAGCTCACTATTCTCGATAAAACTTCTTCGTCAAAAAAGAGATAAAATAATTCCAACGGAGATTTGCCACATAAATTATTTTTTATATCTTCTCTTCCAGTATTGTCAAAAACAGGTAAGTTTGCGTAAGTTGTCTCGCCTTTTTTCCAAACAGGCGCCGATACTTTTTGTCTTAAAAGTTTTTGTCTTTTTACATCTAACATCTCATCGTCAGAATCAATAGGACCTTCATTAGTGGTATCATTATGATTTTGTATCTCAAATAAACCAGAAATTTCTTGCTCATTTGGACGAACCTGTTCAATTACCACATTATCATCAATATCTTCCTCATCGGTCAATTCATCAACTTCCGGCGGAATATACACTACATCAATATTATCTAAAAATATTCACCTTTACTATGTTATGGGGTACACTACCTACAAATTTTACGTACCATTTCTATTATCTAACTCATTTACTATTTCGTCTAAGGCGGCCTCCAATTCCCGTTGAGTTAGGTAAACCGGCATTTTTTTTGTTTACCGTAAGTCTATTTGCGTCTATATACTGCAAAGGAACGTTAAAGACTGAATGCATCTGGTTATGAATCTAAAACATAAACAAGTCTAAACTTGTATTTTCTTGAAAAATGCATGCGCAATACGCATTAAGCCAATGGTGCGTTTACGCGCCAAGTAATCTACTGTCATTTTTTTCTAAACAAACTAATAACAAACATTTAAACTAATGTTTTAGTATTATAGTATTGACATTTAGAATTTAGAATGTTTACTCTAAAAACTTAAAATAAAAACTAATAACAATTTATAGAAATTTACTTCGGGGATTGGTGAAAACTGAAAATTGTCTATTTTTAATAATTGCTATCTCAATAAGTTATAGTCTTAGAAAAAAATAGATTGATGCCAAATTTAACTCAATATATTAGTTTAGTTATCATACAAAATTAAAAATCTAAATTAGCGGAAAAAAAAATTGTAATCAGTGGTGCGTAAACGCACCACTGGCCGTTAATGGGTTAACAAAGGTTGCAACTGTTTGCATTTTAACCTTTTTTTTTGGAAGAACTTTAAACTAGAATCACTAGTGGTATTTACATAAATGCGTATAGGATAAACAAAGTTATGGACCGATTTTAACTACATTTTGGCCTTAAAAATTTTTGACGAGTTACAAATAGATTTCTTTTTTGATTTCCAGTCAGGCATTTATATGTATTTTTCAGATTGGCATAGCCTGATACCTATTTAGCGGTAACCCTGAAATGAAATTATTCCGACCAATACAAAGCTCCAATAAATTTTAATAAACGTATGATACCTTGTTCGAATGTCCCATCAGACTTGCCCACGCTATCAGAAATCTCATGTACAGCCACTGCGACTACCCATGGGATAATTTCTTTTATCAAATAATTAATTTAATAATTAAATTCAAATTCAAATTTAAATTTATTTGCAATTCAAAAGCAATTACAATTGTCAAATTAATAATTCAATAAAATAAAACACGATCGTGATAATTTATAATTTAATTTATTACATAAAAGCTTCATAAATTTCCATAAAATAAAGTCACATAACCTACAATATAATTACAACATAATATATTATTTAACTGTACAATTGCTTAAGGATTTCGGGTATTTCCCTTTGCCGAAGATTGTCTTTTCTTCCTTTAAATCTGCTCGGTTAAGTACTAGATGCAGATAAAAGTAAGCCAATAATGAACCGTCAATGAAAAAGAAAATAATACACGAAACGGTCAAATATATAATTTAATATAGTGTCACGTGCATATATTAATTTATATATTTATTTGTTTGCTTTATCGCCTATTTACTGTAAAGTTTATTTAAAATATCAATTGTTCTGTTACAATTTTTTTTCATTGCATGTCTTTATTTTTGTCATTTTCATTTTTATTTATTATTTTGATAAATAGTGAATGTTCATTTAATCTACTGTATATTATTTAGGTACTATATATATTTTGCGTATATGTATGTATATCCTACCAACGAAGGACCATAAATATATGCACTTGATTTAAAATTTCCGTTTATTCAAGGGCCTATTAAAAAAAGGGGGAAGGGAGGATCAGTAAGGAACCGGGACAATTAAGTTACGTTTTCAATTCGATGTTTGGCGCTTTATCGTTCATGATGGCTTTAATATCTTCAGCGTCTAACGTTTCGTATTTCAAAAGGGCCTCCGCTAGAGCTTTGTGTTCTTTTGCATGTGTTTTTAGGATGTGTTTCGCTCTGTCATAACTGTCCATCAGGATTTTCTTTATTTCAAAATCCACCTAAAACACAGGAAATATTACAGTTTTTTTAACTTTACAAACAGCATTTAGAGTAACTAATTAATAAAAAAAAGTCTTTTTACGCGGATTGTATTTAGTATTTTAAAGTAACAATTCATATTTCATATTAGCAGCTTTTAATGCGTTTTTTTATGTTCATATTTCACTTAAAATCAGGTGTATTGTAAACAGTGACGATATGTTGTGTGTATGCATTTTAAATTACATATATAGAATAAGAAACAGAAACAATTAAATATCTCACCAATAACCGAAACACAACTTACAAAATACAGTAAACGATAATTAAAAACTTTTTGCCATCTTTCACGAATTAAAAATTTCATTCAATTAATAATTACTTTTGTCAGTAATTGTCAAAATTAAATTTCTTTGTCATAATAATGGCACCATTGAGAAAGAACAGGTAGGGGGACGACGTCACGTGATCAAACCGGGTACAGGTCCGCCATATTGATACTACACTTACGTCAAACAGGTAGTGTTGGTAAAAAGTGGAGTGTTTGTTAAGTGCATCGTGTATTAGAGTTATATAATAAGTTAAATATTACAAGACATTATGGCTTCTTGTGCTCTACGTAGCTGTAATAGCAGAGACGGCGATGATAAGAAGAATTCGTCTGCAATAACATTTCATAGGTTAGTGTTGGCCTGACAGGTGTGGGATGACAGATGACGCCCAATGCTCCCGTTTTGAGAGTACAGGAAAGATGCTTTACAGCGTCTCCATAGTATTATTCCTCAATGACTGGCACCAATTTCTTATTTTAGTAAAGTACAAATAATTTCTTTAATTGAAACTAGACTATGTGAGGCTGCGGTAGCAGTTCAAATAGGAATGTCCAAAAGTTCAGTACATTCTAAAGTAAGACATTGGAAGGAAAGTGGATTACTGGAAAGGTTACCTGATTCTAGACGTCCAGGCGCTCAAAACGAGAAAATGATGATAACCTTTTAGACGTTATTCAAAATATCCCTTTACAACTGTCGTAGAAGCAGTAAATTTTACAGGTTTTCCTGTATCTGTATATACAGCTTATTGTCGCGTTCGGGAAAGGACTTTAAAGTTCTACAGTAGGTTCTACTCAGCAGCTAGAAAAGTCAAACTTACTGCCAAGCACAAATAAATTAGAATGGGTTTTGCACTGGAGCACATCGTTAAAAATGATTTGCGAAAATTTTTAGCGATGAAAAACGTACAATTTATCTAAATCTGGACGATTGAGGGATTATAGACCAAGGAACCAAAGATATAATGTCATATATGTCAGTAAAATAATCGTAATTCTCACTAAATATGTGAGGTTGGATATCCGCAAATAGTCCTGGAATATTACTCCATGTGGAAAAACGCCTTACAAGTCCAGTATATATACAGATTTTAGAAGACTTAATGTTATCTTCAGTTTTTCCAGAAAACAACTTTTCATTTCAGCAAGATAACTGTCCATTTCACACATCGCGTCAATTAAAAGAATGGTTTCCAGATCAAGCAGTAAATGTGCTTGATTGGCCGAGTTTAAGCCCGGATATAAACGGGAGGGGGGGGATGTTAAAATGAGATTGAGTAGACATCGTTTTATTTCTGCCTGTAGTTGGTAGGTGGCGCATGTTAAAATCTGTTGACGTAATGTTAGGATCAGACATGATACTTCAGGGGTTAGCTTCGCAGAATTGCCTGTTGTTGTTGATTATTATTAGTAGGGCGCGGACACGAGCGAGTCATGACTCATCGCCCATGGGCGCACTATTGAAATGTTATATTTTTAAAGAGGTTATAATTTTATTTATATAATTGGATAACAAGTGGCTGGTGATCTATAAAATACAAAATACTTTATTATTTGTTCATTTTCTCTTCTGTAAGACTTGTTCTCTTTGAATTAAGTACATCCTTGTAGATAGAAAACGTCCTTTCTACATCGCAAGTGGTTATAAGTGCGTACTGGAAATATTCTTTTATTTCAGCGTATTTAGCATACACAATTGCCGCAATGTTATTAAATCTGGATTTCTATTAAAAACTGCGTCTAACTTTTGCCGAAGGCCACATCTGAAGTCACTTGGAATTATTAATAGCCACATCTAATGTGGTTAATCTATTTTTTAATTTGAGATTCGATTTTCAAAATATGTGATTAGTTTAGGCAAATTTCCAAAGTGTTCCTGAAGGAATAACAACTGATTTTTTAAATTTGGGATTTGTGTTAGTTCCTTGCACTCAGAACTATTTCGAGCATCGTCATTTAAACATTTAACGAAATTTTGTAAACTATCGAAATTCTCTGCATAAAAACGATTTCTGTGTATGTTTTAGCAAAAATATACCAACATGTGTAGCATATTTTACTCTAAAATACATCTTCTATTTTATCTCTGAACATTTAAAGTAAAGAATAAAAACAATTAAGGTAAATGCAAAATGGAATAAAAATATATAATATTTAAATTTCCCGGTTCATCGGTTTGATCCATTTTAGTACCGCTTGTAGTTGGCAGGCGGCGCTAAAAATTGTCTAAACTTTTTACTATTAAGTTATACTATCTTCTAGTTAAAGTGATCTGTGATATAAACCCAATAGAGAATATATGGGGAAGATTGACGACACTCACACGAATCAGGCGTATGAAATATCAAAATAAGGAGGAATTTTTGACCGCAATACATGACGCATGGAATAATCTTCCTCATGAACATTTATGTTTGCCCATGTCCAATCGTTTAAACAAAATAATTGAAAGTAATTGAGAAATGACGAGATATAAAGTTCCTTTATTGGTTTTATAGTTGTTCGTGCCATTTTTGTTGTAATTAAACTTTAAATAAACATGTTACCTATATTTCATGTTTAATTTCCTGATCTGCTCGACATATCATTACTGACGTCACGTTGGTATTTGAAGTTATTAGTTGTAAGGTTATGACTTACTTACAATAGAACATTTTCGGTCGTGTCAGAAAATGACATTGACGACCAAAATTTAATGCTAGTGACTCTAGTAATATTTCAACAATTTTAAATTTTATTTTTTCCAATAAGTGTAAAGAATTTTATTAATAAAATGATTGTACGTGAGTGACTTCTTGGATGAATATGTAATATATACTCAAAATTTGGACTGAATACGTATTCTTTGATATAACCTATTCTGGTAAACTTTAAACACGGCATTTATTTTCAAACTGTCAGTTTTGGTTTAGGAGGGGTTTGACAACAACGGCGGACATACTGGACCTTGTTAGTATTGCTTATCAGGCCTTTGAAGATGGAGAGCACCTAGCAAGTCATTTGCTAAATAATCACTTTCTGTGACTAAGGTCGTTAACTGTATTTCGCATGACATTTCCCTACAAAAACTGAAGAAGTTGTAAGTTTGGTAATAAAAGTGTTTCTATAACAGGTAGCTATATCAGAGACATACCAACAAGCAAAGATCGGGGGTGAGGGGGGGGGGTCATCGGAAAAGCCTGGGGTGAATATAAGTGTGCCACAGGACTCCCTTCTTGGGCCTTTGCTTTTTCTAATTTATATTAACGATTTTCCAACTAATGATCAAGAATCTCACTTTGCACTCTTTGCTGATGACACCACTATTAGCAAAGTGGGGTGGTGAATAAAGGCTACTTTGAAGCTAGGGAGGGTGCGGGCGAGGCACAATCTTTAGCTGAGCAAATGGTTTAAATCAAATAATTTTTTTCTAAAAAACAATAAAACGCAAAAATGGTATTTTCTACAAGGTATATCCCATAGTAAAATGAAAAAGATGTAGTGTTTCACGTAGTGCATGTGGACGCGGATCTTCGCAGGACAGCTCACAAAGAGGCGCTGTGTAATAAATTCAGCTCATATACTTTCCTTCTACGAGACTTAACGAATATTGAATTTGGATCTGCGTTTTGACCCAATGCAAAAGGAAAAATCCCTTACCACAAAATAATTAAAAAGATATGAAAAATCTATATACGTATTTCGGCAACTAAGTTGCCATCTTCAGTAGAAACTTGTAGAAAAACAGAAATTAGTGTTAAACGTAGTGTTTTGGCTAAGGTGTAACGTTAGAAGATATGCTCTTCACCAAATCACCAGTGGGATAATACTCAGTGCTGAAGATGATAACTTAGTTGCCGAAATACGTATATAGGTTTTTTTTATATCTTTTTAATTTTTGTGCATTTTGTTTCGGGTATTTTGTGATTTAGCAGTCATATGAATGTAAAAAACAATGAACAGTATTGCTTATTTTATGCAAAACATAATCCGACTCGTTGTGAATACTGAACAACATATTTTTAATACAAAATGTTTCAATATAGTATCGCAATTTTTTGTTGTACGTATAGAAGACAATACGGCGAAATACATATCAGTATGGTGAATAGGCGTAGTTTTACATGTTCAAAAAAACGTATTTATCTAAATCAAATAAATTACCATTTCATTTGTAGCTGGTCCAAGAGTTTCTCCGGAGAAGGGCTTATTATTCTCGGATATCGTACGCAAACCGATCTTTTCCGACATGCCCCAATCCCTGACCATGTGCGAAGCGATCGAAGTCGCCTGTTTTAGGTCGGAACTCGCCCCGGACGTGATTTTCTCGGGTCCGAAAATCAATTCTTCAGCCGCTCTACCACCCATCATCGTATCCATCATGGCCAACAGTTGTGATTTCGTGACGTGATAGCGTTCTTTTTCCGGAATGTATGCGGTATGACCGAGACTTGGTCCGCGCGGTATTATGGTGACTTTATGAAGCGGATGGCTGTCTTTAGTGTAGTAGGCGACGACGGCGTGTCCACCCTCGTGGTAAGCCGTTATCAGATTGGCCTCCTCGTCGGGTAACCTCGACTTTCTTTCCGGTCCCATCAGGACCTTATCCCTGGCGGATTCCAAATATTTCATACTCACGCAATCAGCGCCATCTATGGCAGCTCTAAAAAATAGAAACATGGGAATTAAATATTTAGCGATTTTTTTATAATACAAAAATATGCCAAAAACATTGAGAATAATAAAAGAAGCATAAACAATTACATATTACCGCGAGATCTTAAATTATATTGATAAAGGTTTGCCATGAAATGTAAAACGTCCGTATTAGGTATCATTCTTTTGAGATAATTCTGACTAAATTATCATGTTAACTGTCATACCGACATTTGACTGATATAAAATTTGTAAATATATGTTTATTTAAAATGATTTACATGTTTGAATAACATTTTATTAAAAATTAATAAACAAATTACAATAAATGTTCAAAATGACCCCCGCCTTGTTCGATGCACACGTTTACGCGCCTTTTCATGCTAGCAAAAGCATTTTGCAACATTTGTGGCGTTATAGTTGCACATACTTCAATAATTTTTGTCGTAGTTCTTGCAAATTATGTACATGAGTTCAAATTCTATTTTTGCAGTAAGGGAACACAAAATAGTCCATAATAGTCAAACCAGGTGACCTCGGAAGAAACTCAACTTACGTATGCAAACTTATAAGTCGATCATCAAAATACTCACGGAGAAAGGCTATAGTTTTAACACGTCGTTATTCATTAAATTGTTGACGAACTACTGGCAGTACGAAAGACGTTCTAGTTCACACCAGTGAGCGCCGTAATGACAGGTTTTTTTGTCGGATTTTAAACATAAAATTTCGTCCCTGTTATTTCAGTAGTCGATTTTAGAAAAAATTCTACTATTTTACGGTTGTGAATCGCTCCTTTCTGCATTGGCAACGTTTATTTTTTCAACAAGTTAGTTTTATAGAAGAGAAATATTACTACATACCACAAACACGTCTATTTTGATTAAAAATAAAAACAGAAAATATTCTTATAAACACCGAATTGTAATAATTCTGCAACTATAGTCGAATCGTTTTGGCAACCGACACGGCCAAAGTACGAACTATAGACGAAAATTCAATACCACTACAAATTTCTATCGGCCGGAGTAATTTCAAAACAATAAAATTGAACTAATTAATTAATATTTCAGGATATATACCTTCCCATAGTAAAATATTATTACATGAAAGCCAGTTACAAATTAAATATTATAAATAAAGCTATTAAATATTTTTTTTTACACCTACATTTTATATAACATTTGGCTATATTGTTTACAAGGCAAGCATTGTTGACAAATTTAAAATGTTTAGATGTCAATCATAACAAACGTGAAAAGATAATTATGACAAATGTCAAAAGGTATATAAATATTATTATTTATGACAATCCCGAAATGACTTTTGTAGGTTATATTACTTGACAGGTAAAATTTTGCAACATATCAAATTTGACGCCATTTTAAGAGGAGCGTTTACCTATCGAAAACTAAGGCATCGCCGTTTTGCGTTTTTTGAATTTATTTTGTAATTTTAGAATCTCAAATTTGGGTTAGCGATGCAAAAGGCATAAATTTATAATGTCAAGGCCAGATTTTGTACTAATTTATTTTCTTAAAGATGTTATGTGTTTTAGAAATAACCACAAAAATGCATGAATTTGATTAATGTCTACTAACTAAGGCTGGTACACAACAGGAAAAAAAACAACCTCTACGCGCCAGCTGCACATTTGATAAACGATATAAAAAAGAAAAAAACTGTATGTAATTATTTTTGAAGATAAAAAATATTAAATAGTAAACATTGTCACACAGTGTTTTTCAAAGCTATTGCGTCGCCTATCCCCACTTTACGGTATCTCTACCGGTCCTAGCGGAAACACAAATCTATCGGAATCGGTCGGCTATTCCAGACTTAAGTTCGAGTGACAGTTTGTCATTAAAAAGAAATGTCATATATACCTATAATATTCGAGTGTATAATAATATAGCAGTTATGGGCAAGCAAAAATTGGCTTATTATAAAACATCAACAACATCAACAGTTCCGTAAGTACTCATTCTTTATACATTATGTATTCCTTTATCTATGACAGAATCTGTGAATAAAACCGAAGCGCCGTGATCGAAACCGAATATCGTCTAGCTCCACCTACTCACACCCTCTTGCGTCTACCCGTCCCGCGAGTAATATAAGTTGCATAAGTTTCTATTTGTTAGTAAACGCCCCTCTTAATTTAGTGGCGCATGTCGGTTGCGAGAGCGTCATTGTTGTTTTGAGCCCTGAAATTTCTTTGATAATTTTTTTTAATAAGTAAACCCCAGACATTCTCTACAGCATTTAAGTCAGAGCTGTGTGCTGACCATGGTAACATTTCTAGTGTTTGAAGATGAGATTTTGAGAAGTTTAAGCGGGTTTGAAAGGGGCACTTACGTAGAACCTCCTTATAATATAAATGAGTTCTATACTACTAAAATTGACAGACTCAAATAGATCAGAAGGAATTAGTTTCTGGGTGAATATTGCTTACTGATAAACTTTTGGAGGGATAGCTGCACTGGCCCACAAATTTTAACATGTTCTTATGGTTTCCTTTTTTTGTATTTCACTGTATTATATCTAGTATTGTATATTGTCCTTCCGTCAATAGCTTCATTTTAGCACTAGAAACTCTGTATTTTTTATTCTGCGGCAAACTGTTGACGATGACCGAGGGAAGTTATTTAGAAATGCAGCTTGCTTTGCCGCCTGAAATGGTTTTTGTCTTAAATAATTGGCCATGCATCTTGTTCAGTTGCAGATATTTTTGGACGCCCCAATCCTTCTTTTCTACAAATACTCGCGTCTTCTTCCCACCTTGATTTAACCTTCTACACAGTGCTTCTGGGAATGTTATATATTGAGCTACAGCCTTTATTCACCGACCATATTCCAATTTTGAAAGAATTATAACTTTGTCGCGTTCTTGTAACTTTGACATTCTATTTGTCACAATATAATCAAGTAGTGACATTGACAAGAGCGATTTGCCACTGATAAAATTGGTTGTATTCGATTTAATTGAAATCTACTGTACATATGCCAGAAGAATAAATTATAAAGATGTATTCCTACACACGTCGGATATTGACCCGAAAGTGTTGTCCAATTGTGCGTTTGTAGGTATCACTATTCTGGTATGAATAGGCGTTTACGACAGATCGGGAAAATAAGTAGGTAGCAATTTTGAACGTTTGAGATTTTTTTCCCCATAACTAATGGAGTGGCTAATTTCAACATATCAAGAATGCAATTTGGCGCGGCTTTTTTACTTAAAAAAAAAACAAGAAAAAAGACTTCCTTGACAGGACTATTTCTATGTTCTATAATATTTACCTTAAAGCGGCTTGATTCACCATATTTTCTAGATCGGCTCCGGTAAAGCCAGTTGTCCCTCTAGCCAGGAGTTCGACGTCGATTTCTTTCGCTAAAATTTTTCCCAAATACAATCCTAAAATTTCTTTACGTCCGGTAAAATCCGGCGTGGGTACGGTCACCTGGAAAATAAGTGTTGAAAGAGATTTTCCATCAAGGTCATTACCCCAGCTTACCTCTACGTCAAATCTGCCAGGTCTCAGCAACGCCTGGTCCAGATCATCCCGTCTGTTAGTAGCACCCAAGACAATTACACCTTCGTTTTGATGGAATCCATCCATTTCGCTAAGAAGTTGATTTATCGTTTGGTTGGCGTAGGGGTGGAGTACGCTGTTCGTGCGCTTGGCACCGACAGAGTCGATCTCGTCAATGAATATAACACAGGGAGCTCTTTCCTTGGCGGATTCTGGTTTAAAAATGATTTTAAAATTACTCATCTTTTGAATGCTATACACAGGTGTTCACTGTATAGGATATAAGAAAATACTGTAGAACACGGTTATAACGTCATCATCGAGAGCGACACTTTTTGACGCTATAACCCAGTGGGGCTCTTCACGAGATAGAAGAGTTTCAAAAAACTGTATTTTAACAAATTTTTGCATACCTAATCCGATACGTAACATGCTTTATTACCTATTTTACGTTACAATGAACGCAAAACTGCACAAAAGTCACATTTAGAAGTTCATTGGCAGCGGTGTATGATTCGCATATTCATTCAAACTGTAAGTTACATAGTACTGTATTGTTAGATGGTTTATGAATTCTAAGAAATGAGGTCATTTGTTATTTCCCACAAAGTACCTCTGTAAAAACGGAAATTCACGAATCGTTTTGGCAACCAACACGGCCAAAATACGAACTAAAGACGACGATTCAATACCACTACAAATATCGATGGCCAATTTCAAAACAATAAAATTAATCTAATTGATTAATATTTCAGGATATATACCTACCCATAGTAGACAGTTCAGAAATGGCTTTTATAGGTTATATTACTTGACAGGTAAAATTTTGCAACATCTCAAATTTGACGCCATTTTAATTTAGTGGCGCATGTCGGTTGCGAGTGCGACTCAACTATATATAATTAATATTTTCTTACTGAAATGTCAGAAATTTGTAGTTTAATTTTGTATTCATTCAGGTAATGTTAAGTATCATATTTTTTTTGCACATGATGATCTTATCTGTTTCAAAGAAATGTAAATTGTAGTAAATAATCTTTAGTCGTTAATAAAATTGTAGTATTTTGTAAGAAAGAAAATTTTTGTTTTCTTCATACACATGTCAAACCTTTTAATATAATAAAAATTTAACTTTGCAATAAATAAGCTGCACCTGAGTATTCAGTATGTGTCATATGGAGACAGACAACATAGTTGTCAGTTCGACAATGACAGGTTAGGTTGGTAACTCATTATAATGAAATGACATTTTAAATACTTGTTGGTTAGGATATTATTTTATATTATTATATTATAATATTAATTTGACACTTGACAGGAAGGTTATGTTGTGATACACCACACGATAATACCAACCATAAACATAATAAATCGAACTGACAACATTGCCTTGAAATAAAAAAGGCAGTTTATTACAAATTGCTTACGGTACTAAAAGAGGTATATATCCCATACGAGACTGTACTGAATACTAAGGTTGAGACAGTCTATAGTAGTTAGATTTCGTTTCACAATTTGTTATGTACACCACCAAAGTCTTTATAATGGTGGTCCTCTAATATCCCTTACATCTGTACAACAGGTACACATTGTGAGATTTAACAATTTACAAATTCTAATGAATATGTTTTAGCAAGTAGCAGATGCATTGAAAGTAGGAAAAACTGATTTACAAGAAAAGAAGTGAAACTTCTGTCAATTGTATCCAGTGCAATTCAAACCAACATATATATCAATCTTTGTTAAAAGAAAGTGATACGTTTTTATTAGTATTACGGAGATAATATTTTGCTCAAAATTCTTATGAATGTGTAAGACACAGATTAAAAGAAGTGTAAATAAAAATATTGTTATACAAAGAAAAAGACAAGAATTTGGATAAAAAATCTTATTTTTGAGAAACATCCAAAAGAAAATTAAAATAATCACTGAAAAAACGGTCGTACATTTACTCCAGTTACTGTTGAATTAAATTGTTATGTCCTTATTTTCAAAATGGATATTTCATGTATTTTGGCATATGTTAAATATAGTACATTAAAAGACTATTGAATGTATATTACATTTTTTTAATTAATGATAAAGTTGATTATCTAATTAAACATAACCTAAAATTAGATCGATCAATCTAACCGCAAAACGTAGATTGTCATCATTATAATTTCCATATTCATTTTATAGTTTACAGTACTTATCATGATGGCGAAGTATTGATTTGAACCATACAATATTAAAAAATGACGCAGGGATCATCTTTGCTGAATTCAAGTGTATATATTTCAATTGACGTTAAATCTGAGTTAATCAGAATTTGACGCCGTTATGTGCAATGTTTTTTTTAGATTGTTTACTATAGGTAATTCCAGGGACCAAGAAGATTGTGACGCTATAACCGATGACGTTATAAACGCGTTGTGCTGTATAAAAATAATAATAATGACTTTAGGGCTGTGTATTTAACATGTTAATTAGAATCAGTTGATTAGGTTTAATTTGAAATAAGAAATATGAATATTTCACAATTATGGGGAGGAAATCCACAGTCAAAAAATGTAACCTATTTTACAGCCCGTTTCAAATACTCTAGAGGTGCATGAGTAAGCAAACAGCATACAGTGAAATCATGCAGGCATTTGACAATACATTATAAACCACGCTTCACTACTTGAGAAACTCAACTTCTTTGGCTTTCTCTTACTTAAACATCTTAATAAACAAGTGGACTTGGCGAGATAACCACGTGCAGCGATGCCTTCTTACATGCTATTTCGTGAGGATGCTGATTTTCTTGACGGGATATGGACGTTTTTGTCAATCGAGATTTAAATTGTATGTTTTATTCCTTTATAAGAATTATTAACCCATCAAGATAATAATTATCGTTAATATTAGATGTTTCTGATTGTGTATATTAGCACAATTTTTTTATTAATCAATTAAGACTTAATTGAATCAAAAGACAGATTCATAGAATAAGGACCTGATTAATTAGTAGGTACAAAGTTGTTAAAGAGTATATTGTTTCTTGTCATGGAAATACTTAGACAATAGTGTAAATGAACCACACTAGCACAGACTAAACAAACCAGACTGATAACTAAATCCCAAATTTTATCAAGATTACGCCTCCTTGTTTAGCAAATGAAAATATCAATCCTCTACCATCTTTGTCATACTAACTGAACGGGAGATGAGATGGCGTTAGCGTCATTTGAAATTTTTTGTTATGTTGTGGTTATACCGTTGATTGAAGAAATACATATGGAATACATATTATTCCTTCAATTAATGTCATATGTCATTCCAAACAATATTTCAAATTTGACGTATTATTGCAATCCTTTCTTGTTGTACATCATATTAAGTTAGGTAAGTTGATATTGACCGCGAGTTTATGATTAAATAAGTACAGAGTGAAAATTAGTGAACTTGTGGTGTAATATAAACTATATTGTGTAAGTTTAATACACAGAGATTTCTATCAATAATAACATTTAAGTATTCGTATTTTTTAAATGTAAAAGTTGAAGGTATGTGATTTGTCCAATAGTTTTGTGTATTATTCTTTTAGATTAATAACGTATTAAATACACAAATACAAGCTCATTTCAAATTCCTCGCCAATATGCTGCTAGCGCCATCTTCGTACTCGTTCATTCATGTGTAACAAGGATAGAAGATATTGGATATTTTTCTATCAAGTAGTTGCCGGTCTGGTTTGTTTAGTCTGTGACACTAATTTCTTTTTAACTAAATAATAGTTTGTGAATATTTTTGATTTATACGACATAATTTCAGCGGCTTACTCCCACTTTCTCCCACATCGACAGCAGTTTAGTAAAATGCAAAATATAGTTGTTGGATAATTTCACTGCTTGCTACTAAAATGTCAAATCCATATCAACTGATGAATCTGGTTTGTTTACAAAGAATTTTTGCGGAAAATGACTCAATAAAAGCAATTTAATTTAATTCAATTTATAGTAAATAACAAAATAATCGTTGTCGTCGACAGTTTAGCAATCGAATTGTCTTAATCATTAGAAATGTCTAATCAGTGGCCTTTGGGCCACCATGTTATTGAACATGTTATCAATACGTAACGATAAAAGAATATGCTGTAAAAGATGGCCGTCCGTTCCGTAAAACAGTCGATGTATTCTTGACGTAATTCGATGTAGCGTAAGCATCCAGCAGATGTTTCATCGACAGTTCCAGAATAGTTGCGTCTGCTGAATGCGACCAATATTATATGTAGGAATGAAGCTAACATATAAGCGCGGGAAATTTAAAAAAGGCAAAATTATTCGATACTAAACTCACTGAATAAATCGCGAACTCTTCTTGCTCCTTGACCCACCAAAATCTCATCAAATTCTGGACCGGCCGCATGGAAGAATGGAACACCAGCCTCGCCGGCGACAGCTCTAGCCAGCAAAGTTTTACCAGTACCTAATGACGAGAACAAGTACGGAAATTAAATTATGTTCAATTGTCATTTGCTAGTGCTTTCTCTTTTACCAGGGGGGCCAACGAGAAGAACTCCTTTCGGTAATTTCCCACCCAGACTGGAAAATTTTTCTGGATTCTTTAAAAATTCCACGACATCCTTCAGTTCTTGTTTAGCTTCATCCGCACCTTTGACGTCATCGAATGTTACGTGTATGTCTTCAGGATCCACCTCCACTTGATTTCCCAATTGTATTCTATTTAGATGATAAGAAAAATAATCGTTAACAAGATCAGAAAGACTGTATTATATTATTAAGGGTTAAAATATGTGTATGTTCAAAACTTATCTATAACTATGGTAACTTTTGCTGTTTTGCAATCCGCTCATAAATCTGAAGCTTACGCTTACCAAGATTAATAGAGCCATCTAGTGCAAATTGTTTAAGTTGTGATGAAAAAGTGTTTTTATAACAGGAAAAATTTTGTTCGAATTTTAAATGTAGTACCTGAATATAGTTATAATATTGGAACAGAACATAATATTTAAAGTATGCAACGTTAAATGCATCTGAATTTAAAAAAAATATTACTAAATACCAGAATTTGTTAACTTAAAATTATCGCTTTACCATAAGTAAAACAAATATTCTAAGTTATAGGTAAATAATTTTAAGAATATTAACATGTCATGAAAAAATCTGATAAACCGGAAATGGCCACTACCTGTTTTAAACCTATAAATAAACATTTCATGCCCAGAATAAAAAGTATGTAAGAGAGGTTAATAAACTTATCTGAAACTTAAAATAAGATATGCTTTAGTATAAAAAAAAGTTAAAATTCTTCGAAATAATTTGGCCGCGCAGTATAAATATATCGTTATAAAATGTTAGGTAACCCTGTATATTGACTGTTATATAAAAATGCAGTAAAAATATGAACTGATTTAAATTTCACATAAAACATTGCATACAAAAGGAATAACAAATTAATATGAAACAGAAAGTTATTAATACTTGAATGTTTACAAAACACAAAATATAATATCACATAATAAAATGTGATTACATGATTGTGCCAAGTTTTGCAGCTTGAAAAATAACATGAACATTCTAAATAGATTTGGCATGTAAAGTTCTTATTTTAGATGAAAACATAAACACTGCCATGTGAAACATATATCATATTAAAATAATGCTTAATACTAGTGAAAGTAAAATGTGACTCACCTAAACACGGATCCATTCGCACTTGCCATTAAACTAACAACAATAGCAAAAAAAATTATAACAGTCAAAACCTGCTGTATAACTTTAAAATATCTAGCGGCTTTACCAGTTTTCAAATTTGGATTGTTCCCCATTAGATATCCTTCAGCAAATGCTATTTTCATACGCTGTTTCTCGGCATCAGTTATATTAGCTTCTTGTGATAGTAATTTGGTAAATCTTTCATTATTTAAATTCACTTCAGTAACTGCCTTATTATCCACAGAATCAGAACCGGAAAATAATCCTTTAATACGTGTGATTAATGACGGATTTCTGTGCATTTCAGCTTTAACACTTCTATCAGTTTTAAATGTTCGCACTTGGATATCAAAGGCAAACTTGTTTTCATTTTGCAGTCCATGAAGTAGTTTCTGGTAAAAACCGCGTGTCACTTGGAAGTCCTTTCGATTTTTAATGATCAGTGTTGGAATAGACTCTCTGGATAAACTACTTTCTGGAAATCCATACTTATTTTCGAAAAACGTGTCATTTGAAATGTAGGAAGCTTTAAACTTGTTTAGAAAATGATTTTCAAACAGAGAATTAATATTAACTTGTCTGGCGAATGTAATATCACAATTTTTCACAGCTTCTAAAAAACTTTCTAAACACAAAAAATTGGAGGCGTTTTCACGTTTCTGGCCTTTCTTGTTTAAATATGCATTTTGTCTTGGTGTTATAATAGCAGATACTTGTGATAACGTAAATATTGCCTAAAAAATAAAAAAATATATTTTTTAGAGCCAAGGTTATGTAGGACAATGCAAAAAAATATTTACCTGATTTTGATTTTGCAATGAGAACATGGTATTTTACATAAATGACAATATGAATTTACAAAAGAAAACAACTGCAAATTTTTTGATAGCTATCAAATTCGTATAATGAAATATAACCTTATTGACAACAAATGGTAAGATCACCCTCAAAAACCAGCTCCAAGCTTCGAAAAAGAAATCGTCTAATTTATCGATAAGCCAAGCAGAAGTCCCATCTGTTAACCGAAAAAATAGATTTATTGATGTTTGTAGAGTAGCTTTGAACCCATTTATATCTGTCAAAATTAAATTCATGTCAAGACACAACATTGAATCGTTTAAATTCGTTTATGAAAATAAATTGAATAAATACATCGAATTATCTGGTAGTATATTTTATATCAATTATTCAATTTAGTGCACTAATACATGTTACAAGTATCGAGGATTTGAAGTTTACCGTGTATATTTTTGCCGATATCTCAGCATCTTTATGTAGAAGTTGTTTAAATAAAATTCCCTGATTAAACATTATCAATACAAAGATAAGACAAACAATGTATGTCCTGTAAGACATAGTATATGTCTTGTATTCACACATCCAAGTGGAAATGTAAGTTAAATAAAGATGATCAATTTCGGGCAAAGAATACTGACTATAACTATTGTATGTTTTTGTACAGCTTTAGGTAAGTACACTCATTGAAATGATATTTTGGATTTATGTAACATCAATATCATTTGTAGCTTTTCAAGAATGTAATGTCAACAATTTAAAGGTATCCGAGTGCTCTATTAACGAATCATGTGTGGAAAGGCCGTCAAATGAAACAGATGGTAAAAAACTTGGCTATTGTAAATGTAAAATAGGCTATGAGTATAATAACAAAACCGAATGTGTGCTTAAGCCAGGGAGCAGAAGTGCACAGCCTTCTACTTCTAGCCTTGTTCATGATTCCAATAGTAGTCACTTAGCTGCTGCTATTTTAATTCCACTATTTATTATTTCTCTTGTGATAATTGGAGTATACGTAAGTTATAGATATAAATTGATGACATGGGTACGTACAAAAATGATCCAAAGGCAAAATAATTACGATGAAGTGATGATTGGACAAGATTTAGATGATGATGATGATCCACCTTTGCGTTAGAAGCATATTATTTACATTACACACTTCCATTGCCATTTCCTTTCATAAGACTTATTAGTGCTATAGATGTGCAAGCATCCTGTTAAGTAAGATATAATTTATTTTCTAATTGTACACCTCGAATGTACAAACAACTGAGAGCATATTCCCTCTGCATCAAGTTATTTATGCTTTGGAGACATTATATACCAAAGATTTACTGTATGATATTTATTTGCTAATAAAGTGTATTTAATATAATTTAGCACCTTGTGTTTCATTTTCATATTTGCCATTCTGTTAAATAAAAAAATTATTTAAAAAATAAAAGCAACTTTGATTTGATTTTGTGGATTGTAATTAGTA
Source organism: Amphimallon solstitiale (assembly GCA_963170755.1). Classification (NCBI taxonomy): domain Eukaryota; kingdom Metazoa; phylum Arthropoda; class Insecta; order Coleoptera; family Scarabaeidae; genus Amphimallon; species Amphimallon solstitiale. The sequence goes on along the minus strand of OY720676.1, from coordinate 186,046,168 downwards.
ATCTTAAATAGGTAAAAAGTAATGGTTGATCATTATTTAAAAATTATGGGACTATAACGCATAATCAATAGATCATGACTCATTAGATAACTTGAAGAACGAGTTTATTGTAATCATATTGTAATTAAACGGTGTGTGGGTGAGAATGACTAATCGTATTTGGTCGTATTGCGTATATCGGTAATTCCCCATATTATCTTTTTGGGAATCCACCTTTTCAGTGACGTAGAAGCTAAATATTAAAAAACGTTTTCAGCTTAAAAAAAAAGTAACCCAGAAGAATTGAGAACAAACCCTAACACATTTTGCTAAAATTTTCGTTGGTCGACGCGCATTCCAAAAAGAGAGAGACGAAATTCTGAACAAACCCCCAGTCCAAATTAACTGGTGAAATCAATTTTAGGCGGTAAAATTAAATCGTATAGAGATTATTCAGAGATAAATCCACCGTTAAGGTAACAGAATTGTAAATATAGTAATATCGATAGTAATCACAATACATAAAAGTAAATAAATTTGTCTATATAGTAAACAAACAATGTCAAAGCTATCAAGATATTTGACAATTGATTAGCAAACAACGAATGTAGTATGGTGTTATTTTGCCTTGATCTCAACCAATAAGGACTAATTCTCACTTGGGTATGTTCAGAATTTCGTCTCTCTCTTTTTGGAATAAGGTATGTATACATACATTTCGCCGACTTTTGAATCTCTATGTAGAATAGATGTAGAACTAATAAATCATATTTGTGCAATTTTTATTTAATTTATTTATTTATAGTAACTCATTAAATGTGTGGATTTCAGTTAAGAAAAATTAACAAAATACTTGAAGAAATATAAACAATGAATTGTGGTAACATGGAAAAATATGATATCCAAACAATTGTCAACTGTCAAAAAGTAAAATTCAAACTTCTGAAATTTAAGGTTAAATACATACGAATGCGCTTATTGTCTAAGTACGAAACGAAAAATCCCAAACATTAATTAAAAAATGGATAATCCTGGTATAAGTTTATTTCAAGCTAGTGGTCTAAATATTGACCATGCTCTACAAAATCAAGAGGAAGACGAAGATTTGGAAGAACAAAAGAGACGTCAAGAAGAAGTATTTAAAACAATTATTTTAACATATTCCTCACTACATTTACATAATTGATATTTTAGATTCAAAACTTCTTAACTACTGCAATGGACGAATTTAATTATGACGATCAGAGCACTGTTAATTCATCCACAAATATTTCTGTTGATGATACTCAAGGTAACATGATGCAAAAATATAAAAATTGCGATTTAGATGACCAGTTGAAGGTGCTGTATGAAATAAGGGTGAGAGAAGTTAAAACATTGACTGATCAGCTAGAACAACTAAAGACAGATATTGGAAAACAGAAAGAGGTTAATGGAAAAACTAATTTACTTTTAGAAGCTGAAAAGGATAAAGCTAAAATTTCATCCCAACAAGCTCAAAAACTATTAGGTATTATATTAATTAAGTGTATAGCTATTTTGAAAAATGTTATATTATCTTTTTACTAGTCAGTAAAACAGAAGAAATTTCAAAATTACAAAATGAAATTGATACCTTAAGAGCAACAGTTTTATCTCTTGAAACAACTGTGCAAGCAGTAAGTGATCAGATTTGTTTATACATCTTTTTTAGCACAATAATATTACTACTTTTAATAATAGGTAAATGATGAATATACACTCTGTAAACATTCCAATAAGGAACTTATAGAACAACTTTCGTTAATGCATAATGGTTTGACGACAAATACCATTTCTGATAGACAGTTACAGGAACAGCATCTCTCGGAAATATCTCATTTGCATCATATGTTAGATAATGCTAATATGAAGTTACATAGAAAGGTAATTAGATTTTAATAAACTGTTTTTGAGTTTCAGTTTGATGTTGAAGAAATCAACTAGCTTAGAATAGCAAGTACATATATATATTTTGCATGATTTTGTTTTACATTTTTTTAATATTCAATAATTATTTTGGTAAACAAAAAATACCTACAAGATGATTTTTTTGATAGGAAAAGGAATACAAAGAAGTAGAACAAAAACTCAAAGATACAGCAAATGATAAAGATCTTTTAATGACAGAAAAGAGTAGTATTATCAATCAATTATCACAAAATTTAGAAAATGCACTGGATCGTTGTCAAGAATTTTCGCAGATAATTGAAAAACTTTCTCAAGAAAATAAAACTTTAAAATTGTCAACAACAAGTAAGTATGTTATATTACAACAAATAATTTGTAGGCTTTCTAATATTATTATTCTAAACAAATTATCATTTATTCCAATGATTTAACGCCTTGTATTTCCTTAAGCAACATGAATTGAAGCTATAATAATTTAATTTTGTTCTTGAAATTATATTGTCTTTTATCTCTCACAGTTTGTCACGGTGCTTATAAACACTCTGTAGGTTTACAGCATATTATAATTTAAATATTATTTACAGCTAGTGAAATAACAGATTCGATAAGGAACATGGGTTTCTTTGATAAAACTGAAATCGTGAAGACTTTACAAAAAGAACTAGACAAGGCACACGAGGTTCAAAACAAGCAACAGTCAGATCTCAAGATATTGCAGGAAACTTGTGAAAAATTAACTAAGGATTGTAAGAAATACGAAAATAATAGTGAAGAACATAAGGTAAGTTCTTTAATTCTTGTTTGCAATTATTTAAAAGTGTTAATCTTAATTTCAGCGTGAACTCGATGTGTGGAAGAAGAAGCACGCACAATTAAATGACAATTTCAACCAATCCAATGATGAGTTGAACAAACTGAAACTTCAAATAGAAGAGCATAGGTATAACATTTTACAAAAGAGTTTATTAAATTTAACCAGAATCTTATTAAAGGAAAACATCAGTGGCAGAATCTAAAATGTATGAAAACAGAATCAAACTGTTGCAAGAGTCTTTAAAAGCTTATGAAAGTAAACAAACTCAAGATAATTCAGTCCAAGTATCGAACCTTACTGATAGTTTAATAAATGAAAGAGGTAATGGATTATATTTGTATGATTTATTTATTTTAAATGAGCATATAATGATGAAACTGTATAGCTGTTAGAAAAGAAAAGATTTTAATACGTACTTTGAAATAAATAGCTTATTAAATATGAACAACAATTGGCCCTATGCTGTATAATTTTCGTTAAAATAACAGCTGTTGTTATTTCTAACAGAATAGAGGGTCATTTAAACGGTACGCAATGTAGGGATATACTACTAAAACTCCAGGTTTAAATCCTCTGGAAAATCTCTTGGGATTTATGAAAATGAGAATCTCTGATAATGTATACATATATACAATTCAAATCAGTTATGGAATCAACTACCTGGAAAAATGTCACCGTTCATGCCAGAAACTTGTCGACAGCATGCCGTCTCGTTAAGCAGAAGTAATAAAAAATAACGGATGATGGAAACACTATTAACTAATTTATATATTTTAAACTTTAAATATGCTATTTATTTGCATTCTTTTTCTTTACTTTTTGTTATCTTTTGTTTTGTTATATTATTTTTTAAGTTTTGTGTAACTATTCTGTAACTTTTTCGTTACGCATTTTCGAACGCATTCTACCTAAAAATCGTTACGGTCGAACTATCGTATTCTGTAAGTTTCGAAGCGTACCGATGTCGTACGAAATTCGAAAACCCTCGGCAACTTACGTTCGTAGCGTAACGAAAGCAAATAGGCATTCGTTACGAGAGTTGTGTTGTGTGTTTTATATGTGCCTTTCAAAAAAGACGGATAATTATTTATTATTGTTTGCTATAGCACATGAAATCGATAACGCGGAAAATAGGTTTGTTATAAAACACTAAAAAAATGCTCTTTCATTAACATGTATGTATATTTCAGAATAGCCGTCTTCATAATAGACGGATAAGAGATGCGAGTAATCTTTTGAATTACCAGAAGGAAAATTTGTGCAGATTTTTCGATTAAATCGAGAAACTGTGTGGAATTTATGTGTAACACTATCTATAGCAATTTATTAATAATATTTTTAGATAAAATGTATATATATATAATTCATAAAAATCAAAATAAACTTAACATATTGACTTTAATTTCTTATTTTCTAGAAAATAATTAGAAACTTGAAAGTGCAAACATTAATTTCATTCATTCATTTAACAAAATTCTTTATATTTTACTTTCTCATACATGTTTAGAGGAAGAATTGAAATGAGACCAAATAATATTAACCAATAAAACTTCATTCACTGTCATACACATTAATACAGCCATACTTTTGTTGCATAATTTTCAACTTGTAATTTATTTTTTGCATATGTGCTTTTCAATTTAAATTAGAAACATGAAAGTGCAAATATGTATTAGTTTCAATATATTTATTTAACAAAAATTCTGTATATTTTACTTTCTCATACATGCTTAGAAGAATGGAAATAAAACCAAATAATATTAACTAATAGAACTTTATTCACTGTCAGACAAATCACTATAGCCATACTTTTGTTGCATAATTTTCAACTTGTACGAGTAATATTTATTTTTTGCATATGTGCTTTCCAATTTAGCATTAGTTGAAGTGTAGATCGCTGCAGTAAATTTATCTATGGAAGTAGTGAGGAGATTAATAGCTTCTATTTGTTTATCCTGGCATTCTTGATAATTTTCTTTATCTAATCCACCATACTTTGTCTTCCTGCAAAATTTGGTTAAAATATAGTACATTTCAATTACTTATGTATTTAAAAAAAATATCAAATAATGAATAAGCTTACATTCTGAAATATTTCTCGCTACTTGGTGTTTGTGGTAGTCGTATTGAGGTATCGACAGGCACATTCTTTTCAGATTCCTCCTGTATAATATTTTGTGTTGCTGCTGAAGTTGAAGCCTCAGGTTTTGTGGTTGCTATCCCAGATTCAACTAGATTTGTCACACCCTCCACTACTACTCTCCCAATAACATTAACCAAGTCTTCTATTTGCGTTAATATTTTGCAAGCAGGTCCACAACCGGTTTCTTGCCTGTAATATTGTTCCAAGCGAGCTATCTTTGTTGTAGCAGATTTCCAATCAGCAAATGTCTAAAAAATATGAAATGTACAGTACTGGCACATAGGATAATAATTAATTTTATTTTTTAGTATACATGCTATTTTATTTTTATATAGTACACTAATTACCTTCTTCCACTGTTGCTTTTCTCAGGACCATTACCACAAGAATTTAAAGCTATCACCACATCACCCAAGGGTTTTGTGTAGCATTTGGATTATTAATTGGGCGGCAAGAAAACCACTTCGACTGGAATGCATGTTGTTAAGTCTGATAAATTTGTTGGGTGGCTTGGAGCATTATCAATTAATAGTAGTGCTCTTTGTTCAAGTTTTTTAATTTCGCAATAACGTTTAACAGACGGGCAGAAATGTTCAGTGAACCAATCCTGGAAAATTTTCATAGTTATCCATGATTTTTTATTAGACTCCCAAATTACAGGTAAAGTTTATTTAGATATGCCTTTCATCGCTCTTGGGTTTTTGGAGTGGTAAACTAGTAGTGGTTTTAATTTGTAATCTCCGCTTGCGTTACCACCCAGTAGAAGTGTTAAGCGATCTTTTGCAGCTTTAAATCCTGGTGCTCGTTTCTCTTCACGGGATAGAAATGTTCGTTTTGGCATTCTTTTCCAAAACAGGCCTGTTTCATCAACATTAAAAACCAATTCTGGAGGATAATTTCCTTCTTCAATTATTGTTTTTAATGTCGCTGGGAATTCAGCCGCACCTTTCGTATCACCACTTGCTGCTTCTCCAAAATCCTTATGTTGTGAAGATTATTTCGATGTTTAAATCTATTAAACTATCCTCGACTAACAACGAAGGTTTCACTTATGTTACTTGCCTTAGCCTGAATGTAATTAAAAATTCTTCTAGCTTTTTCCATTATAATAGATTGGCTTAATGGCATATTGCGTTCAATTTCGTTGTCAATCCATATAGACAGTCGTTTTTCCATTTTCTCTATAATGTTATTTCTAGAACGGGTAATTCTAGTTGCAGAGCTTGCGTAGTTGCAGTTGTCGATGGCAGTATTTTTTCTTTATTCTTAAGAATTGTCCTTATTGTTGAAGTTTCCAAATTCAATGCAGCACTAATTTGAGATTGACGTTCACCAGAATCTAATCTAATCACTTGCATTTTAGTTTCCAGTGGAAATGCTATTTCTGGTTGCTTTCTTTTCTTGTTTTCCATTATCACCCTTGATAAAAACTAAAGATTATAATATTTGTTACTGTATTAATCGTTATAGTATTATATAAATTTATACTTACAATAATGTCAACAAATGTTTCAAATGATAAAAATGCGTCCGTACATCACAGCAGCAAACAAGAAACACAACTACACTGTTTCGGATATGTTATGTACATATGTATTTAGAAACCTAGCGCAGCGCACAATTTCGGGGAATCCCCGGGTGGAAATAAAAGAGCGCTAAACCGAAACAGCGTTAAGCGGGGTCTTACTGTATAAATAAAATTATCGATGTTTAAAAACATCGATGTTTGGTAGTCGATATTTTGCAACCATCGATATTGATCAACGATGTTAACATCGATGTTTGCGGACCGATGTCCCATCCCTACTTCCGACTGACTCTCGTGTACTTATGTTTTTATTTTATATCAGTTTCCCTGGGATTCCCCCAGAACCTTGGAACTCGGGGATTTTCTCTAAAGTTTCACACACATATCCACACCCGGCGCCAAGGTTCTGGTGATTAATATTACTATACTACACTGACACACAATATTTATATTTTATACATTATAAAACAAAGTAGGTACTTATTTAAATTCTTTCCTGGGTTCGGATGGCACGCAGGTTGACAATGTCTTCCTCGTGGCGATGTTAGTTGTTGTCTTCAAAACCGAAGATCTTCTAACTGAAGCTGCAAATGGTGGTCTGTCACCTGATGGTCTTCCGTATATGCTTTTATCTCCAAGGATATCCCACCTTATTCCTTGGCTACACCGTACTGATGACGACCAATTAGTCAGAAACACGTGTCTACGGTTGCACTACAGCGGATTTTACCCAATATTCTCTTTTTCTTGTTTTATTTTATGTATCCGCGATAATTCCTTTATTGAATATATATATATATATATTTATATCAATAAAGGAAATATCACGGATACATAATAAACATAGAAGAAAGAATATCGGGTTAATCCGCTGTAGTGCAACCGCAGACACGTGTTTCAGACTCGTTGGTCATCGTCAGTACGGTGTAGCCAAGGAATAAGGTGTTTTTGTTTCTATCTCCAAGGATATCCCACCTTATTCCTTGGCTACACCGTACTGACGATGACCAACGAGTCTGAAACACGTGTCTGCGGTTGCACTACAGCGGATTAACCCGATATTCTTTCTTCTATGTTTATATATATATATATATAATATAATAGATGTTTTTCTTGGGAATAGCGGCATATGTGAATAAAACTATAATTGATTGTGACGTTTCAACATTTATTTATGTTTTCTTCAGACCTCTGTAATTTTATAGAAAAAAGATAAGCTTTACATATAATTAAAATTAGATCTATAGAGTTATTATTAATTTAACTTTGTTTAAAATTGATTTGTATAAACACTCTGTACACATAAGTTTATAAAGACTAACTATACATATAACATATAAAAACAATTGTATGAACGATGAAAATATACATTAAATCTACTTACATTTATTTTGTTTATTTCTCTATTAATGATCATCTTTTGTATTATTTCTTTTTTTTTTTTTTACTTCTACATTTTTACTTTCCGTTGTATTTTCTATTTTCTTAGTGGTAATGCATTTTAATTTAAAATTAGTATATACTAAATTCTATTTTTATCAATTGGTCAATGTTATTTCTGTGTCAAACCTTGAAATGAGAAACTCTAACATCTGCATTTGTTGTTAAAAACATAATGAAAGAAAAACAGACAAAAATAATGCACACACAGAGTATTTATTCGCAAATACAAGGGCTACACCAAAAATAAGCTGTTTCCAATTTAGTACATTTACAATCTAATCAAATAATTCCAAAATAAATGTCAGAGAGTCCCTTGATCTCTGTTCGATCATTCACAGCATGTTGCTCCTTTTTTATGTGGATCATTTCTAACACGTTTCGCACTTTGGTATTTTGTGCTTTGCTTAAAATACTTGTTTTATCAAAATTAAAACCATGTCCCGTGGTGTTACAATGTTTTTTTAATGATGTAACATTGTTAGCATATTTATGACCCTTTAATCTTTCTGCTAAATGTTGTTGTGTTTGGCCAATGTAAACACCATTACAATTTGCACAAGGAACCTTATATACAACGTGTGTTTCTTGCGTAATTGGTACTTTGTTTTTGGTTTTAGTAAACAGATGTTTTATATTATTATGGTTTCTGTGAGCTACCTTTACGTTGT